>BSAI01000138.1:2337490-2388469 GCA_036245035.1 Adrianichthys oophorus
AATATAATCTAATGGTATATAATATAATCTAATGGTATATAATATAATATAATGGTATATAATATAATATAATATAATATAATATAATATAATATAATATAATATAAAATAATAGTATGATATATATAATGTCTATATAAAATTAAACAAAAAATTTTTTAATTAAAATGAATTATATTTGAAATCCATTGGCCTCTGTGAATGAATGTGAAATAATAGCTAAAAAAAACCCCAGTAGTTTGATGGAATTTGTTTCCAACTGAGAAAAAACAAAACTAAAATAAAGCTACAGGTAACAAGTTGACCATAGGTTATTTTGCTATTATGTTATTGGCCCGGCCCACTTGAGATCAGACGGGTTGAATGTGGCCCCTGAACCCGAATGAGTTTGACACCCCTGCCCTAAAGCAATCAGTTTTCCACTGCAACTTAGGGTCTTGAAGAAATACCACTGCACCATAAACCCAGTGGCCCGATGCAGTCAGACAAGTGCTGTTTTCCTTACAACCCCCATATCCAAACTCCTCCATCAGATTGCTAGATGGAGAGATTTGTCCCTCAGAAGAATGTGCCTCCATCGCTCAAGGGTCCAGTGGTATGTATTACACAACTGCATCCTTGTGATGCACTTAGTGATGTTTGATAAACCATCAGTTTACCTGAAGAACACATCAAGTTTGGAGGTAGGTGTTTGACTCTGCAGAGACAATGAGACCTGAACGCTCCCAAGCATCCAGTTACTCTGCCAACAGTACTGGCAGTGTGAATAATTCAATAGTGTTCTGTTTTCACAACTTGACTTGTTGCACAGCTGGCATCCTACCACAGAACCATAGTGATACATTTAGCTTCTGAGAGCAGCTCATTATTTTATAAATATGCTTAGAAGTAGTCTGCATGTCCAAATGCATAGTTTCATACGGTTTCATATGGTTTAGAAGCCAAACATATCCTTTTGACTATTTAGTGTACACATTGTTACTTTTATTCAACTCCAGGATTTTCATGTCTTTAATTGTTTATAGCTGTGTTTTCACGATTATAATTTCAAAGATATTCAAAGAAAGAACCCCCACATGATATCAAGGGTTTCCCCTCGCCTCCACCCCCTATCAACCTAGCCTTCATTGTTCCTTGTGTACTGGGTTTTTGATTGTTTTGTGCTTCTCTGTCTAACTGGTGTATTTTTTTCTTGCATCTACACATTGTACGAGGCGTTGCGATACAGCATTTTTTGTCACCAATGACCTTACCCTCCTCTCGAACCCCATCTACACCCTTGCTAATATGGAGCGCCTCAAATAGTTGGGTTTCTCTGTAGTCAACCCTTGAACCTTGAGCATGTGGGTATTTCGGTTGTCTGGCTCGTGGGTTGTACTGAAACCAATTAATTTCCACTTGAGATCAATAAAGCACTATTCTATTCTATTCTATTCTATTCTATCTTAATAAACTCAGGGGCAAAATTCCCGTGACAAACATAAAAAATGTATTTCATACCAAATGTTTTCTAATTTAATTGTACACTATGACACAACCTAATGCAACAAAATACAAAAAATGAAATGATAAGAGATCTGCACAAAGATTTACAACCCAGTAGGCCTACAATGCAATTAGCTTTAAGAGTGGGATAATGCTATTGCTCCAAAAAGATATTTCGCTATGACACATCTTGAGGCCACCATATGCAAATGTTCATGCGCAGGTCAAAAGGCAGAGTGGCCAAAACTGGAAGGCAGAAAGATGTCAACTTATTTAAACATGTTTGACAGCTGAAAAAACTGTTGACCTTCGATGGGACTTTTACAGGCTGCAGGGATTGAGCGGTTCAAAATAATCCTCCTCTGTCAAACGTCACTCAGGCTCAAACTGTAACACATGCTATCATCCAGCTTAGCTTTCTCCTGGTTTCGGGAAAGATGGAGAGACTCGTGGAAACTAGCATGTTAACCAGCAGCCATGAAATCTGTTAATCTGTTGAACAACAGAAGAGATCAAACACTTGTGGATTTGGGAAATTAAACACCCTAGCAGTGACTTTTCTGTTCTTGCACCTTTCCTCTACATGTGAGTCAGAGTGTTTTGGGGTAGATTGTGCTTTGGATGGCACAGGATAACATGGGTTGAAACAGAGGGCATGAAGAAAGCACTCAAATCAGAACCAGTCGACATTCCACAATTTCACTGCAACCAGATTTCTAATGAAGCTGACCTTCCATAAATACCCTCAATTATGTGAAGTGATCTCTTTAATAAAGTCTTCAATCAAAGTCATGGTTTGCAGCTGACAAAATCCTGGCTGTTATATAAAGTAACCATTCACTTGGCAAAACCAATTTCGGATGTTTCTGACAAATATTTAAATCATCCTTTTTATTGACCATGTCTTCATTTATTTACACAACAGATCAACACGGTCACAGCCTGCTCTGTTTAAGAAGATTTCATACTTTTTACAAAAACTCTAAACATGGCATGACACTGGGTCAAGCAGAGCAGTGCTCACAAACACAGACTTGACAGATTTAGTGTGCACTCTAATCTAGCTTTTAAAATTTATAGTTTTGTTTAACATTAAATATCTGCCAAATACAACACAGTTTATGAACTATGGCCCAGATGTAAATATTTGATAAGAGTCAGGGCAAAAATGAGTCAAACATAATTTTATTTATATTGCTTTAGAGGATTTTGGGGTCGCTGATGGCACTGAGGCCGTCTCTTTGCTTCAGTAGTTCTTTGAAATGAATATATATATATATTCTGACTGAGCTATGACTACCAAATTAGCTATTTGCTTTCATCTGAAATCAAAGAGATGCTCACAAATCCATTAAACGCCACCTTTTGTTTTGCTAATAATGCTTCATACTGGGACCAAAGTGAGCTTTTCAAGCAAAATGTAGACTTTTGTCTTAAAAATTCTAATTAGATTTATTTTTAAGATACTTGCTGCACTGTTGAAGCTAATTTGTATTTAGTAAAGTACAGTCCTTGATGAGCTATTCCCTAAGGCAAGGAGGCCCAGTTTGTATTTTGAACCAGCATAAAATCCTTGAATTAAACAAAACTCAAGGGTTTTTCACTTTCCAGAGATTGTTGAAGGCTGGATAAATTGAGATTAGAATAGCTCTCTCTGTGGCATACACTATTCTGTTGTAAGGGATGACATTATTTTGTAAATCCTCTCAATACAGTGGGGTTCTATTATAGGAGCCCTCACTAAGAAAATCTTTTTTAGTCTTTTATTACAATGGATTTGTCTTGTTTTTTTCATACAAAACATTCCTTTTGCAAAAAAAAAAAAACAATTGCTATGTTTAAATTAAATTTTTAAAAATCAGTAATTATTGTGGAAGTTTTGTTCTGGAGGTAACATAATTATGCAGGTAACAGGTGTTGTGTTGGTGCTTCAAAGTTTCTACCAATTTGACAAAAAATTGACAGAAGAAAGCAGCAAGTACAACAAAAAGCATTACAGCAACTATCAGAAGTAAAAAAGGGGGATGTTACCACTAGCTAAACTGCTTGGCTTCATTTTTATATAAATTAAACGAATCACAAAGATGCGAAGGACAGATTTGCTTTAAAAAAATACTGCAGTGGTTTAAAAATCCAGTCTGAAAACCTCAAGGATTTTGTGGTGGAGATACAGTTTTCCGTCAGTATATTGCGGTTAACTTGTCGCTGTCTCACTGTTCCCTCTTTTTTGTGCAATTTTACTTTTTTTTTTTCCCAGCGCTCAGTGTTTTGTGCTCCGATTGGCGGTTGACCTTGTCAACCCATTACCTCTATTCTGTACAGAATGCGATCAGTTTGCCAGAGTTGCATTAAAAAAATCAATCACGTGCAGATTTTCATACTACTATAACTTATTTTTCTGCAAAGGATTGACATTTGACAGAGTTTAAACAAGAAGGAGAAGTGTGAAAACGTTCATGTCTGTCTCACAAAAAGTGTATAAAGTGTGTAGAGAGGGGTTTTACAGTCTTAAAACATATGTAATCCTACTCTGCTGATCGCACCTAATGTGAGTTATTTTTAGGACGAAACCACACAATAAACAAGGGAAAACTCAAGAAATTAAAGAGGGTGAACATGTCAGAGCTGTCCAAAATGACCTCCAGAATCTCCATGAAGAGAACTGCACAAATAACCTGATGCCAACATGTCAGACCAAGAGTAGAATAAAGGTTCAATAGTTTGGTTATCCTTTTTTTATTTAGGAAGAATAACTGGACTGTTGTTGGTAATGGTAATAGTCAGTAATAACAAAGAAGAAACAATCTCCTTACTTTTGGTGGAACACTTGGTCCAGAAGTGTATGGAGCTAAGCTTGGAGGAACATCTGTGATGTAGGTCTTCTTGGGGCCTGGAGGCTGGTAGCCTTGACTCAGGACAGGGTCAGGCCTTCTGGAACTCAAGCCACCTCCTTGGGGTGCTCCGAGATACTGTTGTTCCGGATGCATCATTGGAGAGAAGCCAGGCTGAGGTGGTCCATAAGCAAAGTCAGGACTTTTGGGCTGGGCAGGCATGTACTGCACCTGTGCGGGGCTGCGGACCGGCTGTTGGCCAAACTGCTGCCCAGCCGGGGCTTGATGCTGTGGTCCGGGTTGGGCAGATCTCACCTGGACGTTAAATGTGGGTTGGGTTGGGGTCGATGCGGTGGTGTATGATGCTGGAACGGGCTGGGGAGCCATGTGGGTTTGGGGCTTGGCCATTGGACTAGCAGAAGATGGTGGGATGGAGGAAACTCCTCCTGGAGCCTGGGGTTTAGGTGTTGACTTCTTGGTGGCAGTCAGAGGTGGATGAGGTGGAATAATCATCCGTTTATACCCAGTTACTGGGGCACTGGGGGTGGAACTTTGGGAGGATACAGGATTCTGTAAAATAACAAGTAAAGGAAAACAAACAACTTAGCTCGGTTACGTTTTTTTTTTTTACTTATGGGGAAATGACAAATGAGAAATAAGTCTCATTGGTTAACTTTTACAGAGAACATGAACAGGAGAACATTTTCGTAGACACATTAGAGAGGTCCATCTGAATTGAGTTGATTTTGGCCATTGACAGTATATGAGAACTGGACTGCGTCAGTGTGACATCACCTATAGAAAATGACTTAGTTCCGGATCTAGAGAAATAAAGTCAATTCAGTCGACATTTTTTCGTAATGCTGGCATGTTGGAGCCAGACGTCGTCAGTAAGCAGTGCTTGGTCTAAGTTGGTCTGATCCATTGCTTCTATGGCAACCACTCTTGCCAATCAGAGCTGAGCTTGTTTGGAAGTCCACATCCCTATCACTTGAAAGCAGGCTCTGGGGAATCTGTCAATCAAATGTTTTGAACGTTCTTCGTCCGGCCCAGTGGGCACCACATGCTTTTCTTAAGGCATCTGATTGACCAATTTATAACTTGCACTATAAAATATCATGAAAATAATAGGATTAGCAAGAACATGTAAAAAAAAATAAGGTACCAGAGCAAGAATGGCTATTCTGACAAATAGAATGATCGAGTAATAGTGTTTTTTTTCTCTTTAGAAGTCTATAGGATTTTGGATTCTTGGAGCCAGTGGGTACTCTCTATTTGGAAGACCAGAGGGAGGGGTCACTCAGTTTATTCAGTCAATTTTTTTGGACAAAATACTGACTACATCTTTACCTTATGACGCTACAACCACCATGACAAGAGCTATACAGATTAAATATCTTGCTTTGATGAAAACATTGACCTGATCCAATATTTCCTTCCAGACATCAAGTTATGAGTCAGAAGGTGTTCTTTAAAATGCAGCAAAAGTGAAGGTGTATTTCTGTCCTGAAAGATTATTCATCCTGCCTCCCTCGACAGCAGAAGTTCTGCGCTGTCCACAACCATCCGTAATCTATGGCTAATAAAGCAAGAGGGGAGGGGATAAATTGCTTGGCAAAGGCTTGCATGACAGCAGATTGGCAATGGCAAATGACATTTGTGCTGACTCCAGCTGCTGGCATGGGGAAGATGTTAAATCACTGATATTTGTGGCGCAGGTGTTCCTGGGAAGAGGCGACTGTTGCGCTGGGATCCATCCCTCTGTCTGCATGACAAGCCTCTCCATCTAATGTCCGGTGGCAGCATCAAATACACAGGCTGAACCATTTCAAAACAGAGCTGCTAATGACAGACGATGATAGACAATGAGATGTCAGAGGCGTCTGCCCCCAGCGTCTTTCATGTAAGTAATAATTGTTTTTCAGTACTACATATTGGTGTCAGGCACTCAGCCTTTCTAAAAAAGGTCTATCATTAACCTTGGATGGCCTTATTAGGTTACTGCCTGAAGCCAAAAATCAGTCAATTACTAAATTTGCAGCACTGTGGAACAAAAATGAACACTTGTAGTCTTCCAAAATGGGGCAGAGAAACATTTCCAATTGATTTCTGCGTTCAGGTGATCAAAGCCTGCTGCGAATAAACCTCTCAAATGTTTTCCTACACTGCTACGCTCCCCTCGTAAGCCCTCTTTTAACCTGTAAAAAAGAAAAAAAAAACTCTGCAGTAATTTTTTTGGTAAAGAATTATGGAGTGCTGCGATCCTCCTAATAAGATGAGACAAAAAGAAACTCCAAGTTTTGGTAAAAGCGTCAACTTTCTCTAAATCCCATCTCATCTATATCAGAGGGTGAGCCCCAGAGGAACTATTAAAAGCTCCAGAAAATACGGCCTGCTCCCGCTCTTGATTTCTGTCTCAGCGATTAGGGGTGATGTTTATTTTAAAAGTGTGTCTGCCTGCATATGTAAGAAAACAGCTCAACTATGCCCTTCAGGAAGTGATATTACTTCATTTAAATGTTTCATGGCTTTTAAATACTCCAGATTATTAATTTATCTTTAAGGCCTAACAGAAGCATTTAGTTTGCAGAGCACTGGAAATGCAAATTGAGCCCCTCAAAATAATTACGATGTCATGGCACGTTTTCCACAAATTACATTAGGAGAATAGCTACACCTCTTTCTGTAGGCGTTGAAACTATTCAAAGTCAGAAAAAAACTGTTGGAGTAGCTCAAAATATATCTAAAATAACTAAATACAGTTTGAGTGGTCAAGTGGGTACAAAAGTTAAAAAGAAAACCTCTTCAACCCACAATAAAATATTTTTAAAAAGACAGGCCAACAAGATTGTAAAGTTATACATAAATAAAACAGTATATGATATAATAAAGTACAATGCAAAAACCCACATTTTTTCTAAAGTAAAAAATCTGCTTTGACAATAATGTCAGTTTTTTAACAAAAAACAAACAAATCACTGATTCTTGATGTTTAACATCAAGAATCAGTGATTTGTTTGTTTTTTGGTTAAACTAAAGGAGTTTTGTCTTCCATCTTCTGACTTCTAGAAAAGGTAAATAAATCTTCACCTCAACTCCACCTCATCATCTGACATTGATGGGTGCAGACAGGTATTAACAGCTGAATGTTCATAAATACATGAGTGATTAAAAGAAATAAATGCTTTCTTATTTTGTATTAAGTGCCCAGCAGGAACCATTTGGGGGCATACAGTACATCTATTCCATCTTGGGAAAGAAAAGATGGTGCATTTCACTATGACGGAATAAAATTAAATAAATAAAGTCACAAGAAGAATCAAACGAAAGTCACATCCCAACAAGTATTAGAACAACATTCTTTTTTCCAAGTAACAATATTCTGGCTTTAGAAAATTAAACCATGTGACCAGTGTGTCAAAAGAGTGCTGGAAAGCAGCTGTATTGATTTACTGTGTGGTTTCTGAGTCGTTGAAGCACTGCCTGGTCACAGAGACTGCCCATCTGCTGGGAGAGGTCACTGACATCAGGTCAGATAGACATGACCTAAAGTGAACATTGGATGACCTTTATCTCCTTTTTAACAAGTGAGCTGTGTTAAAAGAACAGGAGGTGGTCTTTCTCAGATGACACGAGGGCTAACAGAACACGGCTGAACTGTTTGGGACAACAATCTACTGTTAATTATAAGCAAGACTCCATAAGTCTACATATGACCTTCATTTCCTTAGAGAAAACTGTAAATGTACATAATGTTTGTTGTGACTGCATTGACTTATGCATTCCTTAAATTTCTTCTGCACATAGTGTATTGGACAACTGAAAACATTCCTCCAAGAAAGTAAGAAACTATGAATGAACAGAAGTCCAAAGGGAGTAGAGTTCAAGTTTGCTACATTTACTGACAGGGTTCCCACACATTTAACCCATCAGGATGGTGCTGACAATACGAACAGCTAAATTCAACTGTAAGTCATCCAAATGTCATTAAAAGACTAAAAGCAAAAATCAAGCTACAGAAATTGCAATTAAACATATTCTGTTTAAAAAAAATTAAATGTGAGGGATTTTTATCAAATATAGTTTTTCATTGGAGAAGAAACAGTTTATGGTTATTTTATTTTAACAAATGGTCAAAATATACACCGCAGTGAAAAAGTATTTGCCTCCTTCCTGATTTCTGTTTTTTTTTTTTTTTTTTATACATATGAATCACATAAACATGTGAAATATATGTGAAAAAAATAAATATCACACAGAGACAACCCAGTGAAATACAAAATGCAGTTTCAAAATGATTGTTTTATTTGCCAAGAGGGGAAAAATTTATAATCCTGTCTCTGTGTGATGAAGTAATTGCCCCCCCTTGTTCCATCACAAAATAACTGTGACTAATCCCAAACTTGGGACGGATGAGGCCACAAGACAGGTTCACAAGCAGGAACCCACACCTGATTACCACCATACTCATTCAAACAAGAAATCACTCAAACAGAATCTGTCTCAAGAACCAACAGATCATGCCATGATCCAAAAAAATTCAAGAAGAAATGAGAAAAAAGGCGAATAAAGTCTATCAGTCTGGAAAAGGTTACAAAGCCATTTCCAAGGCTTTGGGGCTCCAGCAAACCACCGTCAGAGTTATTATTCACAAATAGAGAAAACTACAGTGGCAAATTTTCCCAGAAGTGGTCGACCGACTAAAATTACTCCAAGAGTGAGACAAAGACTCATCCAGGAGGTCACAAAAGAACCACGGACAACATCAAAAGAACTGCGGGCCTTGCTGGCCTCAGTTAGGGTCATTGTTCATGATTTGGCCATAAGAAAGACACAAAATGGCATCCATGGAAGAGTTTCCAGGCGAAAACCCCTGCTGTCAGCAAAGAACACAATGGCTCGTCTCACTTTTGCCAAAAACATCTTGATGATCCTCAAGAATTTTGAAAAAACATCCTGTGGACTGACGAGTCAAAAATGTAACCTTTTGGTAGCTGTGCGGCCCGTTACATCTGGCGTAAAAATGTAACTGCGTTTGATAAAAAAAAACATTTCATGCCAACAGTGAAATATGGTGGTGGCAGCGTGATGATCTGGGGTTGTTTTGCTGCCTCAGGACCTGGACAACTTGTTGTGATTGATGGAAGAAGGAATTCTGCGATCTACCAGAAAATCCTGAAAGAAAACGTCCAGCCATCAATTCGTGGCCTAAAACTCAAGCGGGACAATGATCCAATGCCCACCAGCGAGTCCACGTCTGGAATGGCTCCAAAAAAAAAAAAAAAAAAGAACAAATTAAGGTTTTGGAGTGGCCAAGTCAAAGTCTGGATTTAAATCCTATTGAAATGCTGTGGTGTGACCTTAAACGAGTGGTTCATGCAAGAAAACCCTTCCGTATGGTTGAAACAATTCGATTTTTTTGTGCCTTTAAAAAGTAAAATAATCCGTTTAAAACAGCATTTTGTATTTCCTTGGATTGTCTCTGAGCGATATTAAAATTGGTTTGATGATTTGATACCTTTGTGTGTGATTCAAATGCAAAATATGAAAACAGAAAAAAAAGAAATCAGAAATACTTTTTCACTGCACTGTAGTTGGTTTCCACTTTCAACCCAAGTACAGCCACAAGACAATATTAACACACTCCAAAGAAAATAGTCTTTTTTGGTGTCTTTAACATGTTTTTAGAACATTTTTTTCTTATGACTGAGGACATAAATAAAATAATTTAAAGTTAAAACTGCTTTTCTAAGAATATCTTTATTGAAATTGTGTTGGATCAGGAGCAAACAATAACCAGCGAGCCAAAGTCCCTGCTCTGCTACAATTCTGAAGCCTCCACTTGAAGAAAAATTGATCCATTAACGTCTTCAAAACTGCATAGATATCCGATTTTGTTTGATGTTTTTTGCTGCACTAATGCTAGCTTGGGGTTGTCAGGAGCTGTAAGCTAAACGGATAGAGTGTAAACATACGCATGCTGAGTATTCAACCTTCCATGCCAACAGTCCCGCCAACAACCCAGAGGGGGATTTTTGATTAACTCGTGCCGCGCTGCAGAAAATACGTTTTTAAAAAATGACACAGGCTTTTTAATTTTGGCTAAAAATAGCATAATCATAACTAAAAGACCACTGGGAATGAATTTACAATAAGAAAAAAAAATTGCTGGGGTTAAGCACCTAAGAAAGCACCTAAAAAGTAGTTAGTATTTACATCAACAGTTCATTTGCCGAATCTTAGGAAGAAATAATGGGAAAACAAACAGTATAATTTTAACTCGATTCCAGGATTTGATTGGCTGCATTTTTTTGTTTTGCCAAACTGCCAAAACCCATGAACATGGAAAGAAATGTTATATCCTATAAGTCTTTGATTCATATCTTAGTTTTAGTTAAAAAAAATATCACATAGCAATGGCATATGTTGATCTTATGTGCTGTTGAGCCATACTGAGCCATTCCAGCACAGTAATTTTGTTTTTTAATTTTAAATTAAACCCTAATAAGAGCTGGTTCAAGGTGCAGCTGTTGAAAACCTTTAAAAAAATATATGCGCTAATATCAATTCTATTTGAGCTGTACATCTATATGTTTTTTGAACCTGAAAGCCTGCCATAATCGGCACCATCAGTCTGAAACCTTCTGCTGCACCTTTAATATTTCCTCCTTCCAAAAACACCCAGTATATGAAAGTTTGCTCCAACCCCCATCACAAAAGTTAACCCTCACTCCACACCATGATGCAGACTGACTTTGCAAACAACTTAAGTGTGAAGTTTCACAGAGACTCAAGAAAGCCTTTTGACACATTAAAAAAGATTAGGAGAGACTATACACGCCTCGGAGGGGGCTGAGTAAAACTGTTAACTTTGCATTTCAAACCACAAGGGAGGGGGATTTTCATTTTTTTTCTTTTTTTCAGCAAAGCTTCGGGAAAACCCCTCAAGAAGAAGTTCTAGTGGTGTCTTTCGACTCATCTAAGCCCTCAGATGCTCCTTTCTAAACTTTCTGCTGCTTCCTATTTATAAAACTTAGTTTCTCTCAACTGGAAGCTCCTCTGTCCATTTGCATTCCTCCATTTCTACATATTGACATTGGGCAATGAGGAATCCCCAAGTGAGGCATTCATGCAAACACAGCTCCATGCAGAAAACCTTGTCAGAGAAAAAATGAATGTAGATGAGAACATTTTAAAAGAAAAGCAGAAATAAATGTTTAGCATTTTTATCTTAATTTGAAGACCATGTTTGATGAATGTGTGTGATCATTTTGGCTGATTTATAAGATTCACGTTAACATTACCTTACTAACTGTTTTATTTCAGTATGTCTTAAAAATATGTAAATAGTAAATATAATGTAGCCATTAATGAAAACAGCTATTTTGAAGGATATATCAATTTTCTACAACTAACTAGATATCAAGTCTTCTGCTTTTTTGAGAAAATGCCGTCTGTTACAAAACCTTTACAGTACAAAGACTGCACAAAGCTAACAATTCTCTTTTTATAAAGACTTTTGAATTGAAAATATTTCAGAAAATACAAAACAATAAGCTATTTTTTATTTAAAAAAACTCACTAGTGTGTGACTGTTTAAACAAAAACAGTGTAAAACTATACATGTAGCTATCCAGCTTCCATGTAATTTAGGAGGGTCAGCTGCAGACAGATGTTGTTTGCTCTAACCATTAAATAAACGGATAATGGGCAGAGCTTTGTTGAAGCAGAAGTGTTGTTAGGTGCATCCATGTTTTAAACCGGATACGTATGTCAGCATAAAGGGGTTGAATTGGGGGGTTAAACCACCAAATGTTTCCCAAGCGGCTGTGTCTGCAGATCAACGCTCCACCAGGGGATGGGTCAAATGCGGAGTACAACTAATGGGACTTCAACTTTAGTTTCTGCACAGCAGCAGTAGTTCCTTAGAAATTCTTCTCTGAGTTGTGAGTGGGACTGTTGGCATGGAGTGAGCCTCCTTTCATCTCCCATCATCTCTTTGTTTACACGCTCTCCCGCTAGCTTACAGAGCCTCACACGGTCAATATAACATTGGCAGTGCAACAAAAAGGAAGAGCAATATTTGAGCTATCCAGTCGTACAGTTTTGAGTCAGATTCCAGCTCAAATGAAGAAAACAAAGACATACATGGATCTCATCATCTACAAGTGGATGAATCAGAATGGAGCGGAGCAGGAAGCTCGTGGCCTGTCAATTGTAGTTTTTATGTATCAACTACAAGATTTTTCAAACTGCATTCTTTTATTTGCTCTGATTCACAATGGTTTGAACAAATAAATACTCAGAAACACAGTTTTCATCTTATTTTTCTCTATATATGTTATGGAAAAATGCCACAAGAAAATGCTAAAAAGACCAAAAACACAATTTTCATCAGAGTGGGCCTTTAACAGGTAAGCCTAGGACCATGCTAGGTATTGCTTATGTGTATCTGTCCACTTGTGTTTTTTATTACTGCTAATGTAAGAATACATATGCTATTAGTCATAATATTCATTGAATTTGTTAGATTTAGGTTTTAAATCCATTTGATTTTCTTTTTTGGTTTACTTTACATTAGGATTTTTATGAAACAGGAAATACAAAGAGTGCTACAGCTGCAAGACACCATCTCAAAAATTAGCTGCACTGGTTGCTGCTCTGCATATGCAAATAGAAACTGGGCAAGAGAAGCAAATGTTGCTTTATATTAAGAGAAATTATGATAAAATTATTGGATATTTGCTTTTTAAAGTTCCACAAAGATAATGTTCTTTAACCCTCGAGACAAGCTCTTCTGACTCCCAGGAGTGGAAGTCCCAACAATGTTACTCCAGTTTTACACTGAACTGCTTATAAAGCAAAAAACAAACAAACAAAGAAACAAAAAAACTCAGGAGTTTATTTCTGCCACCAAGTGTTGCTCAACTTGAGAAATGTCCAAGACTTTCCAGCTAAAAAAAAAAACAAAAACAAATGTACCAGTGCTGTTTGTACTGTATATAAATGAAACAATATGAAGAAATCACAAGGTTCCCAGAACTAGAACTGAATAAACCAGTGAATCCCTAATACAGGAAGAACAAACAGAGTCCCATTCTGGCCTCATGGTAACCTTTTTACCATTGTTGGACCTGGAAAGATTCTGGAAGATGGCTCGGCCAGAGAATTGCTTTGCTTTCCCAGATAAACTAGAATGGCCAAGGTCCAAATACTGTGAAGAAGAATGGACCAAAGTTCTTCAACAACAATTCAATAAATCTATTTTAACACATAAACTACTTGAAGTAAAAACTGCTAAATGATTAATTTAGTTCTACTCTTATATTCATGTCATTTTTGGTTTTATTTCTGTTACTTAAAAATTTTATGGTGCGGGACATTTTTTGGATGCACAGTATATTTTGCAGACATTAGTATCACACATATTTTCCTTTTGAAAGGAAAATTTATAAAAGTTTTAAAAATATCTGAACTATTTTTTCCCTCACAGTCTCTGAACTTTTGAACTTTACTTTTTGCTTCTGACAGGGCTGACCTCTGTGGGAAGCTTGTCTTAAATATATATGTTTTTAACCATTTACATAAAAGGAAATTAGTTAAATTTTAAATGTTTTTATTTGAGATTATTATTATTATTTTTTAGTTCCATGTATTATCTACTAATTATCTACAATTGCAGAATAATAACAATGGCGAAATGCGATTTACTAAATATTTTAGCAAGGAAAGCAGACAGACAGGCATTTTTTGCTCTAACACTGTGTGGACTAATTCTGTTTAAATACTAGATATTTTTTACACTGTGATTTCAACAATGTTCCTGTTAGAACACTTTGCTGCAAAAACTATCTGAACATGCAAATGCAGAGGGTAATGAATAAACTAAATCTGTGAAGCTAAGAGCTTTTTTTTTAATGTGCTTCACTTGACTTGCATATGATGATGTCCGAAATCAGGATCTCTCTGTGATGGATTGCAAAATGAAAACTCCAACTGATATTTCTTATTTTTTTAAAATTCAGACCATAAGGCGTTCTGAATTAAAAGACACAAAGCGAAGCAAAACAGTCAGATAATGCAATACAATTACAGTATGACTACATTATCCAGTACAGTATCCAGACTGCCTGGAGGGTCCAGGATGTATTCAGGCGATTGGTCGAAGGGGTTGATGGGAAATATGCTTTTTTACAAACTGTTGTTATTCATGTGTGCCTCTTTTATCTGCAATAAATCTGCCTCTACGAGGTTCCTGACTATGGTACTCAAGGTGCTCCAACAATCAAGATCTGCGGCTTTGAATTTTAAAAAAGGAATTCTAATACATTTATGCTACATTCACACCGGGCTTGGCAACGTGCATTGGAGCGAATGCTTCCAATGTAAAGTCTATGTATATGCATGGATATGCGCGATTCAGGGTTCCAGTTTAAAACTCTCTCATTCACACACCACACAACTATTTAAGTCAATTTTTGAGCTCTACAACAAAAGTTACAGCAATTGAACATGCGCTAAAGATTAACCAGTTGAACTTTGACTAATCAGGGAATCTGATTTGGTAATTTGGTAACAATTGTGCTGGAGTTCTACGACACTAAGTCATTCGTTTATCGGAATAGAGCTGTGAAAAAAAAAGCCTGGAGCAAGATTTGTGAAATTTGCACGATTTGACAAATCATACAAAGCCCTTTCCAAATGTGAGCACATGTGATATATCAGGTAACAGCAGTACAGTGTGAACACCATTTGCTGAAAGCACGTTCAAAAAACCTCCCTTTGGCACGTTCTTGAACATTCCTGGTGTGTACATAGCTTTAGATTGATTTTTGAGCATAAGGTGCAACATAAAATCATTCAAAGATTTAAAGTCATTAGGCTCAACCGAAATTCCTCCATGAGGCGCACTGGATTATGAGGCGCACTTTTTGATTTTAAAGGAAATTTAAGGAAGCTAAATGCATCTTATGATCCAAAAAAATAGGGTACACTCAAAAAAAGACACATTTATTTTTAGATTCTAGCTTACACTGTGTTCCAAATTATTATGCAAACTGTATTTAAATGTCAAAAAGATGCAGTACTTTGTTTTTAATTTAAACTCATGGATTATATTTTGTCTCGGTGCACTTTTGATCACTGAAATCAATCTCAGACACCTGTGATCATTAGCTTTCCAGGTGGGTTCAATTAAAGGAAAAACTACTAAAGAAGAACGTTCCACATTTTTCTGCAGACTGACATTTTCAAGCAATATGGAAAAGAAAAAGGATCTCTCTGTTGAAAAGCTTGAAATAGTTGAATGCCTTGGACAAGGTATGAACATTTTTTAAAAAATGCTGTATTTTACGAAAAACTTAATTGTGATCATCCTACTATTAAGAGATATGTGGCTGATTCATAGCACATACAGATTTATCTGCACACACAGTGCAGAGCTGGTCGGCCCCTTTAGGGTACCTGAAGTATGTGGAAAAGTATGTGGAGTTTCTGACTGACCACTTTCTCCCGTGGTACAAAAAAAAAAAAAAAAAAAAAACGCACTTTCCATAACAAAATCATCTTCATTCATGACAATGCACCATCTCATGCTGCAGGAATACCTCTGCATCATTGGCTGCTATGGACATAAAAGCAGATAAACTGATGGTGTGGTCCTCATCCTCCTCTGACCTCAACCCTATGGAAAACCTTTGGTGCATCCTGAAGCCAAAAATATGAGGATAGGGGGGCAGTTCATATTCAAACAGCAGCTCTGGGAGGCTATTCTGACATCCTGTAAAGAAATTCAAGCAGAAACTCTCAAAAAAAATCAGAATGTTCAATGGATGGAAAAATTGTGAAGCTGCTACAAAATGAGGGACCTATGTTCAAATGGTACTTGTAATCTATTAAGATGTTTTTGAATGAAATAGCTTTTAATTTCAGTAAATATGACCTCCTAAAGCAGCAAATTCAAAAACTTACAATTCAATTCTTTAGAATCTGTAAATGTTGTTGAACTCTGTTGTAATAATGTGGAACGGTCCATTTTAAGGCTTTTATCTTTGAAAAAAATACCGTTATCTTAAGGAGGTTTGTTCAATAACATTTAATATATACAAGAGTTTTCAAAAATGATGCTGGCTGTCACTTGCATTGAGTATTTAGCAAAATTATACAAAAATATAATTTGCATGATAATTTGGAACACGCTGTTGTAAATGTGTGCTGTCTAAAGATAAATAGGGATTGATTTGTTTGTGGAGTAAGACCCTAGTGGTTTCCTTGTGAACTGACCTGGCTCCACTTTTGTTATGAAACCAGCATCAAACTGGAGGTCAGAGTGCTGATCTTTTGTAACAAAAAAAAAAAGAAGAGGACACAAAAGAACCTTACATGTGTTCTTCACAATCCTTAAATAGCAGCACATGACGCATAAATTCACCAAAGCAGACAGGGACAATGAAGTTGAATATGAAGAGTACATTTCAAAATTCACTTATATAATTACTTTAAAAAGGGGATTCTGGGGGGAGAAAAATATTGAACATTTCCTGGATGATGTAACAACATCATACAAAATAAGTCATATTACTCACTGATGCAACTGAAAAAAAAAAACATTTTCTAGAGCTACTGAAAAAAAAGTCAATGAGTCACTGATGCTGACGCTTCTGCAGGCGATCTTTGCAAAAGAGACAAATGTGTGGTTTTTTGCAGGACTTGCGCAGCAGAAACTAATTGTTTCATGCAGCTCCTGCTGAACTGCAGGCCGTCTCTCATCACACATCTCTGACTCATTCCAATGGGTTCTCATGCACTCGTGACCCTTTCACTTCAGGAGGTATAATGCTGCCTCCCTGAAACCTTAAGTCCCAGCAGCGCTCATCCTAAACGCTGTGATGCTTGTATGAGGTCTGTGTGTTGCATGTGTCCTGTGCGCTCGCACATGTTGCTGTATCGATGAATAATGTGCAGTGACAGCAGCTGATGGTAAGCCTTTTAGCACTGTTGCTAGGACTATGTGATGTAAAGAGGCAGGTTACTGTCACAGCTTCCTGGCTCCAACCACATTTGTCATTGGTTCACCCTGTAAATAAAAGACAAAGGGGTGATACATATGAAGCTTAGTTTCAACTAACAAACACTGACAGAAGCCACTGGGCGCCCAGAGGCATGCTCCTCTCCCTACAGTTGGCTGCCCCTGTCAAAACTCAGAACCTGCTGCCTGACTGGTATATGCATGCCAGCAGCACTGCAGCAACAAAGTGCTCAGACAATTGAAGCTGAAACAATATACTACAAGAAAGGAGTTTAACACCACTGAGCCCTTTAATTACAAAGATGGAGCGCTGGGCAGCTCACAAGACTAAAAAAAAAAAAAAAAAACCAACATAAAATTGCATACTAAAGCACTAAAGAGAAAAATATCAATTGCAAAAATAGCGGCCTGCAGCCTTGACCTTTAAGAGAGAATACAAACACCTGTTCACACACAAACAGCATGGCAGTGAAAGCAGTGAAAGCTTGACAACTAATGCTCCACCACTGATGCTGCCAAAGATCTAAGTCTTTCTCCTTGAAGCATTAACTAAAGACTTATAAAGTGCACTTTGTTGCAGCACCGACTGATCAATCTGGCTGAACTTGAGTCAACTCGTTTTAAAGAGTTGTCGAAATTAATTGCTTTTTCATTTTTCATGTTTTTTAATTTTAATAAATTTGCAACAATTTCAAAAGAACTTTTTCAACATTGTCATTATGGGGTGCTTTTCAAATAATTTTCCAGGATGAAAACTGATGTCATCCATTTTGAAATTTATCATCATAAAATGTGGAAGAGAGTGAGGCCCTGTGAATACTTTTAGGATGTACTGTATATATAAGAACTGATATAATGATTGATGGGTTGAATGAGCATGGTTTTCTAAGCATTTTAAGGACTTTCTGGAATATGACATCCCAAACTCTCAGCACGCCCAGACATTCCCCATGATATTCTACCTGCCCCTTTTAGTGGGGATGGCTAAATCCTGGCCCACCCATTTAAAAAAAACCTACTGTCATTGAAATGTACTGTTTAATCATTCAGTCATTTCAAGCTTTATTCAAATTCCTATAAACTATGAATGATTGACCTTTGTCTTCAAAAAAGGTGCCATCACTCACTTCATTTCTTAGAATGGTCTGTGGAAAACAGTGGTCACAAAACAAGCAAACTTCCTGCTCTGACAAGAAGACAGAGAAAAATTGTTTATATGTAGATAGTCCCCGGTAACCATATCTCAGAGGTTAGTGTAGTTTTTTTTCAGTGTCATTTTCAGCTTTTTTGCAGAAAGTTCATTAGCCTTCACTTTTGTTTTAAAAAAAAAAAAAAAACTAATTAAATTTCTGTCATGATCCATTCACTGTAATCTCTCAAGGAAGAGGCTTGTTTGTGTCCTTGCTGATGGAATGAAATATTTTGCATCTTAACTTCAGCAGGATGTTTTATTATAATACCAGACATGAATATTAAAACAGCAGTCTCATATTAGGTAATGTATGACTTCAGCCAGAGAATTGAGGGCCGGAAACACTGGCCCTGAAGTCACCAGCCTCACAAAGCGGGAGGGAGGGCAGTGGTTGCATGTTATTCAGAAATGTTTAATTAAAAGTGTTTGATCTGCATTTTCACTAATTGTTCAGCGGACGACACAGTCAGAGAGACTTGGGAGGAAGTGCAGAGGGCCCATCGAGCTGTGGTGCTGTGACAGCGAGTGCCAGCTGCAGACCTCGGTGTGTTTGGAGACGGCGGTATCTCTGCACGACTTGACTGGAACAATGTGAAGTCAGGCTTCCTTACGGCACTGATGTGATGGGATCCATCTTAGCAGCATTTCAAGTCCAACTTCAGCAAAACTGTCAGTGAACTTCAATAATCTTTACTGTGAACACGACAGATTGCAAAACAGACATCAGAGTAAAAATACACACAGAAAATCCTGTGTCTCTTGTTAAACAGCAGCAGCCTTGTCCCTTTTCATAAATTACAAGCATGAGATTTTTCAAATGATTTCATTGACTGTAGGAAATTAAATAACACGATTAATATGTTGATGCTCAATGCTAAAACAGAAAAAAAAATCCATAATGAATCTTTCAACTAAGCTGCTCTGAATATTTTGAGATTGAGGTGGCACTGGGCAATAAAGAAAGATCTACCCCCTCTAGGTGCCCTCATTTAAGGCTTTTACAATGTCAGGGCACTGTGCCTGTTCTGAATCCAGCAGCAGGTCTTACCACAGCCTCTCAGACGAACTCTGACCCGAAAAACCACAAGATGGAAAGTCCTAAAACGTGTATGACTGGATAGGTCATCTCTGATCGATTGTACAGGGAAAAAAATATATATAGAATTTAAATGGCACATTTAAGATGTTTGACAGATTATTATTTCACTTTTCTTTTTAGGTATTAGAATTTCTGATGGATTTTCCAAGCGACTAACTCTTTTTCAGCCTCATGAGTTTTTTGTTCATTTATCTTAATTTCATATATTTAACAAAAAGTGGTTTGATTGGATAGTTGTTTGACTTTTGCTTGATTATTTTAGTAGCCTATCCGGCTACTGTCAGGTGAAATCAGTGAACACCCTAGTCACTTTACCAATCGATCACAGGGGCACCAAGAAACAACTCAGAGTCACCAATCAACCTGTAAAGCATGTTCTTGAACTGTGGGAGGAAGCTGGCGTACAAAACCCATACATGCATGGGGAGAACATGCAAAAGTGGGTTAAATCAAATTAGCTGTTTCCTGATTTTTTTCTGATTCATGGGGGTGGAGCCTAGCACAGATGATTCTGTGCAATTCAAGGATGAGACACTCAGAAAATCACTAACAAATGGCTGATACCAAGACATTAGAATTTCATTACTTTACTTGTTCCGTTTTATGCACTGATTTCCAAATCTACTTATATTATTTTATTATAATATATTACATATATTATACTGAAAATCAGCAACAACGTCTTTTAACCAGTGTTACATTTGAATTGATGAAAAAAAATGCTTATGCTTCAGTCACAACTGGACTCACATGTGGACATGGGCTGTCTTCGGGTGAAAAATGAGCATCCCTGTACGGGGCATGCAGTTGGCCCACATGGAATTTTAAGATCGTAGATTGCTCATTTTTGCACATTTTTTTTTCTTTAGGCATGCTACAGGTGAAAGGTCGTAGCAAACACTTAAACAACACGCAAAGGGAAGTAAGGGGGAAGTAGGTGAGATGCAGGTGTGTCGTATGGATTTTTCTTTTTTTTTTCTTTAAACACCCCCGAACCTTGTGCACCTGTTGAACACTCCTTGCTCGCAGCTGGACTGTTAGAAATTAGACAATAAGAGCGTAGTTTCCGTAGGCACCCTATGGGTATTTAGTTATGTGCACACCTTGTTTGTGCAGCATTTATGCACTGTCAGTAAGAAGCCAGTACTTTCACCTTATTAACGACTAGAGTGCAGCGCAAGGACATTGTATGACAGTGTCATAGGTGCACTTAATTTACATTTTCCTTACAAATACTTGACGATACACTAATACCTCACACAACAATGGTACGTTTTATTTTCATCAGGTCTCTTAAGATGCTGCAAGAGCCTCAAGGGCAACACTCACCTGCACTCCCCTTAAGCAGGGGCAGCTTTCTCTGCAGTAGCTTAGAGGTAACTAAGTGACTGGTAAGGAGCACTTGGACTGCTCTCAACTGATGGCTCTACCAAAGGCACAATGCAACACAACTCAACTCAACAACTCAAAGAGAAGAAAATCTTAAGTATTAAACTAGGTTTCTGTAAATTGAAGCAGACGTGCCCTATCCCCCAGCTTCCTATCAGCAGATACTGGTTCTTTCCGGAATTTGGTTCTACATTTACATTTTGGGAATGCTTCTATTCATGCTGCTTGGTTTTCAACTTTGTCAGGCAATAACGTCCACCCATACTTCCACTGTCACTGAACTCCTGAACAGACTGTCCCAATTCTTGATGTTCATTTATTCCAACTGTGTCTAGTCATAACATATTCATTCATTCAGATCTTTATTAATGAAAAGTCTGCCTCCTCACGACTGTCATGTGCGCATGAATCGTCCCACATGGATACAAACAAAGAGTTAGGGTTTTGGCTTTTGACCGAGGTGGACCTGTGACTAAACTTTGTCACATCTTCGTTCCCAGAAGTTTTGGTACCGCCAGAGGGGATCTGGGTGAAGTCTGAGTAGTTCCACATCTTTAAATCTATTCAGAAAGAAGCTTCTGCACTTAAAGCACCACACAAGTAATCACAGACCTGGATACAATGGGACAGAGCTGGAGAACTTGCAATGGATGTAAGTGTGTGTCATTTAGTGAGCCTGGGTCTTCAATATTTTATGCATCACGCTGCACATTGTTTCACAGTGTGTGGATGAATCAGACAGAGAGCTTTTTAATTTTAAACTAAGTCTTATTACAACAGACAGAATCAGATCACAATGAGGTGAGGTTCCAATGGTAAAAGTACATTAGTCTTTAATTGGGACAAAAACGGCACATCTTAATGTGTTAAAAAGCTACTGGGTTATGCTCCAACAGCCACTCCTCACCTTTAGACTGTTTTCTTGTTGAACCTGTGCATACACTTGGAACACTAAGTGGCCTTTGGCTTCCAGGAAGGACTTTGTTCTCTGCTTAAGTGACAGGATTTGGCAAACAACACTCATCTCAATGAGAAAAGGAGTAAACATATTTTAAGCCTATAAATGTGATGGTGTCTCTTTTAGTTTTCAGTCAAATCTACTCTGTCTTAGCAGTAGGGGGATACAAAGAATGGCAGCTGGAGACATCAAATAAATCAGCTATGACAGAACTTGAGTGGATTAAAATATATTCTCATGTTGAGATCGAGTTATGCATTTCGGTTAACTCCACCCAGTGAACTTCTGCCCCGTTTTCCTGATGAAAACATCATGATATTAAATTTGGTTTTGACAGTGCTCCATTAAACTCTTGTAGCGTCTCAGTGGAAGGACCTGCAGATTCATTTGTTTACTACTAATGCACCACAGGTCAGTGTGAATTAGAAGACACGCCAGCTGACGCCTCTGCAGCGGTGCTGCTCTGGTGCATGTTGAGCACACTGTTTTGACACCATCTGGGCCTCCTTGTTAACTCCCCGACAACAGATTTGATATGCTTAGACAGGCCTACGCTACACATTAGTGGGGCTGTGGGGCTCAGATTGCAGCGTGGCACACTTAAAGGGTTTAGCATGAACAGGCTCTCTTGTGTTTCCTGAACCATGTCAAACAAGACGAATTATTAAATATTAGGGGGATTCAAACAAGCCGCAACATATAAAGTTTGAAAGGAGCTCAAAGTGGAATTGTAGGACCACCAGGAGCTGGAGAGTGTTGGACAAGCTGGACTACAACCAAAAGAGGTTTAGAAAATGAATAAATTAATGATTTATGAACCTAATAAAGCTTTAAGATTTGTTCTCTAATGTTGATAATTTGGTGACAAGTTAGATGGAGTTCCAGGCATTGTTTTTAACCTTTTTTCCAGACTTTTCAAAGACTTTTCAATAGACTAGTTTCTAACAGGAAAAATTGGTTTACAGGTTTAGATGCACAGCAGTTGCCAGGTTCTTCACACTTCTCTCATTGCACTTTTTTTAATCATGGATATCTAATTTGATGTCTCGACAACCTGGTTTTTCCTAGTAGATTCATTCCAAAGAAATTGTCTTTCTGATTTATTTGGGAGCGGTGCATTTACATTGTTTAGAAGCATTGAAATGCACTCAAAGGAAAATCTGACAACTATGTTTATGTCAAGGATTTTCTAAGAAGAAACCTAAGTCTCCTAATTCAATATGCCAGTTCAAGAAATCAAATTCAGGCCTGCATTTAAAAAACTCTAAAACTGCTGACTCAAACATACAAATGTTGATTCTAAACATGGCCAACACGACCAGAATATCTGACACATCATTCTCTGTAATTAAACTTGCCTTACCTGAATTTTTGCTACAGAATTGTATTTTATGTATCTTAATATGGTTTCATTGACCTGACCTCATCTGAATGCCAAGCTGTGGATGGTAATACAGAGAGAACCTGTTAGCCTAACTTGACTTGTACTTTTTGGATTTTTTTCCCCCCCCTTTTGTGACTAATTCAAAGTGTTGTTGATCTGAAGGAAGACTTGTAAGTTCCTCCAGCAGGGGAGGGTGGGAGCTGTTTTCAAACACAAGCTGAGCAAATTAGGATGTTTCACTACCAGTGACTGTAAAGTAAAGGTGGAAGAGCACTACTTTACAATGAATCATCAAAATGATTCACTGGTTTGAACAGAGCTGGGTCAAAGCCTGTTGTCGAGGTCAACCTGTCCAGATGGAATGTCATCAAATTGTGGCCTTTAGATTTACAGATAAATAGGCAGGACGACTGCTGAAAAACACCTCAGAAGTGAGGTTTGACTGTCACCTGTCCGTCACAAGACCACACCCCTCGACTATTACCCATTTTAAGGTCAACCGGAAACAAACGATCCCTATTCTAGATGCAGTTTATATTTACATAGAACTTAGCCCAATGACACCAGAGATGTTGCCAGCGATACCCAAGTAACATACTTAATAACATACTGTAACTCCTCAACCATTCAGCGCAAATCAGCTGATTCTGACACGGAGAAAAGTGGCTCATCATAACAGCTTTAACAAAGTGTTGCATAACGGCACAAAGTCGCTCTTCTACGCGACAGAATCAGTTGATTTAGGCTGATTGCGTAAACACTTCACTACTGCAAAGTGTTGCATATCAGCGCAAGACTGCTTTTCTTTGCTTCAGAATTGGCTGGAATGATGTTGTGTCAACAGTTGAAGAGTTACAGTGGTCCACAAAATGTAAACACTGAAGTTAAAGCTCCAGTTTATAAAGCTTAAGGTGCTTTCAGGACTTGAGTGGGCTGAGGAGTGGAAAGCTAAATGAGGAAGAATGAAACGTAACAGTTAAAACAAGGAAAAAAAGGGTTTCCTTCAAAACAAATTAAAGTGAGAGCTGAATCATAGAGAAAGTATAGAATGAGGCAAGATACAATATCTAAAACAAACCAAGAGCAAAGGGAAAATCTATTTTATGGCTTTTTTTAAATTAATATATTTCAAAAGTTATAAGAGCTGAAAAATGTGTCATTCCTGATGTTTTATGTGAATAAACACAGAGGTTTTGATACATATCCGGCAGCACAAGGAACAAACACTGTTATCAAGTTTGGCTTAATTTCTGCTGTCACAGGATAAAGCAAACAAACTGTAACTCAAACTCAGTTAAGCATGTCAAAAAACAAATTACACAAAAGATGGAAGTGCACAGAGAACAAAAGAGAATTATATAATGAGCACATTTCATTGCCCACTGTTATGCCGCAGAGAATACCAACTAAAGCAAACAAAATTGTTTTGATGAGTGTGGAGCACTGGTGCATACTAAATGTTTGCGAGAATGCTGCTCACATTTTTATGAATGAGCAACAATAAGTGGTTTGGTTTCATCTGGGGAGGGGGGGGTATACAGAAGGCCCTAAAATTTAACAATAAGGGAGGGAGTTTGAAACAAAGAGTGTGATGTGGCTTTGTGATGTTGCGGAGCTGGCTCTTGTATTTCTCGTGTACCAAAAGCTGCAGATCAGATGTGTTTGTTGCGTTTTTGCTCGCACAAGCAGAAGATTACACTGCGCAGTTGTGCCAGCGCTGTAGAATGAAACCCGGCCTGCGATACACACACACGCCAGTGTGATGTGGCAGAACAAAATGCTTTGAAAGAGCACGAGCAGAGACTGGCAGAAGCAGCTGGATGGGGGAAAAGGTCAACCTAAGTTAATCAGTTAGAATCAGCATCAGTTGAGTCGAGCGTTGCTGTGTCTGCGTGCGTGATCAAAAACTAAGCAATCAAACAGAAATCCAAATCTTTTCCACGTGCAAAGAGCTGTGAGGGACAAGAGGAGCAGAGGTAAAAGGGCATCATGATAGCACAGAGATGTTGGCAAAACAGAGTCGCTTCAGCAAAATGTTGGATGCACAGAATTTCATGATTAATACATGTCTGAGCATGCATGTGCACTCTGCTGACACAGGTGGCCTGGCTTTACACCTTTAACCTCAAAAGGTTGGAGCACATTATGATAAAAATAAACAGGCAGTGGCTTTGACCCTGACAGGTAAAACCGCTACAAGAGCCATACATTAGTCAGAGCCCGGTTAAGGATGTGGGCTCTCACACGGCTGTACAGGTGCACATCAATATTTCAAGCACTGTTGACAAAGGCTTTCAGGCTCCTGCTCTAATATACGCCACACTTTTCTGCTCTGAGAGAGGCAAGCACTTTATACTATATTTTATTTAGGAAAAATGCACACATATGTGAGCTGCATGCATAAAGACGATTTTGGTTGAGAGAAATTTTAACTTCCACAAATTTGAGAACCAAGATAGAAAGGGCAAGTTCAGAGTTTTAAGCAAAGCATAAACATTGATCCAATTCGTGCTCTAAAAAGTTATCCAGTGGTATACAAAAGAGTATCGGGGCCTTCAACTGGATTGAGCAACACAAAAACTCAGGAAAAGATTACAAGAAAGCATGAGAGTTTCAGCAATTGCAGATATGATCCTATTAGAGTTTAAGAATAAAGGAGAACAATTATGCTCTGAAGAAGATTTGTCTGCAAGTGTCCATCATACTGGAGAGGGTTGAGGGAAATGCTGTCCATCATTGACCATCTTTTTGGGGGGGGGAAAGTGTTGTCTGAAATTGTTACAGAAACAGGAGACATGGATGCTGTTAACCTTAACTACCCATGTTGTGCTTGAAACACTAGATGGACATGAAAAAAAACATTTGTAAAAACTGTATCAGGATGTCACATTTACAGCTTGCTTGTTAGTTTGTTCTCTAAAAAAAGTCACTTCGACATATTTAAAGCTCTTAAAGTCTTAAGGTCAGTTTGTTAAAATATAACATTAAGTCTACAGTTTGTTTGCCATCAATTGTCTGTATTAGTCCTGCAAAAAACCTTTTAGACATTAAATCAATGTTTTACAGCGGAGTGAAAATGTGGATCTTTTCCTGCTTGTTTTACTTTTGAACTACAGTGGTTAGGATTGAATACCGTATATCTTCCAATAGTGGCCGGTTACTAATAGACACCGGGCCAGCTGCCAATTTTTTGGGAATAAACCATAGACATATATTATCAGTGGATGAAGTGAGGTGTTGACGTCACCCATAGAAAAGACTTTACCGCCGGTTCCCGCAAAATGACACCCAAACTGTCACCATTGCCAGTCAGTTTATAACTTGAATAACGTGCGATAAAGAAAAAATACAAAGAAAATAGTATTAGAAAGTAGATATTACGAAGAAGGTATCAGAGCAAGAATGGTTATTCAGACAAATAAAATTACTTCGTAAGAACTGTCTGTAGAAGACAATAGAAGTTAATGGGATCGTGACTTCTTGGAACCAGAAGTTACACGAGAGAGGAGGGGTTGAGATATCTAGTGAATATTCAGTCAATGGAATAAACGCCAGGGCTACTATTAGAAAATATATGGTAAGCAGATTTCTGCAGCATTTAAAACGGAGGCCCCATGTTCAAAGGATCAGTATAAATCCCCTTTTTTTAATCACTGAAGACCTTTTAAACTTCAGGAGGCTTTTTAGCGCCCCTGCGACAGACTGGCGACCAGTCCAGGGGTGTACCCTGCCTTCGCCCATGAGTAGCCGGGTTAGGCTCCGGCAACCCCGTGACCCCGAAAGGGATAAAGCGGATCGGAAAATGAATAAATGAATGAATGAGGCTTTTTAGGCCGCCAACTTCATTGTTGAAAAAACAATGACAATAAACAGTTCTTTTTCTTTCAGGAAAGATGAATTGTTATGGGGGCAAGTATTTCCAGTGGTATATTAGCTCTTTCGTGTTTTATTGTCATTTATAATGTTGAGACCTGCATTGTTAAGCTTTGTTTTTTTTTAAAGAACAATATAAATAAACTGCTCGTTTTGCAACTTAAAAAAGTCCATTTCAAATTTTGAACCAATCATATGATTGTTCTCATACAACCAGCATAAAAAAAGTCCTGCTCAGGTCTTGTATCAAGATGAAATGGTGTGAACCCGCTATTGTTGCTACAGGAAATTGATTGCATGGTTTTGTTCTTTCAGACTCAAATCCTTCAAATCCCGACCATCACATACAGCATATTCAATTCACAGACAGGTGTGAATGTAGTACGTATATACTCCATTGACTGCATATGAGAACTGGACTGAGTGACCCCTCCCCCAGTGCCTTCTGGCTCCAAGAAGCCAAAATCCAATAAACTTCTACAGAGAGAGACCCACGCTAAACCCCTTGTACCATTATTGGTGGTCTGGAAGATCTCTCGACCAAACTGCCCTGGTATGAATCCCACCTTCGTTGTGGGGAGGAAAGCAACGGTCTATGACCTACACCTGCGCTGCCCAGTTTTCATGACCAGAACATGGAAATGCTGCACTTTACAAAAGAGGAATAAAGAGAATAATAAAGAGAATTCAAATTCCTGCTTTTTTAGAAACAAACTGAACTGGTTTATGAGATAGCATTTAGATGTCACACATCAGAAAATGACAGTCAGTATGACTCACTGTAGAAGGCTCATTTGCAGTGCTGAACAAAACAGTGAAGTATGTGTATGTTCCTTATCTGTTGTGTCCGTGTTCAGGGTCAAACATGGACAGACTGCTCCAGTTCTCTTATACAGTCTCTGCAACTTGAGGCTCCGGAGCCACATGCGGCTCTTTTACCCCTTCACTGTGGCTCTTTGGCTTTGATGAAAAATGCCACCGGTTTAAATAGATCTTTTTTGTTTGTTTGTTTGCTTGTTTTAGTTTTGGTTAATTTGTTTTAGTTACGAAAGTGTTGTCATTGATCATTATTGCCATGTCAGATAACTGAGCAAAATGACTCAAAACTTGATCAATCTATTATCAGAGTGATTTATTCTTAGAATAATCTTAAAGCACATAAAGATGTTTTTTATAGAATTCTTCAACAATGTTATGTTTATATATAGCAGCAAAAGAAGACAAGGGATGAAGGTGCACCAAATAGAAAAGTCCATGGGTTACATGGACTTACATTTTTATTCAAGTAAATCTGCTGCAGCAAGAAGATCACATTTGACACACGGTGTGTTTTATTTTGAAAGGAACTTGTAAAAAGTAAAATGTGTGAAAACTGTTAGATAAAAAAATATACAACTGTTATATTTAAAATAGTGTGCATTTTTAAATGCTACATATAATAAATTAACGAATGGCTTCATAAACACAAACACATAAATTAAGTGGGTTTTTTTCTAAATGGTGACGTGGGACTTCATGACTTTTTAAGAAAATGGCACAAAAGGCTCTTTCAGCGTTAAAGGCTGAGTACCCCTGGTCAGTGGTATAGCCCAGATGCGCAATATACATAAACAGCTGATTTACTTCATTTTTCCAGAACTCACCATGTCAGTTTACCAAAATAAAATGACTTTTTAAACAGCCTCCTATAAAAACAATACCATACTTGATTGTACATCATGTCACAGCTCTGCTCCTAACATTCTGTGTCTCATGCATCCCTTCTGCATAATTCCTAGTTTGTAGAGCACTCATTAAGCTTTGCTTTCTACCATAAAAGCCACTGAACTGAAGGACTAGTTTGTCTGGTGCCTTTTTCCACAAATACACCATTTCATGTAACAGTTTTTCTTGAACATAAATAAACACTTACATAAAGAGCCTGTGGATCTCAATATGTACATCTTGCATGAGCACAAAGCCCCTCTTCTGAACAAACAGACGTGTCAATTATTTATTCTTGCTCTCAGTCCAACGTATGCATCCTTTAATTAGTAACGGAAGCAGAACAATCCTCAGACATGTGAACAGCCCAGGAAAATATCCACAGAGTAAAATAACCCCGTAACACTTTAGAGATTTTTGCACTTCAGCAGAGGACCATCTAATCTCAGTATGACCCCTCACAGAGAGCACGCTTTCACGCTTGTGTCCTTTTCTTGAATGTCTCCTTGGAGACCACTTCTGTGTGTTGCTGCGAGCTTAAACGAGCCACCCCAACTCCAAACACAATTGGTTACATTTTCCCCCGTCTTTTTACTCGCATGTCCTACATTTATTGTGTGTCAAACTATTTAGTGAAATGCCCAAGGCTTTGACTTTTTGGAGTTGCTTTTAATATAATTTAAAATCAAAAGATGATATAGGTCACAAATCGTTTTGTCACCAGTTAAATAAAAACGCCACCAAAGGGTCTCTACAATTGAAATGGTTGAAAAGTTTCATCATCGGTCTGTGGTTAAAATTCTGTCATTTTAACCAATATTCTCTGGGTCCGAACTTCCCCACAGTAGTGAGACCATTCCTCATGGTTGGTACTGTTATAGAAAATGAAAAAAATATATGCAAACTAAAAAAACTAAAAGATGGGGGAAAAAAAGCAAAAGTAGGGAGGTCAAATTGATTGAGGTATTGTAAAACTGTGTGACATATCATATTGTTGTTTTTTGTATTCAGATATTAAGATGATAAAAAGATATTGTTCTCCTTTTTCAATAAAGACATGAGTTCATTCAGATTGGTAAAAATGTCAAAATGTAAGACGTGGTTTCTCTTTAAAAAGTGTAAAGCAAATACAAATGTTGATGCTCATTATTTTTTAAAACCACACTAAGACACTGTTTGCTTGCAGTGGAGCAGTAAGTGTAGGTGCATTTATTTTCGTGAGAAGCCAAGACTTGTCGGCGACATACTTGCGTGCTGCGTGGCTTGCTAGGGGAGCTGCTCTCCAGGTCTGCCAGGATGCTGGTGAGAGAGTCGATTTCTGCATCCAGACTGGAGCGCCGCTCTTCCAGGGTCTTCTCAGGTCCTTTCATCTGTCAGGAAACATCCAGCACAGCTGCTTCAGAGCAGATTCAGACACTTTGCCTTCACTGTGAACTGTCATCCTCACGCTCTCTGACTCTTTAAACATCAAGTGGGCTGTCATTGTCTTTTACTGTCTTTTCATGCTACTGTAAAGGTCTGATTGATGGGAGTGCTGCTGTTCTTTCTGCCGGTTCCCTGGGTCTGCAGCTCCGGCCTCGTAATCTGGTACTTAGTATTCAGAGAAACTCTAATTTGGGCTTTGAATCTTTAAATATTGTGTTGTGTTTAGATAAGGGCTGTCAACGTTAAGGTGTTAACACACGTAATTTATGAGAAAAAATGTAACGCCTTAATATTTATTGTCCCTAATAAATCACACGTCAAAGGCGACTGTCTTCAGCTTCACGTCGGACCGTTCAGGCTTCCACGGCACGCTTTAATTTCTGAAAATGCACACTTTTCGGGCACTATACTGCTTATACCATGGTCACTTACAAAATAAATACATATTCAATTCAGTACTTTATCATTGGTGTTTTTTTGGTTTAGATCACTTTTTCACAAAAAGAAGACTATTTAATTGGTGGTGCAGTCCGTGACAAAGCATCACTGACCTCGACTGCAGTAGCAAAGGAAAACGATACATATGCTGATCATCACGATAGGTTCAATAAAGCATTAGATCAGAGAGAAAGTTCACCTCTTACCACTTGTTTTTGTCCAGAAGATGAAGCAAAATGTTTGTTTTAAAGAAGTCTGCGCAGTCACATAGAACATTTGGGCTATGTGACCAGAACTTCTCTTTTAGATGCATATCAACACCCAGCAGCCAATCATAGCAGAGTATTCACCCAGACCATTTAAAGTGCAGAAACACTTTAAAAGGAAAATATGTTTACTTTTTTTTCTGAACCATAATCATTGTGCAATATTAAAAAAGAACAAACATTTAAGGAAAAAAAATGTTCATATAAAAAAAGGAAAAACCATAAAATGACTGCAGGAAACATTAGACAGAGATAGTAAAGGCAACAGCTGAGATGTTTACCATAATGAGTTCAGTGACATTCTTTCTTCCAATGCAGTTTGAACAGAGGAAGTATTCTGGATTAGAAAAAGGGAACTTTAAAAAAAAAAAAACAGAACAAAGAAAAGAACATTTAGAAGATTGTTTTTAATTAAAACTTATAAGTGGATGGAGTTTTTTTTTTTTAAATTAGTTAAATAAACTTCTCACAAAAAACAATGTTATTTAGTTTAATGCAAATATCAATTCAGAACAATAACTGCTTTTAACAGAGCTAACCTGAAAAAGTCCTTCCTTAAGTGACCTTTTCAGTTTGCTACACGTGCTTTACAGAAATCCCGTCAGTTACAGAGCATAATAGCAATCAGTCACTTCAACTCCGTGAAGACTTCTTGCAACTGTCCACAGGAGCTTGTTGACTTGGTTGGATCAGTGGCTACTTCTTATCCTAATGTTATGTGTTTGGATTACCTGTCACAACCTATTACAGACAGGGTTTGCCTCCATTTGGAGCAGACCTGCTGCTGAAAAAACATCTAAGGCAATCACCAGTGGGGATAAACAAAACCAAACGCTAATAGCTTCCCTTAAACCAACACGGAAGAAAAAAACAGGCAAACCTGGAGGATGAAAGAAAATATGGCTGTCTTTGTTTGGTGGAGGAATTTGCCGTGTAGGCCTTCAGAATGAGGACATCAGCCAAAATGAGAGATTTGTCTTTTCCTGTGTGTAAAGGTTCGGCTTTTATGTGTCATAATCCAGACGTCTTTCTCCCTGGGTGATGAAGAGAACCTTTCTGCTCACAAATACCATTTAATCCCAGATCATCCAGTATAAAGAGGAGGAAAAAACAGACTTTTCCACCAAGGTCTGTGGACTTTTCTGAAAATTAGCAGTTCTGCTCTCATTTTAGACCAAGAGAGTTACTTTTTGAGGGAAAAGACATTATCGCCTTTTGGGGCGGCCATGGTGCAGCGGTAGGGCAGTTGACCTCTGATCGGAGGGTTGCAGGTTCTGTTTCCGCCTTGCCTGCCCATGTGTCAAAGTGTCCTTGGGCAAGACACCGAACCCCACATTGCCTCTGTTGGTTATAGGTTGGACCCTTTCAAAATTAGAGAAAACAAAATAATGGCATGTGCAAAAGTTTGTGCACCTTGTAGAATTCATAGTATGCACTGCCCCCTTTGGAAGAGCTGAGGGCAAAAGTAAGGGCAAAGTAAGTGATACAGATGTGTCGTACAAATTTTTCATTTTTTAAACCCCCCAAACTTGCGCACTGCACAAGGAGCCTGTAAGTGCTGTTCAAGTGATAAGTGTGCTGCATAATTGTAATTACTGATAAAATTAGACACTCAGAACATAGTTAATGTGGACATCCTACAGGCGTTCTACGGGTGCACACCTTGTGTGTGAAACATTTGCTCGTGGTCAGTAAGGTACGAGTTCTCGCACCATACTAACGACAAGAGTGTAGCGTAAGAGCACCATACCTCATAAATGCACCTTACGAATACTTTGCAATACACTTACCACAAGCACAAGACACACCAGCGCTCACCGTAAGATTCAGCCGCACCTCTCTCTGACCCTCCAAAAACCTGCATCACCCACACAGGTTAACCCCCTTACGGGTGCATGTGACTTAGGCTTAACCAAGATAACCAGGTTTCCAGTTTGTATGATGTATAAAAAAATGCATAATTTAAAAAAAGGCTAACTGCTCAATTCATAACACAAATGACCACATATACCGTTATAAAGGCAGATGCACTAAAATAAGCACACGTGCGCCCACATTAGTAAAAATCATTACATGGAGGTTAAAACTGTCTGCCAAAATAGGAGTAACAGTCAATAAAAACATGATTAATGACAAAACAGACCGTCTTTGAGCAGTACATACATTTAAAAAATTTAACACACTGTTGTAAAACCACATCAGCTACATGAACACTATGAAGGATAAAAAAAATAAAAAATTTTAAAAAAGCAGCACAAAGCCAGGGATCAGTGGAGAACTGAAGTTAAAGAGCCCATATCATGCAAAATCAACTTTTATGAGCAAAAATGTTTATTATAATTTTATTTCCTTACACAAAACAACCCCAAAGTATTATTTTTGCTCCATTCACGCATGCCTGAGCATTTTTCTAAAACCCTGTGCTCTGAGCACCAGCCCCATCCAATCCCCGAAGACGACTGGGTCTTCACATTGTGATGTCACAAAGTGGGGTACATCCTCTTCCAGGAAGAATCTGAGCTGCCAGCAGTGTCCCCAAGCCAACACACACACACACCCACTTTCTAGTGATGATGGGCAAAAGGCTTTTATTTTATATGTACATCTATGTTTACGAACGTTCGGATGTTGTTTTTTTGCTTTTTTTTGCTTTTTTTTTGCTCAAAAAAAGGAGATGCTTTTTTTGGGCGAAATGCAGACACGTTGCTGAGATCGGCTCTAGGATGACGTCATGAAATGGGCAGCACCCACAAAGAGCAAAAGAGCCCCAGAGATTCAGTCTTTTACTTCTGAGTAAGAAAATGAGCTTGCGAAAATAATTCATATTATGTGAAAAATTTCATCTTTACAGTGCCAAAGGTAATATATTTTTATTAGGGCTGTCAACGTTAACGCAAACGATTAATTTTTTTAAAAAATGAACGGGTTAATATACGGAGTTAATATATAATATACAAAGACTAATTACACTCCATGAAGCAACCGTCTTCTGCCGGTAGATGCTTTCGCGGCGTGCATACATTTTGAATGCACACTTTGTAGAGCACAATTCTACTTATACCATGGTCACTTACAAAAGAAATAAACATTAAATCAATTTATAGTACTTTATTCTTGTTATTTTTTTATGTTTAGATCGTGTTTTAACGAAAGGCAGAGTATTTGATACATAATGCGGCACATTGTCACGGTAACACAATGAGTTGCTGCTCGACTGCAGCGGCAAAGGAAAGCGATATATATGCTGATCGTTGCGATAGGTTAAAGCATCAGTTCAGAGAGAAAGTTCAGCTCTTACTGCTTGCTTTTGTCTCTGTACTAATCTGTTCAACTTTTTCAAACTTATAACATTATGTAATAAAGTAAATGTGATCATCAACACAAAAATATGAAAAAAGTCAGAACAGAGTATGGTATCAATAACATTTTTGAAGATTTTTTTTTTTCTTCCAGAAATACATTGTAGAGTGTACAGCAGTGGTCTCCAACCCTATTCCTTGTCAGCTGTTACTCTAGCTTGTTTTTCAGCTAACCCCGCTTCAGTACTTACTGGTCACCTGGATCAGGTATGTTCAGTCACTAAGAAACTGGGCTCACTCAATCAAGCAAGTCAACAATTACTGAAGTAGCTCACAAGGAACAGGGTTGGAGATGCCTAGTGTAGCTAAGTATGACAAAATATTCTAGAAGGGTTTTAGGTGCATCTGTAACAGACAAGCACACTCACACATGTTGGGACTTGAATTTTAACAGGATGATTAGAGTTTACCACTATGAAGATGGCAAATTCCCATTTTGATAATGATAGAGATTCTCCAAAGAATCACACGATCACATGATGAGTGTTCCCCCTCTATTTTTAACTGCATGGCACACAGACACATACTCATATTCATGCACACAGATTCTATTTATTGAAGGATTTATTGTGATAGGTTTAGCGCCTGAGAATCAACTGTGTTAAATCAAGCTGTGCTTTAGTCAACCAGCTGGATGACTCTTCTGCATTCCTTTCCAGAACCCAGAACTTGCAGAACTATGACTGTTTTATTTGCAGAAAAAGAAGAAAAATATGATTCATTTCATGAAGACTGCCATTGAAATTCTGCACAACAGGACAGAAATGCAAAGGCTGTGTTGTCCTCAGTCTGTGTTCCGCTTAACGTGCAGTGTCCCGTGTTCACGAATGGAGCATCAAACTTGTAAGCTCCCACCATAAGCTACGACAGAGCCGCTGAATATTCTGGATGATATGCATGTAATACAAAAAGTAAACTAAAATAGGTATGGGTTTGACTCCAAAAAATACTGAATGTATTTGATTTAGTTCACAGTTGAATAAAATAATTTTTGTTTTTATACTTTCCTAGGAAATTTTGATCATTTTACTTTAAAAAAACATCAAAAAAGTATTGTTTATGGCTGAATAATGAGGCTTTTCAGAAAAAAAAAATCCACATTTTTAATGAACTAATGTGCAATTTTATCAGTTATAATTAACAAAAAACGAATTTTTTAATCACTGCCAAAAACCAAAACAACCAATGCGTCATGACTTTATGAATTTTTTATGCAACAACTAGGAATAGTAATGCTTGTTTGAATGTAATGTTTTTTTCTCGTTCTAAACATTTGATTTTTTTTTACATAGTTCAAAAATGTGAAAAATATATTTTTTTAACCAGACAAAAATATGACTTGTTATTTTATGGCTTGTAATAATAACAATGTTAATTTACAGCAGAAAAGCCATGTTGACATTTCATTAAAACTGTTTCGTTTGTGGTTTTACACATTGACTGTATATGAAAACTGGACCGAGTGAGTGTGATGTCACTCATAGAAAATGACTTGCTTCTGGTTACAATGAAATGCAATTCTGTAGTAATTTTTCTCGCGATACTGACATTGCCATGTTGGAGCCAGACAGCATGAGTAAGCAGTGGTTGTTCCGAGTCAGTCTGAGTCATCATTTCTATGGCAGCCACTCTAGCCAATCAGGAGTGAGCTAGTTGGAAGTCTACACCTCTTCCACTGAAAGCGAGATCTGGAGAATCTGTCAATCAAATGTTTCAAACGTTCACATCACACTTTAACTTTTTTTTGAGGCATCTGATTGGCCAGTTTATAACTTGAATAACATGCACTACAGAAAATATTTCATGAAATGAGGATTTTAAGAACATGTTGAAAAAAAAGTTTCAGTGCAAGAATGGTTATTCTGAAAAATATAAAGACTGACTAATAGCTGTTTATTTATCAATGAAAGTCTATGGATTTTTGGCTCCTTGGAGTCAGCAGGTACTTCTTGTTAGGACCGCGAGAAGGGAGGGATTACCCAGTCCAGTTCTTACATATAGTCAACGGTTTCACATCAAAGTAAAAGTTTGGTTTGAAAAAAAAAACTACCCTTTTATCTATTTAGTGCAGGTTTTCTGAGCTGGTCAGCAATCTGTCAATCACAGCCACAGAATGCCACATCTGCAGCATATCAACATCAGCTCAGTGTCTGGAGTTCCACCTTAAACATGCACAAGAAGACCTATCTTCCAGTTGGCCTCTGTTCCTGCCGTCTTCACCAAATTCTTCTAAAACCGCAAGATATGCATACACACAGCTCAACTTTTAATAGAACTAAGCAAATTCATTTGACAATTACCTGAGGAGAGTTTTAACCGGAAAAATTTACACTTTTGATGTGCTTCACAAATGCTTTCTCCTGTGCTTTTGTTTACTGGTTTAAGACTCATTGTGACCTCTACTGAACTATGACCTCATGACATTTATTGAGGGAAATATGCATAAACCACTTTGGCTTGAAAATCAACTTAATTTAGAATCTATTTGAAAGCAAATACTTAAGTGTTTTTTTTTTTAAATACCTGAAAATAGATTCAGGCATTCGGAGGTTAATCCGTTAATTTTAACTTGCGCTGAAGGCAGAAGAGCAGCCCTATTCTAAAACAAAGCTGGAAACGCACCATTAAAGATATAAGTTGTTTGCAAAAAAAAAAAAAAAAGGCTGAATAATAAATTAGAAGAGTCATATTCACTGAAGTTGGAGTGGCTTCTGGTGTTTTACCCAAATATTTTGAAAATGTCACCAGAAATACCAGGCACAGCCCTCCAAAACAGTCCCTCCTTTGTCATCCTGTGTGCGAAAAAAGAGCTAAATTCACTAATTACTTTTTATGGAGGAAAGATGCACTTTAGTTACTGACAGCCACAAGGAGGCCTTTTCAACAAGAGGGAGCCAAAGTTCCTATAGAACTGAAAAAGAAAATTTAACAGACAAGCAGAAAATGCAAAGTAACCTCTAAAAAACAAAGGAAAGTGACCTACTGTGAAAAAAAAACATACAAATACAATGTTAAAAAATGCTATCTATGCAGTTTAAAAGGTTGTGTTTGCTGGCAGCAGAACAGGACAGTTACTATAGGTTCTGAGCATTTTTATTGTTAAACCACAGAGTTTCAAAGTCCAGTTTTCAAGTCCAGACCGAATACAAAATCATTTTCAAAGCACAAAGGAAAACACTCTGCTTCAAAAGCAGCAGCCTTACCCGCTTCATAACGTCTACAGATGAGTAATTTGTGAAGTATATTTAGAGTGTGAAACAAAAATCACAACAGCCACATACTTTCATTTAAACCCAGCACTGCAAGGTTTCTTGGAAACAAGTCTTTATATTTTGGCAACATTTTTGTCACATTCCACATCAAAGGAGATGCCACCCTGACTCATGCACGGATCTTAAACTGACAAAGAACAAAGACGGTAAGAGTCAGATCAGAACTGATCAACGGGAGCCCTGTGAGAAATACAGAATGGCAATTCTGCAAGAAAAACAAAACGGGTGTTGGTTTAAAAAAACGGCCTCCCTGAGCTTTGCTGCTTTGTTAAAAAGTTCTTGTAAATTTCCATAAAAGCAGACTCATTTTTATCTGTAGTTTTGAATTCAGCGGCTCATTTTTGAGTTCTGCGCGCTCAGAGGATTTAAAGGGAAGCAGTTCCACAGGCTGAGCCGACTGAAACATTAAAGTGCACGTTGTTTACATGAGAGTCAGGGCGCCAAATGTTTGAGTGTTTAAGAGCCATCACTATTAACAGATTGGGTGAGAAGGGCCATGAACTTGCGCCCGTTTTATAACTTGATTAAATGATGCAACGTAGTGTCTCCATGCTTACAAAGAGAGAATACATTAAAGGCTCGAGAGCGGTCGGATCAAATGAAAGCGCTCGCAGAGACCTTTTGATTTTTTAGAGCAGCTTACACTGAACAAAGGAATGTGAACCGCAGGGAAGATATCTCTGCAGAGGTCAAGTGCTGAGTTTCAGGCCAGATAGTCCAGAGGGGCCAGATGCCTGCGGGTATTATGACAAGCAAGGCAAAGATAAATGACCGAGCTCCACCAATAGGTGTCAGCCTTCCATCCATCCTGTAAGAGTGCAGAGAGGGGGTGAGGAATGTGTGTTTGCGTGTGTGTGCGCTCCGCACAGAGAGCTCTGCTGAACTCAGCACAGTACCTCAAAACCAGAGGCATTCCGCACCTCCTCTCACCTGATAATCGTAAGAGTTCATCGGCGGCGGAGAAGGGAAGGAGCCCTGTGGTGAAGACAGGTCAGCGGACTCGTGGACAGGTGGTGGAGGGGGAGGGAGGTCCGCTGGGATGGAGACAGACACACACGCAGCAAAGAGAGAAACAAAAACAGTTTATTTAACACTTCCCCTTTTGTCTGCAGCCCAAGTGTCACGTTTCAGGGTCTGCACAGCCGAACCAGCACGCGAACGCCTCTTCTGAAGCAGCTATAGCTGCAGCTGTAGGTGCAGACAACACATTTGCAGGTTTTGAAGGTTTGGATTCAATCATAACTGCTACAAAGGATCTGCAAATTCATGAGTCAAAGGCGAAGTTCACAAACGTATTTAGAGCTATGCAGAATAAACTGGATGTAATGAGTGTATTAGTTCAATAATTTATTGCAGCTGTGAGTCATTTCCTGTTATAAAGAGGTACAAATGCGGCTCTGTTCCTTGGGGTTAGATGATTTTAGGAGGTCGGGACTTGAAAATAATACTGCACAAACTTTCAGGAAATGCTACAGCAAGTTGATTAAGTTTGACAAACTAAAATCAGCAGCTAAAAACGCTGATTTGTCTTAATTTATCTGGTCAAACTGGAGAGTCAGACATGTAAAAAACAGAGTTTTAGAAAGAGGAGAGTCGACGAGCATCTTCACCAACAGACTGACAGTCTTAATTGCAGCAGTTTGGGTTTAATCTGCAGAAAGCATGGCAGTGTTTCCCCCCCTTCTCTCAAAGATTGAAAATGTAAATGTCGTGTTCTCAACATGAAGATGAGGTGTCTTCTCTGCCAGAGGAGGAGTAACAAGACTAATGTGCAGTTCAGAAGTCAGTGCTAATCCAAGGATTGCATCGCGCCACATGTTTCAGACAGGATCAGGAATTTGGTGCCAAATTAAATTCTGATTTGGCTTCTCTCAGCACAGGACTTACACTGAATCACTTGACCATGTACTTCTAAGTACCAAACCAGACATGAGCTTTGCAAATTAAAAGCTTTTATGAGACGTAATGGGAATTTGTTCCAACTCTGGTCTTTGATGAGTCCTGTTTAGAAATTCCATGTGCTTTCCATGGCTTTTATCTGTTTTCATTAGAATCTAATTGATGTCATCAGCGTAGTTTATCCAAGGCAGCTGACCAAATTAATTAAGAGCGCCTCTATGCTGCCTCCATGAAACCAGCGGATAACAGGGCACATGACTACGTTCGAGAAACAGTCAAGGTTGCGTTACATCTTCCTTCCGTGTGTTTCATGTCAATTGTTGGAGAAATAACATCCAGTGACCTCGGTAAAACTCCAGACTGCAGTGAAGTCCCTTCAGACCGCTGCTCCTTAAAGCAGCACTTTCTGTCTAAGTATAAGCCACTTGTAACTTTGGGATTAAAGGGAATGAAAACATTTAGTTTCATGTACATTTCCCTCAAACATCAAACATGTTTGGATCCATCATTTCATGGAAGTTGTTAGTGTTTTGTTGAAAGGGTCCAACTATTTTGCGTGTGGAGAGTTTGAGTTGGCGTTCGGACAGGGATCATTAAGCATATTTGCTTATTGTGACCTTATTCTCCCAGCGTTCGTCATCATGCCAGTTATTTGAGATGGAAACGTGTTTGTGTTTTCATTTGCAGTGATGTGAGTGTGTACAATCCCTGAAGTCCTTCAAAGCAACTTTCCCTCAAATGACTGCACTCAACCTTGAGGTTGTGTGTGGACTGATTCAGGGTCAGCGCTGAAGCATTTGCTTCGCAAAAGCCTCGGAGACCTTTGGAAACAGCTAATGTCAGGCTCATTTTCATAAATGAACATTTCACAAAGCACTTTGGCTTTGAAGCGAGAGTTGTCTGATATGAATCTCTTTGATTTACAGCTAAAACAGAGAAAACTGTTGCGAGAAACTGATCCGATGGACGGAGGAGTTGAAAGATTACTCATCTACAACAAGCCGCAGCACAGCTTTATTTCTTTACATTAGAGCTCTGTCGTCAAAAACTTTCAACTGTCTGCACGCAGCTGAAGAGATAACAGAGTGAGAAAAGGAAACCTGCTTTAGTCTGCAGAAAGATAAAATAGTCCCTCATACCGTGGCAAAGATTCTGTTGGTTTCTAAAACCAACCAGAGAGGGCTAAAGCTGACCTCATTCAAAGGAAGCTTCTTTTCATCCTGCAGATACACGGATTTTAAACACTTCTGAGAGAACCTTCACAAATAAACAGTCCTTAAATGTTTGAGTCTTTTCAAATTGATTTATTAAAGTCATTCGAAAATATTTTTAAACCTACTAAGCGCACTTTCATATTAAATGCCAGTTTTAAAATAAGTTGGAAAATATCTTATTTATTTGAAGGACACAGTTTGTTCCCATTTTTAAGCACTTTTACAAACTATGCAGTTATGACACAGAAATTACATTTTATTTTCTACTATTGGCCTTAAAACATTGCAAACCAAAACGGTGTGTGAGTAGAGGGAAAAAACAAAGATGCAGATCAATAAAAAAATATTGTAGAGGCAAACACCACATATGCTCATTTTATGAGATATAGGACTAAACCCTGAATCAATTCCACTTCGATTTGCAATTTTCCCTCAATTTACAATACAATTCAATGTTGATCTATTTTTTTATATTTTATTTCACAATCCCATTTTGCCTGATCTTGAAATAGATTTCTAATATAACTAGCAATTTAAATTAAGCAAGGGTGAAATGTATTACAAAAATAGCTCATTCTTACAATTACATCAGTTATTAAAGCTTTTTTAAGAGTCAAATAAACAACAAACAACATAAAAGAAAGAAAGTCAATACTTGGATTGTATGAAACGTTCCATCAGGTCCATAAAGATTTATTTGAATAATAGCCCTTTTTTTCCCTCTCCAGTCATTCATTGCTCAGTGTCAAGAGCCTCAAACTAAAAAGTTAAGTAAAAAAAAAAGTCAATTCTATAACTAAACAAAAATGACAGAAAAAGACTCTTCAAAGAAAACTTTAACAACTGTTCAAAGCTTTGAAAGATTACATCAAAGTTGATCATTAAAGGTCAGAGATTGTTGCAGTTAGCTCTTTCACAACACCTACCATTTTATTTTTATACACACCCTCTTTGTTTTAAAGCTACATATCATCCCACTCCTTGATGATGCACAGTGCGTCTCTGCACATTGCAACCATATTTATATGCTGCCACATCCTTTTCTTTAGATTTCCTATGTCCCTGTTCTCTCATGTTTATTTTTTAATCAGTGCTTCTTGCATTGGTGGTATTGTGACCGAGTTTTTCCAAACCCTGCGTTACTCCTGGGATGTTGCTGTGCACAGGACAACCTAACATTTATAGATATTCTTCTTAAGTAAAAAAAAAAAAAAAAACATTAACCTAATCAATTGTGTTTTTTTTTTTTCCTGTTTCTTGCCACATACATCTTTAGACATATGCGTACGTCTCCCCCTGAGGCGATATATTCACCGGGCTCGGAGACACACATTCAAGCAACCACTTCCAACAAAGTCTATGTAAGTGCCTGTATACCGGTATGCACATTTTGGGCTTTTGCATTCAAAACTCTCGCGTTCACACGTCAGTACGCAAGTTTTAAGTCAATTTTCGGCATTGACGTTTAAAACACACTGCCACAGTAGGCACGACAAAAAGTTAAACTAGTTGAACTTTGACTAATTAGGCACTCGGATTTAGTAGTGACGTATGAGCAGCGTCGTTGGACGGAAGTACCAGCTGGTTAAAAATGTATCACTTAATTGAACTTAAATGGAGTTTGTGCCCAGCCAGATTTATTTGACACCAAGTTTTTCATTTATCATAATGAAGCTGTGAAAGAAAAAGCCTGGAGCAAGATTCACAAGATTTGCACCGCTTCGACATTTTGAACCAAGCCTCTTCCATCCTGTGAGTACCTGCGCTAGTATCAAGTAGCGACAGTCCAGTGTGAACACCATATACTAAAAGTACCCATGATTAAGAACTCATGTTCAGCACATTCTTGAAGTTGCCACACATACCCGGTGTGTACATAGCATAGCAGACTTAAAAGTAGCTGGAACTCTTTGGAGCAAACTAATGACAAAAAATCCTGCGGTTCTTTCCGCTGCTCACTTGGAGGCAGCAAACAAAGGTCTGAACAGGTAACAAAAAGAAGCACGAAGAAGAAAGCCTGATACCCATGCTAGACCATAGACTGTCATGTAACAATACATGCCTGCACCTCCTCAGTACACCACGTTTACACAGGAGACATTTTCAAACTTTGTCTTATTTGTTTCTTACATGTGCTCTGGGCTATTTTTTTCTTCCCTACTCATAAGGAATTGCACTTTTTCACTTCCTTTGGTTTGCTTCCTCTCGTTGGTAATGACATTTCCATGGAGAATTCATACTCCAGAGAACCTCTCCAAAGTTTGGATATGTGAAATGAAATCTTCTATTTCCATTGGCCTACAATTTACTTGTTTGTTCTAGACCAGAGTTCAGGTGAGCTTGTACACCTGCCAAATGACCTGAACTTTCTCAACTGAATAAAAAACAGTGCGAGTATGTTTGTATAGTTTGGTTTGCCTGCACACAAAGCACTCAGTGGCCAACTAAAGACAGAAGTAAATCCCACTGCATAGAGAATCACACACTTGTCACATCGCAGTGGTATTGTCTGACCAAGTTGAAGGGAAAAAAAGACAAAGAAGAAACCAGATGCTTCCCACTAATTCTCTGATTATCACGTTGTAGTAAGTGCCTGAACGTCCAACTATGTTTGTCTTTATGGACATTTTGCAACTTTTTATAATTCCTCCAGTTTTTTTCCTAGAAATGCATGGAGTTTTTATCCTTTCCTCCATTCAAGTGACTTTTGCACTTGCCTCTGAAGTAAACCGTGAACACTTATATGCAACACTCATTTAGACCAGGTGCACTGGTTTGGTCCAAAGCTCAAAGTTCAGGTGAGCGTGTCAAAGGAAGTGGTATCTCTGAACCAATGAACCCCACTATGAATCAAACCTGCCAGCATGAAAAAACAACGACAACAAGGTATTACGCTCTATAGTTTCAAATACAGGAGCACGAGCAGCAGGTGCAGAGTTTTAAAAACAAAAACAGACATTAGTATTTTTGCTGTATTTTACCCCTAATGCTTTATAATGGGAAATTTCCAAATTTTCCTCTGAAATTAAACCATAATACCAATTTTTTAAATGTAAAAAATAAATAAAGTTATCTTGAAGCATATAGCATAACCTCTTAATGCCATTTGATTTACTTTTCATATTCACGATATAACCTTGTTATTCTTATTAAATGGCCCAAGAGCCCATTACTGGCTCCCTGCTGTGGCCGTCTTCAGCTGTGTTACGGAAAAATACAACCAAGCTGGAGGCCCCAGCTTCTAAGTCACAAAAAAAACTTCACCTCATTTGCGTCATCTGTTTTTTTTTGTAATGAATAAAATCAAGGGAGGGTTGAGGTTGCGACTGCTGGCTGTTCCGCTGCAGCGGCCAGCATGAGACGGCTCCTGTGCTGTGAATGAAGCTCGCTCCATTTGTGACAATGGGGAGATGAAAGCTTCAAGTGGGCACTAATGAGAGAAGCAGCAGGAAGACTTCTTTAATATGACAACTTCCCATCTCTTTATTGAGCAATTACTTTTAAGTAGCTGCTTTGTGAACGAGGAATCCTAATAAGTGATTAAAGTTGTTTGAGAGACCATAAGATCGATCAGGAACATGAGAACTGGTAAGGAGATGAAGAGAGGGTGGAGATGGATCCTGCTGTGACGATGCACTAAAATTAAACTTTGTTTTTCACATAAATTAATCATTATCATTTGCATTACCATGTATGGCTTATGATTGGTTGGTTTTTGACTTGTTGCCGTTATTGCACTAAAAGTTGCAGAAAAAGAGAAGAGTGGAAGAATTTTTTCAAGTAAATCTGCTGGAGGATTAGAACATTTTGTAGTGGAAGGAAGATTGGATGCTGAAGCATATGTTAACAGATTTACATATGTACAAAAAACATTGGAGTTCACATTCGTAATCAGCAACCATCTGGCCTGTAAGGACTTAGGACAAAGGCTGGCTCTGAGTGAGACTCCCTTTCGCATAAAACCGCCAACATTTCACTGAAAGGTTTGGTTTTTCAGCAGAGCTTAAGAAACCTAAAATGTAGGGAGTGTGCGTTTATTTTCAACAACTTGAATTAGATTTATGGCTGAAGGCAGGGCAGTCTGTTATCATTTACTTTGACTGCGTGGAGCCAACATAAAGGCAGAGGAGAGAGGACAAGGTTGGTGTCAGAGCACTGACTTCACTATAAAAGTAAAGAGTGACCTAAGAGTTTCAGCAGGGGAATTTAGGCTTCTTTATTTGGTTCCTGCAAATGCCTCCTCTGTGAGGCATCCTCCTTCTAAACTAGACAGACTCAGTTATTTAACCTCTTTCATGGGTCACACACATTGAGGGGGTCACTCAGGTCATGTACACTCCCTCACCCGCGCCTTCAGAGCTACATTTTTTTAAATGTTTGTTACACCCTTCACTGCTTATTAACAGGCATTAATTGTTGTTTACTGATAATCTAAAGGATGTTGAAGGACAACAAAAGATTTGATTTCTTCCAATATAATAAAAGTAACACCAGTTCACGTTTAAATTTTCAGCAGCAGAGTACCAGAGCTTAGTTCTTACATAATTATGGGCTTCTCAACTCAATCTTCTGCAATTGGCATGATATGTATAAAGAGTGAGTTTTGATTTTAAAAAATGAGAAGGAGGATCTCTCGTTCATTCAAGAAGAGTAAGTCTGGCGACTTGCAGCTTAACATGGGGAGAGAAGCAGACAAAAAAAGGACTTTTATGACACAAAGTGAATGCATTCAGAGAGACAGTACAATTTACCTGAAAGCAGAAAAAAAAATCATGTGTGGCCCTTGAGATGATTTTCAGGTCTAGACCAACTGACTATTTAAGCACACATCCTCAACGCTGCTTGTTTGAATACAACATATGTTGCCATGTGATTCTACCACTGTGTCTTGTAGCTACACAGATAGGAACTTCAACTTGGACTTCTTAAGGAATGTCTGATAGCAAAGACAGGGCTGCTCATGGTCGTTTCAGGTCTATACCTGAAATTAAAACCACTTTTGAGGCCTTCCCTCTGCAGGGTTTGTTCTACATCAGTGGTCCTCAAAACTCTGATCCTCAAGATTTACCATCGTGCTTGTTTTCCAGACATTCATATTCTAATATGCTGCTAATTACCTGGATCAGGTGTGTTCAGTCAATCCAAACCTTGAATCACCCAATCCAGCTAATCAGCAATGAGAAGGGAAGGGGTAGCTAAGAAACAGATCTGGAGGCTCAAGGTTGAAGACCACTAGTCAGCACGTTAGCAGAAACACTGTTTTCTTAACAGAAAGATTGAAAGTCCACGTAGTTAAAGATGGTCATGAAAGAGTCCAGTTAATGTGTAGCGCCTGCCAGAGCGCACCGCTTTCAATTTGCCGGCTGATCTAAATTCCACCCCTCATATATGGAGATGACCTTTGAGTAGTGACCAAGAGACTTAGATAGCGAATTCAAATGACGAAAATGTGCCCCTTCCAAAGGGTGGCAAGGTTCAGGTTTACAGATAAGGAATGGGGCTCAAATATCCGGAGGGACATCAGCTGCTGCTGCTGCTCCTTGGTGTCAGAGCCAGTTCAGGAATTTTCCTCCTTCTGACATTTAAGTGATAGAACCAGACACAGCAGTCCCATGACTTTCTCATTCATATTTATTTATTAAGCCTTTATCGAGTACTTGCATCTTAAATCTCGGAATAAGCTGTACATGCAACCAAATGGCGCATCTGGTAACTTCTCACTCATAATGGGAACTTCCTCTGGTCAACACAAAAGTGCTCAACAGATGGGATGAGGACACCAATGTGTTCAGAATTATTTAAACTGTCGGGCAAATTTTAGGAAGTAAAACGTTTATTTTAAAAAACTAACTGATGGCCAACAAGGCGTTGTGCAATAACGGCTTAAAAATATATTTATATACAGACTTCTGACAGGTTTTTTCTTGGTAGAGGGACCAGACAGGGTTGTCCACTGTCCCCCTCTCTTTTTGCTATATTTATTGAACCTTTGGCTGCAACAATAAGACAGCGCGAGAGCATTAAAGGAATTACAACAAAATACAGTAATCATAAAATTAGTCTTTATGCTGATGACATATTACTTTTTCTAAACAATTCACATTCCATTAGTGAAACAACAACAATTATTAATGAATTTTCCTCTATCTCAGACTACTCAATTAACTGGAACAAATCAGTTTTATTGTCACTGAATAGTAATGCCGAGCAAAAGACCTCAATCCCAGTCAAATCAGGCAATATCAAATATCTAGGTATTTATTTCTCCCCGAAACTATCAGAACTGGTGCAACTAAACTACACCCCATTACTGAAAAGTATACAGGATGATCTAACCCGCTGGGTCAACCTGCCTCTGTCACTCATGGGTAAGATAGCCACAGTAAAAATGAACATTTTACCCAAAGTTAATTATCTGTTCTCAATGATCCCCACACAACCACCACTAAAATGGTTCAAAACATTAGACTCTGCCATATCCAGCTTCTTATGGAACAATAAACCTGCAAGAATTAGTCTAAAAACTTTAAAATCTAGAAAAAGCTGTGGAGGCTTAGAATTACCTAACTTCCATAACTACTTTCTTGCCAACAGACTGCAGTACCTCTTAAGATGGATAAAAAACAATCCAGAAACCAACCCATGGATGGATCTGGAACAGGCATTTTGTGGAAAGATCAACTTGTCAGATCTACCATTTATAAGCCCAACAATAAAAAAACATGACTGCTACCAGAGTAGTAATATAAGTACTACTTTAACAGCCTGGTGGGATTTTCTTAAAATGTCAAACTCTTCACTACTACCATGCAAAATGACACCCATCTGGAACAACCCAGACATCCTGATAAATAAAAAAATGTTGCACTTCCCTGCTTGGCAAGCAGGGGGCATAAGACTACTCGAGCACTTAATTACAGACGGAAGATTCATAACACACCAAGAACTACAAGAAAACCATGGAATAAATAAATTCTTGGAATATCAGCAACTTAAATCTGTAATTACTAAAACATTTAAATCCAGTGACAATGACTTAAAATTACCAGAACTAGTTACCTCTATGATTAATTTTTCAGTGAATAAAACTCTCTCCAAAATATACAAACTCTTATGCAACTTAGATAACGAAGTCTCAGTTCCAACAACAAAATGGGATGCAGACTTAGGCAGAAGTACAGACACAAGCTTCTGGTCAGAAATTTGTCTAAATACCTTTAAATTAACCAAAAGTCCAAACCTACAACTAATACAATTCAAAACTCTTCACAGAATTTACTATACTGGACAGAGGATGTTCAAAATGGGTCTCAAAAACTCAGACATTTGTAAGCATTGTGGTAGTAATTTACCTGACAATTACATGCATGCTCTGTGGTTCTGTACACCTGTCCAGGCTCTCTGGCAACAGGTATGTGCTGATTTATCAGTCTGGCTTAAGGTTTCAATCACAGCCTCACCTTCACTTTGTGTGCTGGGTGACATGAGTGCCATCGACACAGAGGGAAGTTTAGCATCTATAATCTTCATAACTCTTTGTATAGCAAAAAAGACAATTTTATTAAACTGGAAAAACAAGAAAAATATTAGTGTAAGTCATTACATGAATCTGCTATTGGATCATATCAGCTTGGAAAAAATGTCAACTAAGAGCTCAAATAACTTAAAAGGAATTCGGGCTCTCTGGTCTCCCATAGCTAAATCCATAACTTAGGGGGCGGGATTCCTGGGTGTCGCCGCGCCTTGACTGTCTGCCGGGGTCGGGGTCTACCTGGTGCCTGGTGGGGGCAGGGGGGCGCTGTTGGTCGGGGGGTCTGGTCCGGCGCCTGGGTGGGGCAAGCGCGGGGGCCGCATGGTCTCCCGGGCCTGGGCGTGGGGGGGTGTGGATGGTGCATTGGGTGGGGGTCTGGCTTGGCTGGGGGGGTGGTCTTTTTGCGTGTGCTGGGGGGGCTTGCGCGGGGCCCTGGCCCTGGGGGGTCTGCCTGCGCTGGATGGGCGGCCCGGCTGCACCTGGGGGCTGGCGTCACTCCTTCTCTGGCCCTGGGACGGGGTGGGGCAACCCTCTTGGGGCCTGCGATTGCTCCAGGTAAAGCCTACCATTGCGGGGTCTGGGGGGAGCGGGCCAGGGGAGGGGATGTCTGTGGGCAAGAGGGGGGGTCCACTACCAGTACGGGACCCTAGGGGCTTCCTCGGGCCCGCTGGTACCTGACCAGGTAGCTACAGGGGCGGTGCTTGTGTGGGGTGGGGGGTGGGGGGCCTGGGGGGTTGGCTTTCGGGCGGTGGGGCCTCTGCCCTGGGGAGACTTGGGCCCAATGCTGGGGGGGGCGGGGGGACGGTTGTTTCATCATCGGGGGTCAGTTTGGTAGCTGTCCCCGACCTTCCCTCCTTCCTCATACGACCACTTATTAGGTTGGAAGGAGGGGCGTGCTTGCGGAATACCTCGAGGGGCCGAGCCACTTGGCAGTGGTCCACCCCTCCCATGGTCTCCGCACAGTTTCGCCCCCTTCTCCTGGTTTTAAATGCACCTTAGACACGTAGGATCCTTGGTGGGGGGTGCTAGGACATCACTGCCAGCAAGCAGGAGATGTCCTCTCAGTGCTCTACCCTCCAATTTTAACTGCACCGTAGACATTTAGGGCTCCTTGGTGAGAGGGCGATTGGACATCCCTGTAAGCAATCAGGAGATGTCCTCAGTGCCGTGCTCGCCAATTTTAACTGCACCCTTTATTACACACACCCATCAATCACAAGAAACACACCTCAACACACACACAAATACATTACACAAGGAAGGTGGGACTACTGATCTTCTGTCCCTTACCCCATCCCTGGTGGAGGGAACAGGGCCTTCAGCGGCGGTGGCCTTGTCTCCTGGGGGTCGGCCTCCTGGGCCCGGCGGCCCCCTCCCCGCACAGGGAGAGGGATCCCTTTGTCCTCTGGCAAGTCCATGAGCGGGGGATCATATTCCATCTGAGCCTGGAGGGTGTCTGTGTCCTTGTGGTGCGGGTTCTGGCCCTTACCCTCGGGTGCCGAGCCCCTTCTGGGTCACAACATTAGGAGAGCCTGGTCAGGCAATGTACACCTTCGGGGACCCCCACTGCTCTTGGTCATCCCTTTTCTAGATGGGGGTAGCTGACCCCCATCGTGCTCTCTTCTGGATCTCCGCAGCTGCCTGGAGCTTTGGAGCGGGTCTCCCGTGGGGGGCCCGGGCTCGTACCCGGGGCTGGGGTGGGGGGATGCCCAGAACTCCTGGGTGGTGGTGGGCGGCTTGTCTGGGGTGGTGGGGCTCTCGGGGGTGGGGCCCCGCGCTGGGCCACCTGGCGCGGTGGGAGGGCTGCTCTCCTGACTGGGCTGGGCCTTGCGCTCTGCGCTTCCGTACCTCACTGCGCTCGGGTGTTGGGGGCCCATGTGGTGGTCCTGCGGGCCCTGGTCTGGGTGCTTGGCTGGGCTGCCTGGCGGGTGGATCTCCTCCATTGACCCCACAGTATGGGTGCGGGGGCGGGCCCTGGTCGGCGCGGGTGTCTTGGTATGGGGATGGCTGGGGGTTCTCCCTCCTTTTTTGTGCATTCCATCATCCACTTCAGCTTAACATAACATTCACCTGAGCACAGGCGTCGGCTCACCTTTGCACCTTCAAATAGTGTGCATGACAGAATATAATGCTTTACATGTGTTGGTTGGTATGCACAAGTGTGCGTGTGAACTGGATGTGGACAAGTTTGTGAACACTCTCGGAGCCGACAGGTATGTAACAGCTGAGTGTGTGGACAGGCCGTGCCCATTTTAGACCAACATTCACTATTGCAATGGGTATAAGCTCCAGCATTTTGTTGCCTGTAGATTAACAACTCTACCTTCCCTTCCCTGTAGCCATTCTCTAACTTCTATAATGCACCATCTCTCTTTCCCCCCCTCCACCCCCCAACTCTCTCCTTTTTCCCCTTTCCTTTTCCGTCCGGTCCAACAAAAAAGACACAAATAAAAAATATATATATATTAATAAAGTTTGGTTTAAATTACAAAAGGGGCTTATACCAACATACATTTTGTGTTCGCTATGATTTATAACCCCTGATTGTAAGAGTAAAATCTGTCTAATACAAGAGGTTCTCAGCTCATATCTGTTTGCTCAGCTGTTGGACAGGACAAGTAAAAAAAAAAAAA
>BSAI01000138.1:2388569-2569072 GCA_036245035.1 Adrianichthys oophorus
GTAAAAAAGGTAGACTATAAAAATAAAAGAATATGTGAAACAGCAGCAGTCACACCATGCACTCCAGTCTGCTTTGCACACGCTGCAGAATAAACAGTACAAGCTACAGTGTACAGTGTATGTTGTGTTCTACTTAAATAAAAGTTGTCTTTGTTTGCACCCCAAGCATTAGCCTGCGGTGTCTTTGGGGACACTTGTACACTCGTCAGTGGATTTCCTGTTAATTCTCCTGGTGACAACCATGAGGGACTCTGACATAACAACCGGTAGTCAGTTTGCCTCTGGGCAGTCAAGCAGGGAGGAATAAAAACAGCTTATGCACACGTTCCACACTTTCTGAACTGCTCAGAGCAAACAATTAGGTCTGTTAAAACTTTGTGATACAAGTTTTTCTTTTTTTAAAGGAAAAAAAGCACTTTTTACATGTTTGACTTTTAATGCAATTAACCCTTTTTAAACATGCTATAACACTGCATGAAAAAGAAAGAGAAAAAACTAATTCAAAAATGATTCAATAAACAATTCGATATGTTCAGTCGGAAAAAAGGGAAATCAATAAATTTCAAATGTGTGTTCAGCCTAAAAATAGGTAACATGAAATGTGCAGATGGCATTGCCGTGAAACCCAAACAGAATCAAGTAAGAGTTAGCTTTCTGCTCCTCCTCAGGAATCTGACCTCTGCCCTCCACGTTGTGTGCAACACTTAGCTCTCCTGCATTATTTACACCAAAACAAAGTCCCAGAGAGCGGACACAAACTTGTTATCAGCACATATGATCCATGCAGGCAGCTGCACTGAAATCTAGTAGTGCAGGAACATTTGTATGAGTTTGTTTCCGGAGCTTGACAGCATGCACCCAATGACATGTTGGTGTCAGTTTGGTTTTAAACAGACGTGTGGCTAATTTGCTTTTAGAGTGTTTGTTTTTATTGCCGGGCTGTTGCACGGGGTTGCATTATGTTGTGCTGTAATTCATTTTAATTTCTCCACATCTACAGGATGTTGCATCGCGATTCTTAATGCACTTTATTTTCCGAAAAGTGCTCACCTTTGCAGCTGCTCTGAGTTATCTTGCTGCAGAAAAATTCCTGTAAGTGGAGCAGGAGTCACTCTACATGCATTATTTAAAAAAAAAATCATGCTTGACCTTACTAAAGTGCATGTAAAACATAAGTCCAACGTAAACCTCACAATCTGATTGAACATAAATATCTTGGAGTCCAGGGCCACTGTCTGAGACTTCCTCCTGCTGGGCCTTAATCAGTACAAGTTCACCCTAAAAGATGAAAAACTAATCCATCTTACTCCTTGTGGACCCCCACTACCACCAGCATGAGTGTCTCAATGCACACAATAAACATGACCTCAGACTGCTCATTCTTCACTTCATCCAGGCCTCGGCAAGACAAAAGGGACAGAGCAGCGCCGTGCCAAATTCCCTTGTCCCTAATTTTAATGCTAATCCTCAATTTTCTATCAGACGGCCCCACATTCTACATAAAAGAATTAAAAAATGAGGAGAAACCAAGATTATCTGATCATAAAGATGTCTTAATCTTTGACAAGTACTACATATATCTGCAGACGGCTCTGCTCTCCCTTTTGCGCATGTTCAGAACTCTGATGATCAGAAGAATCAGAAATTGAAAGGAGAATGAAGACCTGTTTCTACAGCTATGGAGATTCAAACGACGGTAGGTTGCACAGTCAAATTACATTGTAAGTGACTTCAACCATAATCAACACTTGGAAGATGAAGCACTCAAAAACAATTATTCAAAATCGGACTCACATTGTTTTATTAATCCTCTTAATGCGATGGACGATCAGTAATTAAAAAAAAGAACAACGGGGCTGGATTACATGATGAAGTTGTAGGATGACAAATCGTCTACAGCCACTTATGTCTCTTCTTTTCTACAAATAAATAAATAATATACAGAAAAAAAACTAAGCTTTATTTTAAATAAGACTCCAAACTACAATGACGCTTGTCTTTATTTTAGCTTCTATTAAAGCAAAAGAGGAAAAGCATTCATCCAAGTATGGCCAGGAATTAGGCTATTGACAATGTGTGTGTCCACAAGGTGCAGCTGTGATTTTCTTTCAATTAAAATAGTAATTGCAAAGATTTTAGGTTTTAATTTTTTTGTCAAATTCAAATGAAAGTATGATTGTGTAGTTTATTCCAAGCCAAAACATTTTCACTTCCTCAATAAGCCAACTTTTATAACATAATTGGAGCCAGATCAGTGCCAACGTTGGGCCTAAATCTCCCTACTCTGCTGCATTTCTAAACCCTCCACTGACAGAAAAATAGATCCATTAACGTCTTAATTTTCCTCGTCTGAGCTGACATCTGGCTTAAAACTGTGCGGCTGGATAGCTGCGATATTGCTTTACTCTTTCTTTTTTTTTTTTTTTGGCATTGCTAATGCCAGATTGGGGTTGTAAGGGGCTGTAAACTTGAGAGATTGTAAGCAAAAGAATGCTGGGATTTCAACGTAGAATTACATCCACGCCAGAAGTCCTGCCCACAACCCAGAGGCAAATTTCTAGTGAGCTTCTTCTGCTCTGAAGAAAATACATCTTAAAAAACAAGACATGCTTTTCAATTTTGGCTAAAAACTGTATAATCACAATGAAAAGACCACTGGGAACGATTTTGCAATAAAAAAATATAGTTAGTGAGACTTTAAGTCACATAAATCAACACAATGTAAAGATATTTACTTTTATAGCAGGAAAACAGACTTGAGAGTCCGGCTACAGGATCTCTTCCTTCATGACTTTGCTCTTTCTGTTTCGTGTTGGTAGGCAGAGCTGAAAAGGCTGCCGTCTAAGAACACTTTTTACACAAAACATCTGAAGCAAAAAGGGGTGTGAAGTGAAACCACAAACCCCACTGACAGACAAGTTTTCTGCCTCCCACTGTGATCACTACTTGCTGAATTTCATAACCGTTTCCCCAGCTTTAGAAAACTAGGGCTCTCTCTGGGTGGGTGGTTAAGGGTAGACATTCTGGTAATGTTCCGGCCTAAACGTATATGCATAAGAGCGCACTTTTGTCCCATGCCAGTTTTCATCTTGGACTCAGAATAATTTAATGAGGCAATAAACATCAAGTAACACGAATATTTAAAATGAAATCAAACAATTTAAATGAAATAAAAACATGTCTGAATGCAGCAAAAAGATTGTGCTGCTTCAGTTTTCCTCTAATTTGAAATGACCTCATGAGTCAATTCCTGTTATTTTTTTAATTTAGCTAAAAATAATTTCTGCAAGTGATCTGATTTTTAAAAAACAAAAAAATGTGATAATCGATAACAAATGTTTCTTTTTTATAGTAAAGTAAAATGTAAAGATTGTTTCCTAATTTTGAAACTCTTTTTAAACAAAACAATTATCATAACTATCATGTTTAAAGCTTTGACTCATTAAGGGTGCTTATCAATGCTGCAAACTCTCCTTTTTGTAATTATATTTTTTTGATAAGCTTAATCTAAAATTGATTTTTTTTTTTTTATTAGATTTTAAAGCCCTACTTCAAGGTTAAAGCCCCCCTTTTTTAGGAAGCTTTTTTATTGCATTTAATCTTGCAGTAGCGCAGTCTTTTTCATAAGAACAAACATCATCTCCCAGGAGACCTCACAAAAAAGAAGCAGCAGCAACAGCACACAACACAAGGCTTCCTGAATGCCGATCAAACTGTAAACCACATAATTCACACTGAGTTTATTCGAAACTATTGATGCATTTACATATGCCCCCGCATGCAGAACTTGACATTTAGAATTTCAATTATGGTTAATTTTAATAATGTAAATAAAATAAGGGCTTCAAAGATGCTGCTCGTTGCTCACATCTCTCAGTCCTCGAAAAACACAGAAAAAAAGCTCTCAGATATCATTTTGGCACTGTTCAAAACTGCAAATCTGTAATTATTTTTAAAAATCTCATGAAAGTGGGAGCACTTCATGGTTGTTACGGTTGTTTACCTGCTTTTTTTTCTTCACATTCAAACTGTTAAATTTTGTAAAAACTTAGAGGAAAGAAAGCAGAAGGTCTTTAAGGTTTTACAAGTGAAATTTAGGACTTTTTTGGCAAGTTTGAAGTTTTTAGGCAAGTTTGAAAATCCAGTTTGAGCCAGTTTTGTGGCATTGTAATATGCTGTTTTAGCTCGGACATGCCATCACAGGTAGGTGACAGAACTGGAACAGGTTTGATTTATGAAAAAAAGGCAAAATAGTGTAAAGACATGAAAATGCTACAAACAAAAAAGTTAATCTCTGAGATCTGCACCCAAAAAACTCAACAGTGGCTTCAGATTAAAGCATTTCAAGAGAAGAATGCTTCCTAAAAGAAACCAAATATTTTTATTTACTAAATTTTGCTTATTTTTTTTACTTTAAATAAAGAAAAATACTTTTCGTGTTTCATTAGTTCTCCAACAATAGATCTATTCAACTTCATTTTAAAGAAAGTCAAAATTAATAAAGAAAGTTCTAAAGAATAAACAAAATCCCAAATGTTTGTGTGGCTATGCTCTATGGTCACACACTAGACGTGTTTATTAAAAAATAGACTGGTTCTTGATGACAGCACCACTGTGATTAAAAAAGTGGATTTTAGGGTTTGGCATCAGTGTTAATGTGTCCTGAATGTGTTGATACTCAGGCCTCTGAAGCCTCAGGTCTGCCTCCCGGTCAGTCTCACAGAGACTCTGTAGACTAAATCTTGACTGCAGTCCGTTGTTAAAGAAGTAACCGTCTCATTGCTTTCATCATTACTGTTGGAACAGTGATGTTTTTTCACAGCACATCACGAGGGGTTCCACCCCCACGATGGTGTAATGCTATGTGAGCATGCACACAAGGATGGGAATACTCTGCTGTGGTGGCAACGGACATCGAACGAATGACCAGTGCCTCAGTTGTGCCTTTTCTCTAAGCATCTGTGTGAAAGCTGCTAAAGGTTGTGGGCATTCAACCGAGCAAATGCAAAGCAGCTGAACATCCAGCTTTAACACGCTGACCAAATACCTCTATTACAGCAGGAAATGATGTGTTTTCTATTCAGGAGAGATCCTCTAGATCAGGGGTCCCCAACCTCCGGGAAAATCCCCAAAATATTTCCATTTGTTTTATTTTCTGATTCAGAAGGAAGTTTTATTTTGGAAAACTACCGGATTCTGTTCAGCACATCTGTCTATGACTTGGTCTTGACGCATTTCGAGTTGTTCGCCTTGGTCACGTGACTCAAAGTGGCTGCTCGAACCACTAAATTAAAAGCCCCAAGCTAAAAAACTAATAAAATACCAAACAAACATAATTGGGAAGTTTTGTTTAGGAAGAAAAGAGTTGTGAGGAAACCAAAGTAATTGCCAAGCCACTCCGCCTAATATGCAGCGACTGGCTTCCAAATATTTCACATATGCAGATAAAGTAGCAGACACGGTAGATTCATGTTTATTGTTATGTTTAGAAAATTTCAGTTTTACAACGGTTGCGTCATTTAATTTTACTTTATTCATCTATTGCATCTTAAAAGTCGGATGCAGCTCAAGTTAGTATCGGGTTGTTAGTTTCCACATGACAAGGGAAAATCTTCATCACAAAGTCTGAGTTTAAACCAGCTACAACCATTTAAGAAATGTAAGATTCAATAAAGTAGAGTTGCTGATTTGTGGAACCTTGTAAAAGGGACATTAAAGAATTTTACAACAGCAAGGTTAAATTAAGAAGGCATTTGTAAAGAAACTTTAACAAAACGTTTCTCTGTGTTAAAAAAAATAAACACAATGAATCAGGATTCAAGTAAAAACAAAATATGATAAATCTCTTTGCCCTGACAGATTGAGCCTTGATTGAGTTCTGAGTGTTATAATGGCATTCTATGGGACAAAAAAAACTTGAATGTTGCCTTTGTTGAATTAATACAAATCAAAAACAACTTCTACAAATCAACAACTTTTTTACAATGAATCTTCATCATCTGTAAAGAATCTACTGATGTTTTATAACTTTTTAAAAACAAAATTCCTATTAGTGGCATTTCAATTTGAAAAATGTAATAATATAATATAATATTAAATGCCGTGGACTGCTCCGTGAAAATGTTGTCTGACATTAAACCGGTCCACCGCCTGAAAAAGACTGAAGACCACGGCTCTAGATGCACGTGCTGTATTGGGAATATGCCTGCTTAACTAAAATACAGGCACAGCAGAAAACAGGCGGTCGGATGTTGTCCTCTCTGTATTTACCTGCAGGATCGAAGTAAGCAGCATGTTTGTAGGGGTTGAACTTGGGTTTGGGTGCGACCACCGGGGCAAACTTCTTGGGCACCTGCTGCTGAGAGACGGAGATGCTGGCACTAGCCATAGATGGAGTCGTCGTCTCCATCCTCGCAGTCACTTGTCCCGATTGAGTGTTCGGTGGGTTCCACATGGTTCTGATGAGAAAAGACAAGAGTGATCCAAACTGAAGCCTACAGCTGTTAGCTCAAGACGGGCTGATGGAAACTCCCTGACACCCACAACAAACGTGTGAGGTGGAATGCCTCGGGTTTCTGCCAGTAAAGGATCCCAATAAGCATTACTTTTCTTTTTCTTTTTTTTTTTCTTTTTCCCCCTTTCCTTTCAACTATTGAGTCAGCTCCAAAGCGACTGGCAGAATGACGTTGTGGAATGAAAAACAAGGTAACGCAAACTGTGCCCTTAACATATAACAATATGTCCGACAGAATGAAGTATTGAAGCGTGGAAGAAACCACTTTGAACTCTGACTCTGAGCCTTCGCTTTGCTCGCAATGCCTACACAAGATCAACAAATCAAACACAAGTCAAAGCGCTGCAAAAGCAACAAAGTATTTAAAAAACAAAAAGACTTCATAGAGGATGAAGGTATTGAAAAACTCTGCAACTCTGATGTAACCATTTCCTATATACATGTGTGTTGATTCAGCTGTCAAAACCCAGATCAGATCTGTGTTAAGAAATGACAGAACACAGAGATAACTTACAATGTAGGAATTCACTTTCTCATCTGTTTTAACTTTTTAATGTATCTGTGAAATTTTCTTAAAATTAAAATATAATAAGAAATTACATGGCTTTGTTTCCTTACTACACCAGGATGGACAAAGGAACACACAAGCTGAGGACACAAACATCCAGTATTTCACCACCACATTCTGAAATCACTTGAAATATCTGAACTATTTATGTGCCAGCCTTTTCCTTTTCTTCTTTTTGTTTGTTTGTTGTGTTCTGCTGTTTATTATCCTCTCCCCGACTGATGCAGACTTTGCATTCTTTCTCTGGAGCACAGAAAACAAAAGACCAACGCACAATCATCTTTTAATATCTGCTCTGACCCCTGCTCCTCTTACTGCCTGAATGGTTCTCAGTTTTGATTTCTTTCAACTGCTCTTTAGCGCTGCCGTCTCACACTCACCTGTCCTTTCAGTGCAGATGCTTTCATTACTTGATTGTCAAATGGCTAACAGGATAAAAATTGGATTGGGGATGGGGGGTGATGGGTTAATGATGAATGAATAAGACTGAAGGGAAAAAGGTTTGTTTCAGTAACTCTGATTGACTCATTTAATTCACTGTGGGGAGTGACTTTAAGGACTCCACATTAACCTGTCATGACCTCAAACTGAGGATTCAGCTTTAACTGGTTAAAACCATATGACTTGTCATACGACGAATCTCAGTTTGTGATCACTTTTTTTCCTGCTTGCACTTAAGTACAGAGGAAAGAAAAATGATTTGACTGTTCAAATGACTACTTTTAATGAGAAACATTGAAATAATATTACTGTTTTTTTAACAATAGGTGCACTGGAGCAATATTAATAAACAGAAATAATCTATTTTCATACTTAAGGGTTAGGATTAGATTGAACAATCAAAAACAGTCATCTAATGCTGAATGACAACAGTACCCAGAATGCTTAGAGGGGCCAGCAGGTGATCAATCAGAGGGGTTGATTGAAAGTTATTCCAGGAAACTATGTTGTTCTTAATGTTTGCCTCCTTTATTTGGAATAAGAATCTTTTGCAGAGATTTAAACACAGCAGATAAGTCAACTTTGTTCATAATAACGTTTTTAGCTGTCATGAAACATTGACATTGACATGAAATTTAGAACGATACTCTCACTTCAGTTCAGTATTTTAAAGCATAGTACGTATCAGTCCACCGGGCTCCTGACTGCAGTACCGGTACTACAACAACAATCCATCAAGTGATTACTAAAGTCGTGAAACATCTTGACAGACATTTTGAGCCTGGTCAGTAAAAACAACCAGAATTCATACATGAGGCGTATTGTTGATTTTTTGAGAAAATTAAAGGGTTTTAAGTTCAACTTTTGGGCTGAAAAGGATGGAAAACAAAAATTCTCAAAAGAGACAAACTGTTAAAAAAGACAATAATAAGTTGTCTATGTAAATGCTTTTTTTTTATTACATTTGAGCACAAAATAACCCTGTACATATAAAGTTCCTATGAATTCTTACTAGTTTGTTAATTTGGGCTTTATTTCCTACTGTATCAGTAAAAAAAGAGAAACAAAAATCCTTCTTACCATGTTCCTTTTTTTTAATGAGTAAAATGACCATGTTAGATTTCATATGTAATAGGGTTTAACCTGAACATTTTCCATCCTTTCTCCTTCCCACATGCTTTTATCTGTTTTTTACAGGACAGTTTTGTGCTTCTGAACATTTTTTCCACAGTAAAAGACATAAAACAAACAAAGTGCTTCACAGCATCGCTATGGTGGAAAATAACAAAATACAGCAAAATAGTTTTGAAAGCAGATTTTGTAGGGACCTTGTAGAAACGGAGGAGTCTGAATGCTTTTACCAAGTGCCTTAATCAATGACAACCACTTAAAAGTCCAGAAAACCTTCATGTTGTATTCAGAATATGACAGTCCAGTGGTCTCAGTTCATTAGAGTAGGAAATCCTAGAAATGTCACACCACATTTGGTTTGCTTTGTTTTCACATTGCACTTCTGAGAGTGAACAAACCATGTGGGTAAAAGTAGAGATTTAGAACAGTTGCACATCCTCAACACTGCCCACAACACATTCCATAACTTTTACTTGGTTCTTTTTTTTTGTTTAGTCAAAATAAACAAGCTAACGGGACAGTTACTGCACAAAGTCTAATGAAACAAACAACAGTAATTTTGGAAACAGACACGGTTTCTAAAACTTCAATGCATTTTTGATAGATGTTGGATTTTAGGTGGTCATAACAAGCTTGGGGTGATACGTTTAAGCTGCAAATTAGGTTCATAAAACAGCAAGCTTTAATTTGGCCACTTTTAGCTTTTTACTTACATTTAATGGAAGACTAAATCCAATTCCTAACCTTCTTTTGCAAATGACAAAGAACACTTGTATATTTTCATCATTTACTTTTAAAGAGTTTCTATCAATAAAAAAAAGGATCTCATGAATAGTGTTGGATGATCTCCCAGACCTGGTATTTATTTTATTGATTGATTTCTTGTTTTTTATGTATTCCCCCCTCCTTTGCTTAGGCTTTTGTTGCTATTATTTCTATTTCTTTGAGGGACTTTCTTCTTTATTTTTACCAGTTGCGAAACATTTTGATATACAGATAGTGTCCTACAATGCTATATAAAGAAATGTCACTCATTCATATCAGAAAAGTGACTGATGGGGTTGTTACCCTCTAAGATCAACAGTCTTTAACATAAAATAGTTATACTTTTACTTTCATAAGCAGCTAAAACACTTTCATTCAATCTAAAGCCACTTGGATGCATAAATAAAAGTGCCAAAGTAATCTTCTGAAATGCAGATTATTTATGAACCATCAAAATAATGTCATGGACAAGAGGGGCGTGGCATCTGTAGAATCTACATTTCCACAGCAGGATCAGCTGATCAAATAATAGGAGGCACAATTCAACAACTTGGTTTTGGTTTACTGTCAGAGTCACGAAAAGAAGTGGCCTCCTGTTTTGTGAGGAGGTGAAGAAGACCCACAAGGATGGCAAACCTCGTTTAATAGTTTGTTTTAAAAGGGCACTAGAGCCTGGCTGTGCTCCCATTAGTCCCTCTGCACTTTTACAGATGTCATTGAGGAACTGCTGCAGGTGCTTCTGCCGCTTTAATATCCATAAATCAAACTGAACCATCCAAACAGAACCACTAACAGTTCTGCATTTAAGCATAACTAGCAGCCTTTAGACATTTTGAGGGTAAACATCAGCTTCCTAGCAAAAAAATCCCTATGTGGTTGAAAAACTGAATGTTGAAAACTTCATCAAAACGACACTGTTCACAAGCGCATCCTTTAAAACGCTCCTCTGTCTAACTCCTGACTGACTCCTGCTGCTTTTATCTTTCCACTCAGTCTTTGAAGCTTTGCTGTAAAGCTCTGCTGAAGTGCTGAGAATCTAAGATGAGCCTAAACTAACCTTTGCTCAGGAAAGATACTTCTCCCTGTCATCATCGGTGGATAAAATGGGACATTACTGTTGGGTTTCTGTCGGGGTAAAACAGAGTGACTGATCAAAGACTAGACTGTCAACGACACAGACACACACAAACTGATGTGGTACTGAACAGATTTCACTTGTAACATCATGATCTGTAGCGGTCCACATGACCATCTCCACTGACCTGCGAACACCCCAGCATAGACCATTTACTCAAGAAAAACACAAATGTTGCACTTACGAAAAAAAATCACAAGCAAAAACAAAAACTGGGGAAAAAAAGGTAAGTGAGGCTTTTGCGCAACACCGAATTTCCTACATTGGTAATTTAGCATAACAGTAATAATTGGTACACCAAAACCATCTATGCAAGTGAAAAGACATTCATCAAAAGTCTATTTTTTCCCCATTCTATGTTATGAAGGTGCCAATGGATTTATTGCAGTTTGGTGCCTTTCTGTTTTAAGTAAATTTATATTCAAATATGTTTCTTTATGTCTGAAATAAATTAAAACAATTTTCTTTCCAATATATTTTATGTATTCTTCAGTTTTTATTCCAATCAAGCAGGCTGACGCACCTCTATTTGGAGTACAGTCAATAATTGTGCTCCACTTGCTCTTATTTGTTTGTATTTTTAATTATTTTTGATAAGAATTGCAGGAAGATGTTACAAAGCAGCAAAGAACTGAAAACAAATCTGCAGCCAAACATTAAAAATAAACACCTTTTTCTTGCTATTATTACTACATCATGTGTCCCTCTTATAGGGTTTTTATTATTCATTTTATTATTATCTTCATTTTTTTTTTAATTTTAGGAGAGTCTTTATTCAGTTTTTGTCAGTGTCCCTGAAGTACACATTATCTAAAGCTTTATGTGATACTTAGGAATAAAAACTCTGACCTTATTTTTAATGGAACATTTAATTACCCATTATAACTAAAATATTGGGAATAAAAGAGTGGCTTAGTCATCAAAAAGCAAAAAATTTATAAATAAAATATTGTTTTAAGGCATCTTTCGTAGAAAATATAAGTGGCCGGGTTAAGAAAAAGCAATCAGCAATAAAGTCACTGATGGATGGATATATAGAAACAAAATAAATAGTAAATCACCAAGAGACAATTAAAAGGCAATCCATGAAAACCTTTCAAATAGGAACAAAGGAAAGCAAAATCGGATCATCAGAAAAATAAATGAATAAATAAACCAGACATTTGTTCAAAAACTAAAAAAACAAAGATTAACTTGTAAATCACAGATACAAGGGGGAAAAAAAAGAAAAAATCTATGAATCCTCAACGTAAAAAAAACAATCAGATTTTTTTTTAATACATTTAATAACTGCTTTCTGAAAACTGATCTGACTAATAACAAATATGAATAAATACTTAGATGAATATTTCAATATTTAGAAGGAATAATAAACTGTGATCTAAAGGGTAATTATGCTGCTTTACTCCAACTGAGGCCTCGTCCCATGAGTGGAAAAGACTTAAACTGCACAGTCTTTGGCTCACTAAGCAACAATCAAAACATCACTTCAGAAAGACACTGCAGGAACGAAGATGGAGGCGCACTTTGGCTGGCAGATTCTTTCATAGCAAACAGAGGGGTGGCAGGCGACGGGGAGTCGCACTCACGGTTCGTGACGCAACTTGCGGAGGATCAGCCATGCGGATGAAAACGCTTTAAAAATTAAAAGTTCCCATCTGCAAGGGGTTGCTGCCAAGCCTTCCAAGCATTGAACTCTCTCTGCTTTAGAGGCCCGGTTGAATGGCTGAGCAGGTTAATGCGACATTAAACAAACAAGTGCTCGCTCCACTCCTTCCACTGTTTGAAAACAGGGAAGAGCTCAGAGTTCAAGTGGTCATTATAGGTCTGAAAATGTTTGGAGCAAAAGGCTAAATATTTGAAAGGGCAGTAAGTGTGACACCATGACACGTGCTGGCATATTAATAAAAGCAAAAGGCTGTTGGGCCTCTTTCAAGTAGTGAATTTTTAATGCCAAAGGTACAATAGCAGTCTCAGGACATCCGATGACTAGGCGATTCAAACATCATGTTCTGAAACAGAACCACTGCAAACAGAACAGCTACAAGACAAGATTATCCCAACACCTGTTTAAGGCTACAGCGAATCCCTCGTGGCTTATGGCGCTAATTCAGCTGCCTTCACACTGAACCAAGAACAACTAAAAACACTCAAAAATGTGTTAGTTTTTCTATTTTCTAGCGAGGGATGAACCCATATAACGAAGGCATCCTAAGTATTCGAGCTGTGGGGGAATAATTTATCAGCTTGCTAGCCCTTTTAAAACGGCTGGGCCAAATTTACTCTGCTCAAGTAAATTATTAAGTGAGTTCAGGGGTTCAGAAGGGTTACTCAGATGTGTTTGGCACATCTCATCTGGATTTTTCAGATCCAAGCACTCAGAGAAAGGAGAAAAAGATCCAACATCCGGAAAGTTTGCAAACTTGTTTAAATGAGTGGAGACGGGGCTATGTTATTTAGACGAAATGGCTCTAAAAAGACAAAATGGTAATAAGACACATTTTAAATTATGTTCACCTTTCCGGATATCCCTTCAGGGGCCGCCACAGCGAAGCAGCTGTCATCAAACCGCACATTTGTTTTGGCAGAGAGTCTTACGCCGGATGCCCTTACTGACACATCCCTGCCGGGCTGGGGACCGGCACAGGGAGACCATACCTGGGACCCTTATGGCTACATAGATAGGCAGTAGCGTGTAGAGTCTTGCCGTAGGACCCACAGTGGATTCAGCTTATAGTGACCCTCAGAAAATCCCACGTGCCAGTCCTGTACTTAACCAACTGAGCCATCCAGTCACAATAAGACATATTCTAAATAAAAAAAGATTAATATCACTTGACCAGGCAAAGTCCTGGTGTTTTAAGTAAAAACACCATGTGGATATGGTTTGAACTCATGGTGCTCTAAGATTTTTACTTTTTTATAATCCTAAAACAAAAGACTAAAACTCACTTTAGTGGCTCCCTTGCAATATAAGATCAGTTGTATAGAAACGATTTTTGCTTAATTTTACTATTTACATATTATTTAAAAAAATATTTCCTAGATTAGACATTTATACAGACCCTGTTCCTTGTACTTTACTTTGTTGATTATGTTTGACTGAATGTATCAATAGAGAAAAGTTTGTATCACATCAGAAAACATTGATGGCATGCACTTGATCTTTATTGGGAAATAAAGATGTAGCAGAGCTTTACATAAACTGCTTTTCTCACACCTAACCTTATTTATACTCCACAACACAAGACAGCTAAAGATATAACATAAATTAAAACATTGTTTTACTTTATTTGAAGGTGATCACAGTTATCAGACTTCAAGATAAACTTTACTCGCACTTCAGTCTATTTCTTTTACTAAGTGCTGCATGGGATGAAGTCTGCACCGCATGAGCAGACTCCAATCGAACTCCAGCCGTCAGGCGGCTGTGTACACACACCTGCTGTGGCTCAAGCCTGTAATCAGAACTGGCAACTTGACCCAAACGGACTGTGACAATGAGGAGTGAAAAAGCTAGCAGGCAAAAAACACCTTTGTGTTGTGTCAAAGCAGGGGGCGCGGAGAAGAAGACGAGGAAGGTCGCAGTCACAGCTCGTCCGACCTGCGCTCAGACTCTGGCCTGACGCGAGGCGGCTCACTCTGGGCTGACAGAAACCGACAAGCGCTCCCCAGAGACGTGGCAACAAAACCCCTGGGTCAGTTACAGCAACTCACAAAAGCCGTTTACTCGCCCGCTTGTGTGCACGCCGCATGCTTTGTTTCATACCTGGAAGCCACGTCCACAGAAGACCTCAAATAGTGGAGCTGATCTTTAAAGATCTCACTTTCAACCATAACTGGATTTTAAAGAGATTATTTTGATGGATCCATGTGAAGATGTAATGCAGTTGCTCTCTGCTGGTTTGAGGCCACAAAAGCTCAGATCTGTTTGTGCAAACTGCAGCCAGACGTTTGGTGAAAAGCCTCTCATAATTAGGCTAATTACACAGGATAATATGAAGGTTAATCAAATGATAAACACACCGATTTGTTTTCCCCATTAGCTATTGTGAAGAGCCCAGCTACTTGATAACCATTACAAATGAGATTTGGAGCTGTGACTGCTACAAAGACCAGCACCCCGCCACCTCCATCAGGCAACCAGCACCACCTCCCCGAACAGAGCACAAAGTGCTGAATTAAGTGTTTCTCTGCCTTATTTTTTTAGTTTTTTTGTTCTTACATAAAGAGCTGAAAGTTACAGCCTCAATAAAAACTAAAGCGGGCTTTCCACTCTGGTTCATAGATTTCTGAGTGTTCACTTTTATTTTTTTTGAAGTGCTATTTTTCTAGATATCAATTTTGTAATATCAAGCTGTGCTTGATATTAGTCTTCACTGAAATGACAGAGCTGAGACCAAGGGGACACAACGGCCAACTGTGAACACAAAGGAGGAATGAGATAGAAGTGAAACACAAAATTCTTGAAAAATTATTAAAGAAATAAAAAATATTAGAAATGAAACAAACACAATGTCTGCAAACAGAGAAAAAAACCAAGGATAAACAGTGAATGGAAATGTTATGGTTACATCAGCCGACATGCAGAAAATCAATTATGAATATAACATGTTTCTACTGAAAAAAGAAGGGTTTATAACACTAAAATATCTGTATTTAATGTCGTATAGTTGTATCACGTGTTGTATCACAGTTTTTTTTTTAATTCATACAAAAATGTACCACAAAGAGAAGAGATACAAGTTAAAATGAAAATAAAGCTACACAAGAAGACGCAAAAAACGAATAACAAATAATAATAAAAAATGATAAATAGCAATTTTTTAAATGTAGGAAAATACATGAAAACACTTAACTGCAACATTACTGTGAGGAGCTCTATAAGGCTCTCTTTGCAGATGAAAATCATCGAGACAAAACAGCCTCAAAAGGAAGGATTACGACTCCGACATCCATGTGACTCCAGGCACAACTCTTATCTTTTTTTCGAGCATCTTCTCATTCAGGCGGCTTTCTCCCACTCTCAGTAATAGGACCGTTTTTTCCACCAGAATTTCTCCTGTAAGTGAGGTTTGCTATACAGACTTTGATTATTTTTTGTGTTTTTAACATATTGTTGTGGCATTTTACTCGCAATGGAGGACATATATATATATATATGAAGAAAATTAATCTTAAAATTGCATTTCTGAAAATGTCTTTGGCGAATCAGGAGCAAATGAAAATAGGCTCTAATGAACTACTGCAGTTCTGCAGAAACTACGTCCTAGAAAACAAAGATTTTTTTAATTTTTCCTAAAAGCATCCTAATCATAAAAAAAGACCACTGGAAACGCTTCTAAAACACATTCAAAAGATAATTGGAGAGGGACTTTAATATCCTTTTTTTTTTTTGGAGGGGGGTGGGTGAAGTTTTAACAAATAGAACCACCACTGATTAAAGGATCTCCATCTGCGAGCTGCTCCCTCACCAGTGCTTTTCATTTTCTTGTAATAATGTCTTAACTCGCAAATTCATGCCTCACTTGAGCATAAAATTACAAACTTATTTCACAAGATAACAACTATGTTTGGTGAAGTGCTGAAAAAGGTTTGCTTTTTTTTTTTTTTTTTTTTTGAACAGCTGTTCAGTAGTTTACTTGAGCTTGTGGCCTTTGCTCCCTAATGACAAAAACACAACTTTTCTTTAAATATGCGAGTCTGACTTTAATGCTGACTGACAGTTTGTGTAGGCTTGGGATATATCAAATAGAATTGGATGGCTTGGATGACTGGAGTATGTGCTCCTTCAAACTGCAAGTGGTAAGACGCGACGTCTCAGGAGTTTATCTTTTCGGAGTCTCAGGAGGTTACTGACTGACAGCTGTAAATATATCACAACCGTCTCTCGCTTACCTCTGCGCCACCTACTTAAAAATAAAATTTGCATCAACAACAAACATACAAACAAACAAACACGGCGTCTGTAGATTTCATATTTTCAGCAAATCAATGGCAAATGAGTGAAAACAGTTTAACTTCAGTTGACTGTAATGGCTGGTGTTGAGGCTACAGAGGCAGAATGGCAGAAATGAAACATATTTAACAGCCTTCTGTGCTTTATAAAGCTGCACCCTCATTATTCTAGTTTAGCGAGAATCAATTAGAACGAAGTAGCAAAAAAAAACATGCTTTTCTGTTTGACAGAAAAAGCAGATTTAAATGTAGTTGAAGACAGAAAATGCAGGTGAGCGATGATTCATCTTTCATCTTATTGCTCGGTTGAACCTAGACCAACGACCTAACGAGGTGATTTGTGCACGCACCTCACTTCCCACATCCTGCTTTGTCTCTAGAGCTACAGAAGAAGTGAGAAAAGTTATTTCAACCTGAAATTATTTCAGTTCCAGCTAAAATACTTCCTTTGTCAATTTATTACAGCCTAATAGATGTGCGTGACAAATTTTGGCCTATCCTGTTTGAAGATCAATCACAGAGATCACCCCAACTGATCAATTTCTGCAAGGGAATGTAATTAACATCTTGAGGGAAAAAGTGATGTAATCCATCTATCCATTACTGGCTGCATTTCCAGGGTTTGGATCATGGGGCAGCAGTTTGAGCAAGGACAACGTGAAGTGCACTAAACCAATGGGTACCTGGTTGCTGGCATCATCGACTTAAAATCAGAAGTCTCCCCACATCACTCTTAAAACAAAAAATAAAATAAAAAAAACAAACAACAAAACAAATCCTGCCGCAAGCTCGATAAGCTTTTTAGAGATTAAAGCTTGTCTCAACTCCTATACAACCTCTCCTATTTGTTTTTGTTTTATTCCTAACTATGAATCGTACATCTTGCACAATTTTTGTTTCAAGGTTGTAAGACTTGTAATACATTTAAAAATAAAATAAAACTACTTCACAAAGAAAAAGAGCGAATTTGTTAAAGGAGCACAAAAATTATCATTGGTTCTTAGATTATTGGGGCTGCCAATACTGTCGGTCACTAGTAGTGTGTAGGACCCAATATTCAGTATACCAGGTTTGTTGGTAGAAAATCAAACATTTAAGAGATAAACCTAAACATGACAAAACCTACGGAGAAACAAAAATATATCAAAGCAGATGACCTGACAAGGACGAACTGAAAACCAGACACTTAAATGCACTCAAGGCAATTAACTGAAATGCAGACAGATGTGGATGATCATCAACCTAAACTTGAAGTGACTGGGAGACAACCTGAAAAGTAAGGAAAGCAACTTGAAAAACCAAGGAAATGTCCCTAAAAGTGCACAATTTTCACAACCACAGAATCAGCTTGATTTACATTCAAAATTATAATTTGACTGAATTGCCTATTCAACAGAATTAGATTAAATCATTTTTTTGTTGTTTTTTTCCCCAGAGTTTCACTTCAAAGCTGATTGTGTTTAGCACTGAAAAATTGTTTTTGTTTGAAAATTAATTTAAAGTGGCAGAACAGTGTCGTAGTGATTTGCACTCTTGCCTCATAGTGAGAAGGCCCCAATTCGTTGCCTGGCTAGTTTTCTTATGGAGTTTGTATGTTCTCCATGTCCATGTGTGGGTTTTGTCTAAAAATTCCTGAAAATGTTTCTAGAGCAAATGCAAAAATGTATTTTGAGAGCAAATAAAAAATAAAAAATAAAAATGTTGAAAGCAAACATTTGCTACCTTGAAAGTTAATTTTTTTAAAAAACATTTTGTTTGCAATTTAGGAAAGTTTGATTTCAAAATTATGACTTTTGTTCTCAATGTGGTAGCACAAATATTCGTTCATACAAAAGGCATTGAGTGGGCTCCAAAGATGGATGGGATTGATTTAAACTGAACAAAGGTGAAACTCCCACTACAAAATAGTGAATTCCTATATTTAAAAACTAGGCAAAAAACATTTTTTGCATGGTAAAAAAAACAATTCTAAAATAACCCAATAGACTATAGATCACTTGATTAATATTTGTGATAAGTCAATTTGATTCTGTGTGGAGTTTGCATGTTCTCCCAGTGCATGCGTGGGTTTTCTCTGGGTACTCCGGCTTCCTCCCACCGTCCAAAAACATGCTTCATAGGTTTATTGGTCACTCTAAATTGTCCCTATGTGTGAATGTGAGTGTGCATGGGTGTCTGATTGTGGCCCCTGCGACAGACTGGCAACCAGTCCAGGGGTGACCCCTGCCTTCGCCCATGAGTAACTGGGTTAGGCTCCGGCAACCCCGTGACCCCGAAAGGGATAAAGCGGTTTGGAAAATTAATGGATGAATGAATAAGTCAATTTGAAAAATCTATTTTTTACATCCAGGCCACTTAACTACATATATGAATGGCAGGCTGCACCTCCTAACCACAACCCATTATTATGTTTTAGATATTTGTCTGATTCTTGCTTCATCAAATTTCTGCTATAATCATTTTTTTCTCCACTTATGTACCGATGTTTTTTTCCTCTCATCTGTTTGCCTCCACTCCTTGGTCCTCTGGATCGTCCATCTGCATCCACATTGAAGTGGATCACACCAGAGTTCACTTGCAAGTGAATCAAGGCCCACATTCTCAAGTGAATTTCATCCAATCCAGGCAACAAAAAGCATTGAAACCTGAATGCCATTCTGCGTCTACCAAAATTGAAGATCTTTTTTTTGGGATTTGTCTTTTTTTTTTTTTTACTGATAAATGAGTATCAGAGATTATTTAACTTACTGCTCCTCTGCCTCACCTGCTGTAATGGGGTTTGCCGCGCTGGCTCTGCTCGCTCCTGCTCAGTCCCCCCCCCCCTCAACTCCCTCCACCTCAAGACTTCCTCCTTTTTTCCACCCTTCCCTCACACTACATACACGTTAAGTACTTTATGTCCTATGGCACTCACTTTAATTTCAAGGGACCACCAAATCCCAACTGCACAACATTACATAACACCTTTATTTCAAGGGATCACTGGATCCCACTGCACTGCACTCACTCAGACTCCAAGGGACCCCCAAGTCCCATCTGCATTACACAACATACTTGAGTCCACAACCCCCTCTCCTTCATCTCTCTCTTTCCTTTTCTACTAACCTTCTACCTATCTCACAATAAACCCTACCCTAACCCGGGTCTGCACCACCCCTATCTCCACCTGCAATCTCCATTACATCACTTGCCATCTGCCATTGCTTTATTTTATTTGGTTTATCATGCCTCTGTTTGGTGCAGTGCGATTCACATGTTGTCCCTCTTTCCCACCCCCCTACGGGGGAGTGGGAGAGATTTCTGATTCCAGGTGGATCATCTGTGCTCCTGTCCTTTGCTGTGACCTCGCCTTTGGCCCCTCCCGCTCCTGTCCTTGGCTGTGACCTCGCCTCACCTGTGCTCCTGTCCTTGGCTGTGACCTCGCCTCACCTGTGCTCCTGTCCTTGGCTGTGACCTCGCCTTTGGCTCTTCCCACCCCTGTCTTTGGCCGTGACCTCGCCTTGGCTCTTCCCACCCCTGTCTTTGGCCGTGACCTCGCCTGGCTCCTCCAGCAACCCCAGCTGTTACCACAACTCCTACTGGATGAAGCCCATCTGATAGATATTCAACCATGTCTTTGTTTATTTAATGCTTAGCTGTTACCTTTACTTGTAGCTGTTTATCTAGACGTGTTTGTTTATTGGACATATACTTGTTATTCAACCATGTAGTTATAGAATTAATTAAGCTCACTTTTCTTTAATAGTTTTAGCACATCACCTGTCCGTCCGGGGTTGAGGATCTCTCCTTCATGTGGGCAACCCTGAGGTTTCTTAGTTTTTTTTTCCCCCCTCAAAAAAAAAAAAGATAGGGTTTTTTTTTTTTAAGAGTTTTTCCTCACTGCGAAGGAGGGTGTAAGGGCAGAGATGTTTGTTCAGCTTAGTCTGTTTTATAACCAGCTATTGTTTACTTTTACATGTTAATAATCTCTTTTGCTTCTTGCAATATATTGATAATCAGTCCAATGAGACGGCTATGGCTGTGATATTGGGCTATATAAATAAAATTGAATTGAATTGAATTGAATATAATTGTTTTAAACGTATAGGATGACATCTCGGAGGAAAGGAAGAAAGCGTATAGAAAGAAAGCTTGGTAATTTTAAGCAAAAACATTAGATTAAATGTCCCTCTTTAATGTAGCCTTGGAAACCCCATAAATAAAATGGTTGATTGGTCATTAAATGATACAAATCAGCAGGTTCCCCCTTCTGCTAATAAGTTAAACAACCAAGGCTTTCATCCATTTGTCGCCCATTGAAATTTCTGTGTATAATGAAACAAAAGAGCTCAGGGACACAGCCAGCCTTTGCTCAAATGTGGCACACAATTGCATTACAGTAAAAAAACACTAATTGAAAGATCATAACTGAATGCTGGCCTACAGCTACACGTGTCATTCTGGATATGGAGATGATGAATATCTAGTTTGGGAGCACATTGGGGCAAAGTCATCAGGGTGAAGCTCATCTCAGAGCTGACAATATGGAGGGAGAGGAGCTGCACACTTGCCTTGAATTTGAAAGAAACATCACATGAAGGTGACATCAATTAGTGTAATTGGACATGTGTTGCTTCTTAGGACAGCAAAGTAAATGTTCATCATGCAATGGTGGCTCCTTTGTATCTACCTGCAATGGCTAGCAAAGATGAAATGAAAGAATGTGGCACCATTTTCAACCTTGATGTTTCACTGCTGCCCTGGATGTTTGGATGCAACTTGGTGCAGGCAATGAAAAGCCAACTTCAGTATCTGACATTTTCTCCATTGCTTTGGAAACAGCCTTTCTAAAGAAGAATATGATAAATTAAAAGCAGGAAGAATTTAACTGCAGCGCTCATTCGGCTGGGCGTTTCATGGATCGTCCACCATGTGAGACTAGGTGATAATTAAGATGACTGGGGTTTCTAAAGCTTTCGAAAATGTAATTTATGAGGACAAGGATGAGCTGGAGTCCTCATTTTACGAAAAAACCATGAGTTGAAGATGGACACATTTAAAAAGGAAGACAGTGGTAATTATGATCCTAAAACACACAAACAAGTCAATTGCACAGCTTCACCATTGTAACTGTCTGCTTGGTTAAGACTCAGGCAGTGAAATGTGATGAAGGCAAGCTTCCAGACTGGGGGATAAAGCTGTCAGATGTGTGTGTTTTATAACAGTGTGTTGTAGAATCTGTAAATCAGTTTTGAATCAGGTTTATTTTAAACTTCAGGAGACTTGGATGGATACAGTTGACTCACTGCATTGATAATGAGATATGACAACCATGTAGTCGTGTGTTTAACACCGACATTATACATAAGAATTAATAGATTAGAACTGTTCTTTACCTAAACATTATATAAGACTTAAAGAAAATAAGAATGTACTATAGTCAACTGGTGACTACTAAGGATCAGAAAAATTTGTGGGTTTTTTTTATATTGTGTACATATTGCCTGTGAATGAGCAAGCTAACAGCTTTCATCAGCTGTGAAAGGATTCAAACATTTTGATAAGGAGTTTTTCGGTGACTGATTTAAAGACCCACTCCAACTTAATTTTTAACAATGGTGAAATTGTTTCCAGTGGTCTTTTTAAGTTAAAGTTAAAGTCCCATCAGTTATCACGCATGTGATAACTTTCATGTGTGAAATTTCTTCACCGCATTTGACCCATCCCGTGGGGGAGCAGGGAGCTGCAGTCACAGCCACGCTCGGGAATCATTAGGTTGTTTTTAACCCCTCAATCCAACCCCTTAGTGCTGAGCGTCAAGCAGGGAGGCATCAGGTCCCATTTTTAGTCTTTGATATGACTCAGTCTGAATTTGAACTCACGACCTTCCAGTCTCAGGGCAGACACTCAAACACAAGGCTACTGAGCTGGTTTTATTATGATCATAATATTATTATCATGATTAGCCATTTGTTTACAATCTCTTCCACTAGCCAACAACCCCAAGCTAACATTAGCATATCAATAAAACAACGAGCAATACTGGAGCTATCAAGCCGCACAGTTTTGAGCCAGATCCCAGCTCAGACAAGAAAAACGAAGACGTTAATGGATATATTTGTCTGCAAGTGGATGGATCAGAATAGAGCGGAAAAGGGAGAATTTGGCCCGTCTGTGGCAGTTGCTGCGTCACAAGCGCGAGTTTTTTCAAATAGCAGGGATTTATCGCTCCTGATCCAGCGCGATTTGAATAAAAAAAAAATACTCTGAAACGCAGTTTAAATTTTAAATTCATATATATGAGATTTGTATACAGTTTTTCAGCTCTTTGGTTGCCACTGTTTTGCCACTTTTATGGGACAATCAGCCTCCTTTCTTCCCAAAAATGAGATAATTTGCCAAACACAAATGGCAGCCAAGTGTTAGAAAAATGCCCAACAAATCGTTCTTAAAACTCACAGTTCGACGGTAATAAATCAATTAACTGACTGACCAATTTAATCACAGTTCCAATCTTGAATATATGTTTTTTTCTCTAAAAAAAACTTCTCCTCAGTGCATAAAATACCTACTCGGTACATATATTAAATCAGCCGACAAAAGTTTCTATAACCTTGGAGCCAAAACGTAAAGACATTCATTTCATGTGGATTTTCACTTGCCATCTGCCATTGCATTATTTTATTTTGTTTATCATGCCTCTGTTTGGTGCAGTGCGATTCACGTTGTCCCTCTTTCCCACTCCCCTACGGGGGAGCAGGAGAGATTTCTGATTTTAGGTGGATCGTCTGTGCTCCTGTCTTTGGCCGTGACCTCGCTTTTGGCTCTTCCTGCTCCTGTGTTTGGCCGTGACCTCGCCTCGCCTGTGCTCCTGTCTCTGGCCGTGACCTCGCCTCGCCTGTACTCCTGTTTGGCCGTGACCTCGCCTCGCCTGTGCTCCTGTCTTTGGCTGTGACCTCGCCTTTGACTCTTCCCACCCCTGTCTTTGGCCGTGACCTTGCCTCTGGCTCCTCCAGCAACCCCAGCTGTTTCCACAACTCCTACTGGATGAAGCCCATCTGATAGATATTCAAACATGTCTTTGTTTATTTAATGCTTAGCTGTTATCTTAACTTGTAGCTGTTTATCTAGGCGTGTTTGTTTATTAGACATATACTTGTTATTCAGCCATGTAGTTATAGAATTAATGAAGCTCACTTTTCTTTAATAGTTCTAGTGCATCACCTGTCCGTCCGGGGTTGAGGATCTCTCCTTCATGTGGGCAACCCTGAGGTTTCTTAGTTTACCCCCCCAAAATAGGTTTTTTTTTAATTAGTTTTTCCTCACCGCGAAGGAAGGTGTAAGGGCAGAGATGTTTGTTCAGCTTAGTCTGTTTTACAACCAGCTATTGTTTACTTTTACATGATTGATTTCTTTGTTGTTTCTTGTAATATTCTGATATCAGTCCAATGAGACGGCTGTGGCTGTGATATTGGGCTATATAAATAAAATTGAATTGAATTGAATTGAATTGAATTGATAATTTTGTATCAAGTCATCAAGTTTCATGTACTTTCGGTTTCTAACAAACCCTACGGAGCAAGGGTTTCAACTCTGGTGAAATATACAGGTTTCACACAATACAGTATGATATATCAGACATGGTCTGTCATACAGGGATTATCACAATACAAATAAATAAGTTCTTAGAAATATGCTTCATTATAAGCTAGGACTTTAACATGGCTAGAACATCTTGTGATTTTAAATAAGTACTTTCATCTTCTGTCAGGTTTTCCATTATTCTACCTGCAGTCCCACAGAATGCAGACATTAAAGTGGAGCCGCTGCAGAGCAACACTGCGCGGAAATGAATTTCAGATGCAAGTCATTCTAATCAATTATAGTGCTCTCATTAGCTGTAAGACACTGGCACTGCATTACCATGCAAGTGATCTATTTTTTAAATTATATTTATTAAGGTAGCATTTTTAAATATACAGAACTATACTAGGGCTGGTCATATTTTTGTCATAAACGTAGATAAAAATAACCAATGAAAATAAACAAGAATAAACAATGATTTAAGAATGTATAAAGCCTGAATTTGCCTACATTTAACTGGCTAATTTCACAATATAAAGCTGTCATGTCTAAACAATTTAAATCACTAAAGTTTTGTCTGTTGTAGACTGATAAAAAGGTCATATCTAACTACATGAAAGCAGTTTGGGCCAAGTTATTGTTTGTATCTTTTTCTTGCTCTTACACCCACATTTCCTTGAGAGATTAGCGACTTGTGAGATTTTAAAAACAGGTCTAGCAGCAATCAATGAAGCTCTACTTTAAAAACACTTTCAGTGGGACCACACAAGACTCACAATATTCTCTTCATGAATGTGTTTGGTGCCCCACTTTGTATTATGTTTCATTTGTGTGTTCATCATTTCTCTGCAGAAAACAGGTATATCCTGCAGGCTAATGATTGAATTCATTAGGTGTGTTATGATTTTCTCAGATCTTAATTGGTTAATTGGTTTTGCTGCAAGTTAATTTCAATTTGGAAAACTTAACCTTGACTGTCGTCCATTGCTTGGTGAGTAGGAAAAATATAATAAAAACCCTTTGTTATAATTTCTTGGTCACTAATATTGATCATTATTAAATTACAGTGAAGATTCTTTTGCCTATTTAATTGATCTGGACTGACTGAATTACAATGTCCATATGAGTCCAGTTTGTATCTTGTTTTTTTGTTTTGAGACAGCCCTAGTTGTGAATTGAAAGTTTTTAAATCAAGTTGTATTGAATTTAATACACCATTCAAATATTTTCCCTGCTTTTTTTAAATGAAACCCTTTATTTGGTATCCATCCATCCATCCATTTTCTTCCGCTTATCCGGGACCGGGTCGCGGGGGCAGCAGTCTAAGTAAAGATGCCCAGACTTCCCGCTCCCCGGCCATTTCCTCCAGCTCCTCTGGGGGGACTCCGAGTCATTCCCAGGCCAGCCGAGAGACATAGTCTCTCCAGCGTGTCCTGGGTCTTCCCCGGGGCCTCCTCCCAGTGGGACATGCCCGGAACACCTTCCTAGGGAGGCGTACATGGGGCATCCAAACTAAATGCCCGAGCCACCTCAACTGGCTCCTCTTGATTTGGAGGAGGAGCGGCTCTACTCCGAGCTCCTCCCGGGTAACCGAGCTTCTCACCCTATCTCTAAGTGAGCGCCCAGCCACCCTACGGAGGAAGCTCATTTCAGCCGCCTGGATCCGGGACCTTGTTCTTTCAGTCATGACCCAGAGCTCATGACCATAGGTGAGTATTGGGGCATAGATCGACCGGTAAATTGAGAGCTCTGCTTTCTAGCTTAGCTCTCTCTTCACCACGACGGACAGGTACAGCGACCGCATAACGGTGGACGCAGCACCAATCCGCATGTCGATCTCACGCTCCGATCTTCCCTCACTCGTGAACAAGACCCCAAGATACTTAAACTCCTCCACTTGGGGAAGAAGCACTCCACCCCCCCAGAGAGGGCAAACTACCTTTCTCCGGTCGAGAACCATGGCCTCAGACTTATCGGTGCTGACCCTCATCCCAGCCACTTCACACTTGGCTGTAAACCGTTCCAATGCATACTGGAGGTCCTGGCTCGATGAAGCCAACAGGACAACATCATCTGCAAAGAGCAGAGAGGAAATCCTGTGGTTCCCGAACCAGACCCCCTCAGGACCCTGGCTGCACCTAGAAATTCTGTCCATAAAAACTATGAAAAGAACCGGTGACAAAGGGCAGCCCTGCCGGAGTCCAACATGCACTGGGAACAGGTCTGACTTACTGCCAGCTATGCGGACCATGCTCCTGCTCTGGTCATACAGAGACCGGACAGCCCTGAGTAAGGCTCCCCGGACCCCATACTCCCAAAGTACCCTCCACAGGACACCACGGGGCACACGGTCGAACGCCTTCTCCAAATCCACAAAACACATGTGGACAGGATGAGCGAACTCCCACGAACCCTCCAGCACCCTGGACAGGGTGTAGAGCTGATCCACAGTTCCACGACCAGGGCGGAAACCGCATTGTTGTTCTTGGATCTGAGGTTCGACTATCGGCCGGACTCTCCTCTTCAGTACCCTGGCATAGACTTTCCCAGGGAGGCTGAGGAGTGTGATTCCCCGGTAGTTGGAACACACCCTCCGGTCCCCCTTCTTGAAAAGGGGAACCACCACCCTGTCTTCCAGTCCAGTGGTACTGTTCCTGACTGCCACGCGATGCTGCAGAGACGTGTTAACCAAGACACTCCCACAGCATCCAGAGACTTGAGGTACTCAGGGCGGACCTCATCCACTCCCGGTGCCTTGCCACCGAGGAGCTTGTTAACTACCTCTGTGACTTCAGCTTGGGTAATGGACAGCCCCACCCCAAGGCTCTCAGCCTCTGCTTCCTCAAGAGAAGGCGTGTCAGCAGGATTGAGGAGATCCTCAAAGTATTCCTTCCACCGCCCGACAATGACCCCAGTCGAAGTCAGCAGCTCCCCACGTGCACTGAAAATGGTGCCTGCAGAAAGCTGCTTCCCCTTTCTGAGGCGCCGGACGGTTTGCCAGAACCTCTTCGAGGCCAACCGATAGTCCTTCTCCATGGCCTCACCGAACTCCTCCCAGGACCGAGTTTTTGCCTCTACTACAGCCTGAGCCGCAACTCGCTTAGACTGCCGATACCTGTCAGCTGCCTCTGGAGTCCCACAAGTCAGCCAGACCTGATAGGACTCCTTCTTCAGCTTGATGGCATCCCTTACTTCCGGTGTCCACCAACTGGTTCGGGGGTTGCCGCCACGACAGGCACCAGAGACCTTGCGACCACAGCTCCGAACAGCAGCAGAGACAATGGAGGTGGAGAACATGGTCCATTCAGACTCAATGTTACCAGCCTCCCTTGGTACCTGTTTGAAGTTCTCCCGGATGTGGGAGTTAAAGACTTCCCTAACGGAGGGCTCAGCCAGAAGTTCCCAGCAGACCCTCACACTACGTTTGGGTCTGCCGAGTCTTTCCGGCCTCCTTCCCCGCCATCGAATCCAACTCACCACCAGGTAGTGATCAGTGGACAGCTCTGCCCCTCTCTTTACCCGAGTGTCCAAGACACACGGCCGAAGGTCTCCTGAAACTACTACAAAGTCGATCATTGATCTCCTGCCGAGGGTGTCCTGATGCCACGTGTATTGATGGACACCCTTGTGCTCAAACATGGTGTTTGTTATGGACAAACTATGACTAGCACAGAAGTCCAACAACAAAACACCGCTCGGGTTCAGATCAGGGAAGCCGTTCCTACCAATCACACCCCTCCAGGTGCTACTGTCGTTGCCCACGTGGGCATTGAAGTCACCCAGGAGGACAATGGAGTCCCCCGTTAGGGCACTTTCCAGTACCCCTCCGAGAGACACCAAGAAAGCTGGGTACTCTGAACTGCTGTTCGGCCCATAAGCCGAAACCACAGTCAGAGACCTGTCCCCCACCCGAAGGCGGAGGGACGCAACTCTCTCACCCAGCGGGTTGAATTCCAACACTTGGCGGCTAAGCTGGGGGCTCACAAGTAAGCCCACCCCAGCCCGCCGCCTCTCACCATGTGCAACTCCAAAATAGTAGAGAGTCCAACCCCTCTCGAGAGACTGAGTTTCAGAGCCCAGACTGTGCGTAGAGGTGAGCCCAACTATATCTAGCCGGTACCTCTCAACCTCTCGCACAAGCTCAGGCTCCTTCCCTCTCAAAGAGGTGAAGTTCCATGTCCCAAAAGCCAAGTTCCATGACCGGGGTTTAGGCCGCCAAGGCACTCGCCCTCGACTGCCACCCAAACCACATTGCACCGGCCCCTTCTGAGCTCTCCTGCAGGTGGTGGGCCCACTGGGGAGTGATCTCACGTTGATCGTTCGGGTTTTACCCGACCGGGGCCCGTGGGAGGAGCCCCGGCCACCAGGCGCTCGCCTGCGAGTCCCAACCCCAGGCCTGGCTCCAGGGTGAGGCCCCGGTAACGCCAATCCGGGCGACGCAACTGAATCTGTGATGTTTATTCTCGTAAAGGGGGTTTGTGAACCGCTCTTTGTCTGGCTCGTCACCCAGGACCTGTCTGCCATGGGAGACCCTACCAGGAGCCGAAGCCCCAGACAGCATAGCTCCTGGGATCACTCGAGCACTCAAACCCCTCCACCACGTTAAGGTGGCGGTTCATGGAGGGGCTTTATTCGGTATATTTACCGTAATTTAGGATTGTACACCATTGTGAAAAATGTCACGTAGAATGTTGTTTTGAAAAATGACTTCCAATCTTGACATTATATTTACATTTAAAGCTCCTGCCAGGACCTGAGGTTACACTTTTCAGATTGAATCATTCATATTGAATACATTGTTTTAGATAATGTATCATCAGTGGTTGTTATGCTACGTTAACACTGGTCATGGGAACGTAGTATAAGATAAAAAAAAAATGCATATGGTGTACACAATAAACTGTCAATAACTGATACTAGCGCACGTTCACCACCTGCAGTTGGAGGACACTTAGTGTGAAATGTTAAAGTGGTGCACATCTTGCTCCAGGTTTTTTCTTTCATAACTCTATTCTGACATATTAAAGACTTGGTGTCATAATTTCATCCAGGCACAAACCGCAATAATTAATTTTTCCTCCATGATCAATTTTCCAATGGTTGGCACTTCTGCAAAGTTAAGGGGTGCCATCCACAAGTCAATACCAAGTATGAGTCCATGATTGGTCAAAGTTCAACCTGGTTTAACTTTTACCACGCATTCAATGGATACAAGTTTTGTACAAAGAGCCTGAAAACTGTATTTTAAAATGTGTGTAGCAACATATTAATTTGAGAGTTTTAAACGTGGAAGGCCAAAACACACATTGGCGTGCATTTACATAGGCTTTACATTGAAAGTAGCATATTGAACGTGCCTTGCCGAGGTCGCTGTGAACATAGCTTTATAGTCCTGTCCGGCTTCCATAATTAATGTGCTGCAGTTTCAGATGAAATAAAGAGTTGATTTGGACAGAGTCCACTTAATTTGGTCCAGATTGAGTCCTGAATGTTGCGTTTGGTCTGTATAAAGACTGCTGTCAAGCAGATTTTACTTATTTGGACAAAAGCTTGTAAGCAAAACCACGTGACTAACAGTCTTTTCATTCATTGGCCAGGAATTAGGAGGGAGAGGCAAAGCAACTAGAGGCGGAAATTATGTAAGTCCTGTGCTTTGCATTCCTTGTTGGAATATTTCACTGATTCAACCTTTATATTTTGCTGACCAATTTTGAACGTCTGTCTCAATGTCAGAGACAACACCTTTTACTGCTACTTTGGCACGACGAAGAAATGTTGCAAGGCAGTTACTGGGAAGCGATGGCTATGAAGGTAGGATGATAAGTGCTTATGATATAAAGATTGTCAGTAAAACAGTGAGAAGCAATGTGTATAAGGTTAAAAGTTGTTTTAATGAGCCTGAATTCATCCAACCACATTTTAACGAGTGGCTGTGCCTCATCGTTGTGATGTTACGGCATTGTTTTTCAGAGTATTCTGTTTCGGAACAACAAGGTGGCGTTTGGGATGACGACACAGAAAAGCACGTAAGAAGCATTTTCAGCAAGTAAGGAGTTGGACCATTTTTTCCTGTTTGATAACACCACAATCGTTGCTTTACATTTGTCTTTGGCTCAATCATTGCGTTATTGCTACTCTGTTTGCATCACGTGACTACAGGTAACGGTGACCGTTTTGGTCCAGTTATTCACTCCGCGAGCAACTTGTATTCAGACTGAGGAATCTCAGACCGAACCAAAGCTCAGTTCGATTGGTAACGAACCGAGACCACCTCAAAAGATGGGTCCAAAAGCGGTTCCTGGTCCCAGACCAGGGTTCGCTTGGGTGTATTCAGACTTAACATTTGTTCCGGATTATCGGGGGAATCGAACTATGGTTTACTTTATACAAACCAAATGTGTCCAGTCTGAATACACCTTTAGATAACATAACCGATACAGGGAAGTCACACTTGTCAAGTCACACTTGTAGAACCAGAAAACAGCCAATCCCACCTCCTACACACCGGGATTATGGAGTGAATAACTGTATGTAAAATGTAAATGTATGCCTCTTTTTTTCCATTTAAATATAGTAAATATGACTGAAAACTTTTTTTTTAAAACTAAATAACAAAGGAAACATCTAAAAAAAAAACAATATAAATCCATTTAAAATGTTTCAATCTGTGATATATAAGAGTTCAATTGTATCAAAGTTGAATTTTTTTAAAGTAAACTTGACTACATAATCGATGTTCCAGAAGAAAATAAGAGAAAAGAGATTGTCTAACATCTGTTCTTCATCTCTCCCATACAGCCAATCTAAGAAAGGCTTACTTAAAAAATATCTTTGAGGAGTTGTAAACAGCATGAACTTAACATCTGAATAACAACCACATTGAAGCAAATTGGGAAATGCAGAGTTAGATGAAAATACAAACAAAAGTCACAGAAGGTGTAATCCCTGCACTGTACCACTGCTGGCTTAACAGATTTCTGGTTCCTCACTGAATCTACCATATGCTACTACAGTTACACCTTTGCCCTTCTTATCAATAAAACTGTTTTTTGTTTAGGAGATGAAACTTCCACTAAGCTACATCATTACAGCCCCTCGGAAAGTTGTCAGCACAAACATCGGAACACATTATGATACTAAGACATTCTTTACTAGGAGATTTTCAAACCTTTTCATGACAAGCATTTAGTCGTTATTTAAATGTTGAGTACAGCTTATCCTCTCCTGTTACAATGAGCTCAGCTCAGCCATCCCCTTATTCAAACTTGTATTGGGTTTTTGGCTTGGGGGCATAATCCCCTCTCCAGCTTGCTCACCAGCAAAGCCACAGCTCATCAATAACACTTTGTTTACTGGATACTGACGATGTTGCACAAGAATCCCCTTAGCACCGGGCGTGTGAATGAACGTAAGCTTCAGACAAATTCACCCGGGCTTTTTCCAAATACTTGAGCTACCATTTAAGCAATTGCAGCAGACGCAGACTTCCTATTATCATTATATCCTCCTAATGTGGGCATGGCCCATTCAGACACATAGACAAGAAACTATGGTGCTTGGTTCTTTTGTCTTGACTTGCAGGTATTGCTTCAGCTGTGTACAAAAAAAAAAGCCTGGTGGGTTGGCAGCCAAAGCTCTCTAGATTCTGGACTGCATGGCCAGAGATACACAACAATGAGAGGCTTTAGGCCCATAACTTTATCGTGACACACTAAGCCTGAATTTCCTCATGCTCTCTTTAAAGAACACAATAGTGGCAGCAAAACTCGCAGAAAACTTTCATACTTTGAGAATAACACAAAAATTTTCAACACAGAAAAGCTTGAAACTAAGCAGATAAAACATTACATTTTATTGTGGAGCATTGAAATGGATATATGTTGTGTATTAAAAACAAAGCTACTGTTGTCTATGGACCTACTCACAGCATATCATTGGTTAAAACATTTCACCCTAAGGCTGGGGTGTCAAACATTTACATATATTATCAACTGGACGAAGCGAGGCGCTGACGTCACCCATTTAAAATGCCTTAACTTCGGCTCTCGCGAAATGTAGCAATTTTTTTCGGGATTTTTTTTTCCGTATATTAAGTTATTCATCTTATAAACTGACCAATCAGATGCCTCAATAAAAGTATCTGGTCCTATGACGAATGTTCTAAACGTTTGCTTTGCAGTTTAACCCGAGCCCCAAGGGGTGGGTTAGGGTGGACTTCCAACAAGCTCACTCCTAAATGATGAGAGAGATTCCCACAGAAAAGATTACTCTAACAAACTTGGACCAACACACCTTAATGACAATTTTTGATTCCAATAGGGTGATGTTCGAACTGCAAAAAATTGGCGTCCGTATCGACTTAATTTGGTTGGAGCTGGAAGCAAGTAATTTTCAATGGGTAATGCCACACTCATTTTGTCCAGCTCCATTATATGGTCAATGACTGTGACACAAAAACAATAAAGAGGTCTGTCTGGTCTGAAACTGAAGTTGAGTATCTGCTTAAATTATAAACATAAGTAGCTGCATCACTTTTTGTGTTTTACTACCCAGTTAATTCCGCTTAACTGGGCGTCCTGTCAAAGAGAAATAAAAAAGGATAGAGTCTGTAGGGGTTAAATCCCCTTCTCCCGCAGCAGCATCTCACAGCCGTCTTTCTGTTGGCAACAAGAGAAGAATACACAAACCTGATCTTTTTTCTGTTAAAATGCCTTTGTTGGTTGTTTGTGGTTAAGGTGAACCAATAGACACAATTGCTGTAAGTTTCAAATGTTTTTTAAAAGAGTTTGTTATCCCAAAAGTTAGAATCTGTGATCTCACTAGTTCAGCTTAGTTAAGCTGAACTGTTTTTTGTATCTTTTGCTCAAACTAGTGCCGCAATAAATTGCGGTGATTTGTTCATGATATGCAGACTTCTAGTAGAGTATTTATGTGGAATAATAAGCTTGAAATATAAAGCGCTGATCATGGTGAGAATAAATTAAATATCTGATCCTGTTTGGGAGACAACATCCGATTTTTGATCGACTCAACTACGTGATCAGATTGGGACATCCCTAAAAAAAAGAGGAAATAAAATGTTCATATATTAGGCTTTCTGTTGGTTCAGTTTTCCACCCCTTACTGTTTGAGGATTGAAGAGAATTCAAATTCTTGCCTTTCCTGAAACAAGCTGAACTGGTTTATGAGATGCATTTAGGCGTCACAAATGAAATGACAGTCAGTGTGACTCAGTATATAAAGCTCATTTGCAGAACTAAACAAAAAAGTGAAGTCTGTGCACGTGTTCTTTATCTGTTTTGTCCCTGTTCAGGGTCAAACATGGACAGGCTGTTCTGTCCAAGTTTGACCCCGAACAGGAAAAAGAAACAAATGGAGGCACAAATACAGAAAAACTTCTACTGTAGCTCTGAATCTATCACAGTTATTGTTTTTTCTTTCACAACAAATTAGCTACAAAAACCTAAGGTAAAGATTAACTCTCCTATTTTTCTCAAACAGATGAGAGACCATAGAATTTTGTTTGGATTTGATAATTGAGAGAGTTTGGATTTTGTTTATCAAATCAACTGGTCATTTATGGCCACAAATATTCATTTGGTGTTAAAAGTATTGCTTCTGTTGTTTTGTAATTTATTGATTGTAAATATATGAAATCAAATACATTCAATCAAATTGATTGAATTTGATTTAGCAGTTAACTAGTTTTTCACTTGGGTAATGATAAATGAATCTCAGTCACTAGAAGAAAGTGTAAAGATTTTTATTTCTCTAACACAAAGCTGTGCCATTCAACAACAAATTTAAAAAAAAGTAAATCAAAACTTTTGTTGAATATCTAACTTTATTTACACTCCAATGTTGAGTCAATGATAAAACGTTATCAGCTGCCTTCCATATTTGTCAGACTCTGTGTATCATTTTGGGAATTGACAATCATGGAATGAGCTTTTCTGGTTAGTGTGGCACAAGTAATTTTCTAAGGATGGTGCTTGAAAAATATTTAGGTGAGCCAGGAAAGACTACCAAGTATTATTTGGAAAGCAACTCTTTAGAAGTTGTTGTTTTTAGGTGGTATAAGATTGTGGATGTTGTTGTTTTTTTTTACTTCTCCGATAAACATTTTGATTTTTGGTAATGGGGATTTGCAGCAAGAACTTCACAGTTTCAAAACAACCGATGATAAATGCAGCAGAAGGATTTCTCAAAGATCTCTTTAACAAACAAGCTGAAGACGTTTTCTTAAGTTAAAATGTTATAAAAAGGCTTTGGTGGAGTCAAATGATGTGGGGTCACCCACATGAGTTGGTGGAGCCGACTAATGTGGGTCACCATGTCAGCCTCAGAGTTGGACACATTTCGGATTGACATTGTTGATCCCAGGATCACTTATAAGGGGGGAAAAAAATCAGATGTTTGTCTGTTTTTGGAAGAAAAACAAAGAGCTGAAGGCCTGCTGAAGCAGAAGCATCCGTGCTTCTTAAGCAGGGTTGAGTCGAATACTTTGAGCCCCGCTCCTTACTTAATCCTTCACTTGTCCACTGCTCACTCTGCAGCACGATGACCAAAGTGACATCCAAAGAAGATTAATTGTCAAGTTAAAGTAGTTGTTTTGGAGAGGCTTGATCCTTAATTGACTGATGGTTACTGCTGTTTATTTCCTTCCTGCTGCTTAGAACTAATCCAAACCCGCTCACTAGTCTTCTGAAAATCCACTCAGGGTATCTATGTCAGCCTCTTAATCACTCTGGGGTCGTTTTAATCTAATCTTTCCATCTTAAGCATGTCTTATTTACTTGTTTTCTGCTCTTCACTTTCCTTGCAGAAGGTGATCTCAGCTCAGCTGTGCACCATCATCTGCTCCAATTTCACACGGAAAGCATGATTGGTTTGAAGCTGTTTTTCCAAAAGAAAAAAGAAAAAACAACATGCCATCCAACCCACAGAGTGGTGAAGAGAAAGTGCAGTTCAGCATGGCATCATTTTGAAGGGAAAAGTGAAAGCGATTGGCCTCTCACAGCTGACACAGGAAATTCATGCTCACTTCATCTGCATTCCAAATCTGCACTCTGCCAGAAGGAACGGCCCGTCACACAGTCGACCCAATGAGTCACCAGAGCCAAAAACTAAAATGTCATTTTCAAAAAAAAAGCCAGAATATTTCTCACAGCTCTAAATGTAGGAGATGTGTGAATCTTCCACCGACATTCAAGACCACAAAATTACATCCTGGAGAACCCATAATATCATGTCTGTTTTAGTGCAGCGAGAACTCAAGGAGTTGTTCATTTACATAAAGTTGCTGGACTCAGAGATGAGTCAAGGAAACCCTTCAGCTACGACAGCAGTCAAAGGCAATAAAGAGTTAAGCTTTTGAAAATGAATTGTGAAGTTAAACGGTTCTTTCAATTCAGCTGGCAGTCAGGTTGGCTTTTCAGGTGTCAATTTGATGCTTTCTTCAAGAATCCAGCCTAGAACAGTTTGAAAAAAATAAACAAATAACAAGTCTCAAAACAGCTGCTCCTGCGCTTCAGACCAACATGAGCGGATTTCAGTCTGCTGGTGTGCCGCTCCACTGAAACAAACCTGCAGCTTTCACAGTTTCACATCAAAACAAACTGACTCATCAAAAAGCTCTGTTTACCGCTTCAGAGCAAAGGTAATGAATGAGTTAAAAATTAGGGCAGTTTACCCTGACCTGCAAAAATATCTACGTCTTAAAAAAATGATTTCCTTGAACAGACATGAGCCATTTCTTAAAAAAGAGATGCAGCAAAACAGCTTGATTTTACTGTGATACTAGTCTGTTTCTGAAAAAAACTACCAAACATTCAAAAGCAGGTTTTACACCAAAAATAATCTGTTCTTTTGCAGTATCAATACTGTTCATATTGTCATTATGACATCAGAGTTGAATTTAATCCACAACTTCATCATTGTTATGCCTCGATTCCACTAGCTGATGCCATGCGGTGAACATAAATAAAAATAGACATTTGTGTGGTTTTGTGTAGCATCTTACCTGCTTACACAGCTGAATGTGTGTGTTTGTTGTTTTGCTCTTGTGTTCTTCAGGTCTGCAGTTATTTTATATAAAATGTTGTTTTCTTTAATCAGTTTAAATTTTACATAGCGTTAAACATCAAACATTAAAGGTAGATTTAAATTAGTTTCGCACAAAAGATATATCTGATAAAACATGAGTTCTCACACTAAGTTACCATGAAAAATTTTTTTTTATTTATTTAGTGAGAAATATAAAAAATACCTGTTTTGAAAAAAAGAATAATAATAATATGATGAATAATGCCAAACATGTCATTGAAACATCTTTTGCACTAATGCATATATAAACTGTACATTACATGTATTTGTAGATAACTTCATTCTAAGTATATCTGATAAATATGAATATTTAAAAATACTTATAATTAATTCATTTATAATTGAGAAACATTTTTTAGGCTTTCCTTTCAGTTCAGTTTTTCTGGGTCTCTCAAATTTCTTAGGTTTGTCGTTTCTTTTGTAGTTAAAATTGCTCCCAAAATTTGTGGCTTTGTTAAAAATAAATAACAATATAAAGGTTTTCACCGTCTTTATTTTAACACAACTGAGATGACATCTTTTAATTTTACTTACCGGTACTTGATTTTTATTGTTTTGTTCTCTGGTGAAAAATCAAAACACATTGAGTCCTTTATGTCTTATTTACAAAATGCTTTAAAAACCCCTAAAATGTGATTTGTTTTTAATCTAAAAATAACTGATTTATTACTCTAAGGAGATCAGTATTGCATTTTATAACAAATCTGACAGATGTGAATGTGAATCGAGTGCTGGTTGAACTTTAAAAGAATATAGGAAAAACTGAACAACCTTGAAAACATTTTTCTGTTTTCTCAGCCTAAAAAAATCAAAATTATGATCAATGACCCTGACATGCACTTTCCTGCAAATGCAAGTAATGTTTCCATGGCAACGCTGTATGAAAACCATACGTTAGTTTAAAAGATAAAGTTGCTGCCTGACCTGTTCCTGTAAAATGTTCCACCTTTTCTCTGTGTACAATTGCATTTCTAAAAGAGCCTTTTGGCTAGAAAGCTAAAGAAAATGACTATTTCCAACGCTGCTATTAATCCAAAAAGGATTAGCCGTCAAATGTTGAAAACAAATCAAATATTTTCCTGAAATACCAAAACAATTCAGAGAAATGTAATAGTGTGAGTTCAAAAGAATCCTCACGTTCAATTAAAAGAAGCTTAGGTTCCCGTGTGAGCAGTTCAGCATCTGTTGCAAAAGCATATGATTTGAACAGAGCATGGTCGTGCACCTCAGAGCTCACTGAAAAACCAACACCACACTGTTTACTTTTTTCCTCAATGAGGCATGCATGAGACAGAACTCAATATATATTGCATTAATATTCCCATTTAAATTATAAATGTTGATTGGATCAAGCTGTGTTTAAAGACCCACTCAGATGAAAATGGTATTTTAACATGCCCTTGCAACATTTTACTCATAATGGAAGAAATATATAAAAAAAATTAAGCTAAAAATTGCAATTCTGAGTATGTCTTTATTCAAATTGTTGTTTATCAGGAGCAGACCAAAAAAATCCTTTTGAACCACAAGCTTCCTGCTCTGTTTTATTCTGATGCATCCACTTGCAGATAAATGGATCCATGTACGTCTTCGTTTTCCACATCTGAGCTAGCATCTGTATGGCTCGATGGCTCCAATATTAGCTCCTTTTAGATGACTTTTAATTGACTGTCAAAGCCCCTCCAAATGAGCATTAAATACCTTCTCCAATTTATCTAAACTCAAATGGAAAGGTTCTGGAAACTCCCACAATGCCCTTAAGTGAATCTTAGAGCTGGTGCAATACTCCACAACTACTTTTGAATGGGGCAGACTTTGCGGAAGAGACTGAGGAGTAGGACTCTACAACAATGTGCTCCAACTTCTACACTCTGGGGATATTTTTAAGCAGAGGGTTTCAGTTCATTCATTCACACTTTGACATGTCCTCTAATTAGCTTAAACTATCAATAATTACATCACGTCAATCCTTCATCAATACTAGCTGGAGAAATCTTCCATTTTCAGATGATTAAAGGTTCATGAATGAGGATTTAAATTAAACCTGATTTTGCCGTCAAAAGAAGTGGAATTGGGTCAGGGACTCACCAAAACTTGACTCCTGTGAGGGTCAGAGTGGCAAGATCCTGGAAAGACACAACACACGAGTTTAAATTCAAACAGAAGGTCCACTTTAACAGAAGTTAACTGAAATCATTCCTTGAACCCACAATCGTCTTTTAGTTGTTTACTGTAAAAAGTTCGCATTAAAGGAGCGGCTCCAACTCCTAAAGTGAGGCACCAACTTTTGACTACAGGGGATAAATTCAACAATGATAATTGTGAGGGAATTTGCTATTTCGGGGGTTGTGAATGTCCTACATTCTGTTTAGATGCAGGTACGAGTGGGGGTGGAATGATTTTTGTCTCCAGGGCCCAAACATACGTATTCCTCTTGCTGAAGAAAGCTTTTGTTCTGATAAATTGACGGCGTCAGTTTCCCACGTTGCCACAGTGTGGCATATCCTATAGGGAGCAGTAGTGGGAGCGCGGATGCTACACACCACCAGCATCACTCAAAGTGACAGCTCTTGTTTATTATTTTCTTTTGAGGGAAAGGGGGGGCTATTTTTCTAAATGTAAACTTCCAAGTCAAGGAAGCAGGAAGGAACAGGAATTAATACACCTACACTTGCTTTCTCCCTTTGGAATGGCAAAAATGTCTTTGTACTCGGATCATAATTACTGGTGGGCGCCAGTTTGGGATTGTTCTCCTCACTTCTTTCATACTTTCTCCCTCCCCGAGTATGAAACTATGTTTTTGGGACATGTAACTGACAACTAGGTCTTTTCTCAAATTCACTTCAGTTTCTTGAGGCCACCTTATTGTTAGTTTTAAGGAATGGATGCCTTTTCTTCTCTTTCTGACTGAGAGCCAGTCAGGAAGAGAATCGACCACGGATCTGTGTCATACAGGGACGTGGATTTGATGAGAAGCACTAAGGCTGTCTTCAGAACAATGGCTTGGATTTGGGGTACGATATAACTGGTTCTTATGACTGTAGCTTGCTGTTAAAATCCAAAAAACAAGTTTTGCACAATCAGTTCTGTGACCATTATGGGGACATATCAGCATCCAGGTCTCCAGTTGGGTCATCAATTAAAAAAAAAAAAAAAAAAGTCTCAGCTTTGAGCATCTGGTTTCTTTATCACCTCCATTGGTTTGGAAGGGCACTTTTGTAGGTTTGACACAAAGTCTTAGTGCCATCACACTGTAAAAACTTCATTTTCCACTTTTGCCTGTTTGTGGTCTCCATGCCATTGTCTAATCCTTATCCTCTACATTTCTCTGTGTTTCTGAGGAGCATCTGTCTCCACCCATCATTCTGCGCCGGCTCCACATTCTCTTAAGCTGCTTTAAAATATTGTATGTTACAAAAAAGAGTCTTTAAGAACCAGGTTATTTTAAAAGAAAAAATATACATATTTTTAAAAAAACTACATATAAACAAACATTTATTTAATAGATTAGATCAAACTTATCTTATAAGCACCCTCTTATTAAAAAAAAAGATGTCATTGGTACCTAGAGTTTTCAGCTCAACAAGCAGCTCTGGTTCTTTAAATGTTTGTTACATACAATAAACTTGGTGTTGTAATTAAGATAACTCAGATATAAAATTGTACTAAAATGAATAAAGAAAAAACAATTCAAGTGTTATAAGGAGACCAGAATAACTAAACTTTTAGTAGATTGATATATATTGTAGATTGAAGTACAAAGAAAAAAAAAAACATGATCGTACAACTTTACATCACATTTCAGGAATGATAGACAAATATGAGCAGAATTTTCCTGTATTTTTATTTTTATTCATTACTAATGCTCATTCCATCCGAAATTACACAACTATTTGATATTTGCAAGGATTTAAAATGTTGTTTGCAGCCATTCAAGATATTTTAAGTTTTTAAGTAGTTTTAACTTCTCCGTTATACACCTTTCCAAGCTTTTGTCTAATTAGGAGCTAGGATCAATTTTGATTAATGTTCTAAGAATAAGTGCCTGTTTTAGATTTTATGAGGATTTATAAAGATTGGCCAACTTGCACTAAGTTTATATTCTCATGTTGTTCACAATTTGTTCTAAAAATGAGTCATTTCCACTTATTATCCTTATTTTTTGTCACTGTAACCAAAATAAACTACATTTAAGAACATAAAAATTAAAATTCTTTGCTTAGAAGTAGCAAAAAAATACTTATTATTGGGCTAAATAACATTCAGTTTTATGTGATTTTATACAACAGTTTTTTTTTTTTTTTTTACCTTATCGGTTCCTTAACGGTTGTGTGAAACTCATTGTTACTAGATCTTGAGATCTCATTTTAAAACTCTTATGTAAAAATGACTTGCTGCATTGACACTTTTACTACTTTCAAGGGATGTTTTTATTCAGATTAGTGATCTTTTCCTATATTTTTAGCCAGGAAAAACCATCATGTCTGCGCACATAGGCCAGTAAATGCTCCCCTAACACTGATTCAGATCATCATCTGCTAAAAACTTCTTAGTTTTATTCTAAACCTTGATTGTGCCGTCACACAAAGTTAACATATAAATAAACTAAATAAATATGACTTTATATGAAACCTCTGATATAACAGCTTCCATTAGACAAAACTACCAGCTTCTCATGTCATCAGGTAACTATGAAGAAACACAAGAATCCTAATGACTTTTAGGGGGAAAATAAACAAAGCAGGAATCACTCCTCACACTTTTTGATCTAATCTTGTCTCCCATTTATCCATGTTTAATAAACACTTTAACCCCCACTTTGAACTGCAACTCCCTTTGTTCTTTAAAGATGCATTAGTGTTTCTGTCAAAAGCGCCTCTTTAAAATTAAACGAAAACATTTTAAGGCATAAACCAAATGCATTTGTTTACACTGAAATCAAGAGAATATAGCAAGTTTGTAAAAAAAAAACAAAAAACATGAAAATGAAAAACATTATGCCCATAAAGGATCAGAGTCAGTTTGATTTAAGGTGAAGTTTCTGAAGACGATTACACTTTTGTTCTTTGATCTGAGTTTATACTCTGAGGATAAAGTCCTCTTTTGTCTCGTTCAGGTATGATCTGCAGACGTGCTTCATGTTCAAAGTTTGACAGAGATTTAACAGCTATCAAACAGCCAAAACATGAAACCTACTCTTCTCGGTGAAATCACGATGAGAATGCAGGCACAAGCCGCTTTCAGTCGCCAAGATGCAACCACCGGCACACTGCGCTAACCTGCTGTTCCGACACTTTATTCATCTATTGTTTCAACATCTGCCTTGCCAAATAGCATCGTGACTATCCCACTAAATTATTAAACCAACGTCCATGAAAATAGCTTCATGTTGTTCCTGTGCTGAAGTCGCACGCAGCATTCCTAAAAGACTCCGTCTGCACAGCTCTGACGATGGAAATGCAGCCTGAACGTCCTTTGAAATCGCTCAATAAAACCAGGCAATTTCTTTCAATGCCTGCTCCATTATGATAACTCAGGATAAAGTCTTTTTAGTCGCCTAGGCCACGGGGAAAAAGACAATGAGCTAAATACTCAAATTATCAAAGCTATTAAATGTTCAGATAGAGTAATTTGCTATCAAACACAATTGATCATCCAAGAATATTAGACCATTAACACAATTCTAAAGAAGAGCAATCTGTCAAAGAAATGTAATTTAGGTCATGAAAAGGTCTTTTTTTCTTCACTACTTGATGAACTGAACTGAAAGAGACTAAACTCAAATGCTCCTTCTTCTTGTTGCGTTCTGGATTATTCCGCTGTTCATGTAGACCTAATGTGATGGTTGGCGACTCTCGACATTTGACTTTGATAGCAGGAAAAAAGCTGTTATTCTCGTACTGATCCAAAAGATCCCAGTTCATTTTGTACGTGTGCGTAACGCTCCTGCATCCACTGCTCGTACTAACCAAACAAAACAAAAAAATGGTGAGAAATACTTACTTTTTAATGATGTTTTGTTGTTTTAAAGATGTTTCAACTGTAACAAAAACCAACCTCAATAAGATCAAACCTCTAGGAAAGTTTTTATATTATCCTTGTCATATATGTTGTTTTTAGCAAAGTCAGTGTGGCCCCTTTAGAGAAGGGACATACTTTTCCCCCAGGCTGTGGCAGGACGTTCTAACCGGGTTAGTGTGACCAAACATCAACCTCTGCATTAGTTCCTGAGAAGTTTGCATCATGCTGCTGTTGCCCTTTATGACTTTGTTGTGTTTATTTTGTGGTTGTGTTGGTCCAAACAGGAAACACTCCATAAAGTGCAGAGATGATGCCTTCAAAAGAGTTCACTGCCCGAGCAGTAAAGGTGCAGCAAGTAGTGAACCCCGTCTGCTCCAAAACATAAAATAAGGTTTTAACAAACAAATAACATTTCTACCAATTTATGAATTCTCCTAATTTACAAATATTCAACAAATCAATTCAGAATTATTCCACAAGAATAATTTACAAGTTTACAAAGTCTGTTAAAATGCAGTTTTCTATAACCTCACAAGAAATAGGTTGCCCAGTGTGATAAAAAAAAAATGTATTTTCTATAATAAGAGCATATTTCACTCAAAAAAATTAACACAAGACTTCTTTTAAACCCACACAAGGTAAACTACACCAGTGACTTGAAGTCACTTAAAAATGTATAAATAAAGTGAATATACTTTTTTTTTAAATAAAAATCAAATATAAATTTTTAGACATGTCTATCTACAATAACCTTTTTGTGTAGGTTTTCAACGTTTCTTTGGCATAAAAAAAGTAGCAAATTTACAAATTTCCTGTTCCAATACACGAGAGAACGGCAGGGGAGGCACAGGCAGTCTGCGCAACACATGCTGATTTCATTGACCCCCATTTGTGACCCATTACTCTTTTATTTATTTATTTTTATTGCTAAAAATGTGCATTTGAAATACACTAGGTGAGGTGAGTACACGTGCCTCAAGACAGAGGGCGCTGGTGATCCCAAAGAATGTGACACTGCGGCTTAAGTAGCTGTGTTTTCATTGCACATATGTGCAAAACAATCGAAATTCTAGCAATGTAGCAAAAACAAAATTTAGCAATTACACTGTTTCCATTAGATCCTAATTATGTGAATAAACACGAACCAAGTCACGTGATAAGTCATTCAAAAAATATGGCGACAGATGTGAACAATACTCTGATTAACAACAGGTAAAATAAGATTTCTCCCGGCACTAGCGCTCATCATCACCTATCAAAGGAGACGTCAGCATCTTATTCAGGCCATGGAGCAGCAAGCTCCTTACATGTGGGAGCGGTTACTGATGAGGTGATTTTGGGAAATTGTTGTTGTTGGTGATTTTACAGGGGAGCTGTGGATCCAACAATTCCGCACGACATGCTCATGCGAAATATGTCAATTTTGATATGCCTCTAAAACTGCCTACTCCAAGCAGTTTTTTTTTTCAAAATTGTCATGTTTCCATTAAGCAAATTTATTATCCCAAATCCAATTAGCAATTTTGTAGTCAATGGGAAACACAGCTAATGGTAGCATGTCATGTGTAGCCGTCCACTTATTAGTTCATATTGTTTAGAATAATTGTCTAAGTTACGTATCTGGACCAGTGCATGGACTTAATTTATAAGTCAAAGTAAGTTAATGATAATAAGTTTGGGGATTTTTTTTATATGCTGCAGTTTGTATACGGAAGAAAAATGCTAAAAAGACATTTTAAACAACACACTTCTAACTGTTGGCAATCAAATGGTAAATTTGCTACTCTGTAGGGTTCATATGTTTGTAAATCTGACTGATGGGACCAGTGCCTCACTAGCTGTGAGCCTCGCCACACAGGAAATTCACACGCTGTAATTTCACACACATTGGAAATTCACACAAATTATAAATTCAAACAGAAATTCATACACATGGTAAATTACACACGTAGGAAATTCACACACATGGTAAATTAACACAGAAATTCACACACATGGAAATTCACACATGGTAAATTCACACACATAGAATTCATACACACATGCATATCTGCAGACTTTGGACACAACTTTCAGCCAATCTCTGTGTAGTTTTGCGGTTTGTACGTTTTTGTCAATCATCAACTGTCATTTTTGCTTCAACACAGTGTTTCGGGGAAAACAAAAAACTGTTAAGCTCCACCTTCATGATGAATATTTCCAAACTGCCTATTACAGTTGTTGTAACAGACTGTTCTATGTCTGCTTTGGTTGCATAGAATACTCACAGTAGAACAGTAAAGGATGGTGTTGAGCCTTTAGGAAGTCGGCTGCACGATTGAGCACGATTGATGGATGGATTTTGTTAAAAAATAACAAAGCTTAGGCAAAGTTTTGATGATTGGACAAAGTGGTTGAAATGAGAAAAAGTTGGTGGAATTGTGATTACAACATTGCAAAATCTTGGAAAGACACAAAAAAGAATAACTTCTTTTCCTTTTGAAAGATAAGACCAGAGATACCCAAACAACCTTAAAATGATAAATAGTGCTGGGCAACTAGTAAAATTTTAATCACAAATAATTGGTTGATTTTCTGTGGTGAATTTCGTTGCTGAATGCAAAATTTTACAATAAAGTCAAACGTATTTGATTGCAAAATTTTTGTTTTAAATGAAAAAACAACAATATTGTTTGCTTCAATATCCAAATGGCAATAAGAACAAAACAGTATTTGTCTGACCAACAAAATGTTAACATTTATTAATCATTTTTGTTTTTTCAATAACTAGAACCAAGAAATGTTTTTTTGTATCAGGGAACAGTGTAAAAAGCCAAGTTCAGTGATAGGTATTGAAGAAAGGAAAAATAAAATCCACCAAAAATTAATAAAATAAAATACCAAAATTGTTTTAACATAGAACTTTTAAACTGCAAAAAACATGTTATTACAAGTGAGAGCACCAGAATTCTGTTGTTATAAAGCATGACACCGAACCCTAATTGACTTAATGAATTTGTGGATTAAAAGTCTGTCAATATTTCACTGAAAAGTTAGGGTTTTTTTTTTTTAGAGAAAACACATCACTTCCTTTTCGCAGATCTTTTTGCTACAAACAATCCTGTTAAAAAGGAAATGATAAAACCTCAATTGTCACAGAATAAACCCGGTCCACTTGTGGGTTCCCAACACTTAGCCCCAGTATTCAGAGACAGCCGCTGAAAGACTTATATTCAATTTAAGATTAAAATGAAAGTACAAAGGTCCCTCAAAACTGTTAAGGACAGACAGCTGGTTCCACGTACAGCAGGTTTATTGAACAGATGAGTTTATATAGCAGGAGTCAGATACAACGATAAGTCCATAGAGCTAAAGCTGGGTCAGGCAGGCATAGGTCAAATACAGGCATGGAAGTTTCAGGGGTCTGGCTTTGGTTAACGTGGTTCAGACGTGGGTAGGGCAGATGGAAGACAAGACAGTCAGGTTCCGGAGTCAGAGCACAATCAGGGTCAGATTAACAGAAGGTTAGGTCCATTTATAAACACTCTGTAATGCTGGCAAATTTGCACAAACAATACTTCTGAGCAAGGCTAGATGGGTGATTGTCAATGGGATCCAAGTAAGCAGCATCAGGGGACTAAGCACTGAGGTGGCCGGGAGATGCAGTGGGTCAATTATCCGGATATGGCTCCTGCCGGTGACCAGAGGGCGAGACATAGCTTTGACTCCTAACAATTACATGTTTTAGTGCAATTTTACACTTTTTTTTTGACGACGCATCATGTTCTGCATCCTGACTGGCTGTAGTCTATCAATAAATCTCCGTGCCATGTATTCTGTACAGCTTACAAAGATGGTCTTTAGCTTCATTCTATAAAACTGAATTTTTTTTTTCTATGAATGTTAGAACTTAGAAAAATGAGGGAGAAAAAAGAGAGAAAAGTGTGAAAATGTTCAAGTCTGTCTCAGAAAAGTGCAGTGTGTATTGAGGGGTTATACAACCTTAAACATCTATAATAACTGTAGAAAAAAAAAACAAAGCTGACTACTTGGCGGGATCATACAAGTTATGTTTAGGACATAAAACCTGCAGATAACATCTCATATTAGCTTTAAACTAGTCAAAAACATTCATAAAGACATTCAAATTCAAAAAGGATACTCTTAAGCAGGACTGCCCAATCCTGGTCCTGAACATGTACCAGCCAGCTTTTTTTCAACTAACTTTTCTATGCTAGCTGCTGATTACTTTGATCAGGTGTTTTCAGTCATTCAGAACTCAGAATAGCTACAAAACAAGCAAGGCGTCCCACTGAGTCTTTGGTTTATAGTAGCAAATCCTCATCATAATTTTAAAAATGCTATAATACTACAAGGAAATGTTTGGTGTCAGTTTATGCCAAACAGTCTTTCAGCAAAGATTATCTAAAAGAAAATCTGTATACATGACAACATAGTAGGTCCAGGCAGATCCTTTCAATCAGTTCATTTCCTGAAAGTTGATCCCCACACACACACAGCCGTGCTGCATGTGTAAATCTAATGTTTTTGTTTCATGTTCCTGCAGAGCTTCTACAACAATTGAAAGTTGGGCCTGAAGAGGGATTTCAGGGATTAGAGGACGTGTCTGATATTCTGAATCTGACTGATATTACCAAGAGTGACCTCAAACCTGACATGTGAGGTCCGTCTCACAGATCAGCTTAAAGCCACGAGCCTTTAGCCTGAAAAAGCATGCATGCAGCTCAGGTAACAGGGTGGCCATATTTAGTGCAAAGAGTATGAGTCAAAGCCCAGGGTGGTTGCACAGTATGATCCACAATGCACGCAACAATACACATAATTAGAAAATCCATTAACAAAGCAGATTCTGGGGCAACCCACTAAGACCCAGAGCACAACCTTTAACCTCCTATGTATTATATCTGATAGGAAAATAGTGGAAGTACATGCAAGTGCTGACAGACAAAGAGGCTTTTCTCTGGCTTTTGTGACAGACTGACAGCATGTGGATGTCCCCTCCACCTCCTCCATTATGTCTATAACAGCATCAGCAATGCTTTAAACCCCATGCATGAGTGCACTCATCAGCACCATGAATAAATGGTTTCCATCTAGTTAAGCCTTGGTATTTTATGTTTGTGTTTCCTGCTTGGAATCCAACATAAGTTAATCAGCATGTGCAACTGATTCACATTATAGGGAACACCAAACAGGATGAAGAATTCACATTAAGATTAATTCTTTTGACAAATAACACAGCACAAAAAAAACAGTCTGCTCTGACTATGCATCGCTTCAGTTTTCTTATTGCTGATGATCTGGGGACAAAAAAAAAAAGACTAAAAAAATGTAATAAAAACACACTCAAATGTACAATGATGTTAAGAGTCAGTCAGGACTATTAAACTATTGGTTTATACAACTTGAGTCACTATCACTTATGTTTTCCCTAAATCCCACCATCATATTTGCAAGGAAAAGTAAATCTCAGCCAGTAAGGACATCTCTTCCATATGCTGGATTTAATTCCCTCAAAGCCTTCCTGATTAAAGTTTATGATAGGAAAGACAACAAATAAACTCTGGAATCTCATGAGCTTTCAGATTAAGCTGAAGAACAAACCAGTTCTTATTTGAAGGCCTCTACATAGGCTTTCTACCAGTCTTCTGTAGTCAAGTCAAAAGGTGAAACTTTGACTTTATGACCGGTGGTCTGGGTTTTGTCTTGTTGTTGGTCAAGCAAGAGACAGCGATCTGTGTTTGTTGTGCCCACTTTGACACGGTACGCCCACCCACAGGAAGGTGGTCTTCAAGTGCAGTGGAAAATTGAGCAAGACTGATCCACATTGTGGCAAGTTGAGTCGTAATGGCAAATATAAAGGCAGCTCTAAGTAATGTAAGGAAGAACTAATCCTCTAGTGTTAATGAAAAGTTTCAGTGAAGCTGTTTGAAGACAAGAAGTATAAATGAATTCTTCTTCTTCTCATGAGAAAAGAACATACGGTTATTCCATTATTTAGGATTTACAAAACATTTACAAAACATGGACGGATTTAGATAATTTACATATATATATATATATATATATATATATATATATATATACACATATATATATGTGTGTGTGATGTGTATTTGTGTGTGTGTCAGAGTGTCATGCTAAACTATTGATCTGCTGATACCATGCAGATTAAAAACCAAAAACTATTTCACATAATAAGGCATTGAAACTTTTAAAATCCTAATTTTCCACCCTCTACACCACACAGCAAAAGATTTTCAAAGTACACTTCAACAGCAAACAAGAACTATGTCATTTCATAAGCTGCTTCAAAACGTGGGAATCCCATTACAAATGTGACCTAAATTTCTTTTTACTTTTATTCTTTGGATCCCACATGAACAGAGGACAGTTCAAATCAGAAGGCAACTTGATGTATTTCTTTGACATTAAAGAAAAGAGGGCACATGGGTAACAAATAAACTGTGTTGCTTCTGTTTGGAAAATTCACAGTTAATCATGGGAACATTAGGTTGAAGCTGTGACATATGAGAGCAGAGGGGCTCTGTTTGAGGTTATGTGAAGACTGTCTCAGGTGAAACACTGCCACAGCGGAGACGGTGACTTCTGGCCCGCACAATGATTTGGGTCAGTAACTAATTGCATTCTTGGACCACGGGGGACTTGTTGGCAATTAATCCCGTCAATGAGCTGTGAGAAATATGCACAGGAGACTGATAAATGCAGGTCCGTTAACACAGCTCTTTCGAAGAGTGATGTGCAAGAATTTCAACTGCTGACAACACAGCCTTGGCTGTAATAAAACCTCACATTTGTGCTGCACCTGATGAGCAGCTGTCTCTGAACTGTAAAGCAATTTTAAAGTCCACCTCCAATCATTTTTTGATCAATTGTAAAAACGTTCCCAGTGGTCTTTTATTTATGTCTATGCAGTTTTTAGCCAAAATCAAAAAGCCTGAGTCGTTTTCTATGAAATAGTTTCTGCAGAGCGGCAGGAGTCCATTAGATATTTGCCTCTGCGTTGTGACTTTTGGCGCAGAGTTAGCGTGCTCTCACTTCCCATCGTCTCTCGTTTACACTCTCTACCGCTAGCTTACACCCCCCCACAACCCCAAACTAACATTACCGGTGCAGCAAAAATGTCGAACAATATTGCAACTATCCAGTCATACAGCTTTGAGCCAAATACCAGCTAAGACGAGGAAAATGAAGACATACATGGATCTAGTCAACTCCAAGTGGATGCATTGAAAGTGATCAAGCAGGGAGCTTGTAACTTGCTGATTGTAGATTTAACAACTACAAGGTTTTTCAAATAGCTTTTTTTTTTTGTCTGCGCCAAATTTATAATGATTTGACTCAAAAACACAGTTTTAATCTTATTTTTCTTAATATATTTTTTCCACCAAGAGAAAAATGCTACAAGAACAAGTTAAAAACAGCAAAAACACAAGTTTTTATTGGAGTGGATCTTTAAAGCCTAAACAGACATACTTCACTCAAATTTTGGTGCTTTTAAAATGATCAAAGACAAAGTTTGCTTTCTAAATAAGATTGTTCCAATTGCTTCGGTTAAACAAAAAATACCCGCGATATGTGAAATCCATCAAGTAGGATTATAGATGTTTTACGGCTGTAAAACCCTTAAGACACACTTTAAACACTTGCCTCAGACAGACATGAACATTGTCGCACTTTTCTCTTTTGTTTAAATTCTCAAAGTTCAAAACTTCATTGAAAAATAAGTCCAGTATGATAGGATAAAAACAAAGATCTGATTGTGATCTAAAATTTACGTATATGTGGCAAAATAAACACAATCTGTACAGGAGACAGAGAGGAGATTGACAAAAGTCAAGATCCAATTGGGACACAAAGCACAGTGTGTTGTAAAAAAAAAAAAAAAAAAGGGGGCAAAAAAAAATATTGTAGTCATAAGTAATAATAAAAAAGCAAATGCAAAGCTCTTCCTCCTTTTGTCACTCTGATGTGATTTATGTTTTCCAGTTTCACTCTTTTGGCACGTCATTAATAGTTCTATATTTTTCACAACAACATGCTTCAGTAATTTGACGCCCATATGAAGTTGCATCTGTCACTGAATGCCAAGCAACGGTATCAGTCATTCTGCGAACATTGGCTGCGAGCTTCTGTCTAATCTGTGATTAATCAGTGAGTGACATCTCATCTGAAATGATAGAGGCACTGAGAAAATGCCACTTTTGGCACACAATCACTTCACTGAATTGAACTGTTACCACTACGACAATGTTAGGGATTAGTGCTCGACAAACAGAGAGGAGAAAACATCAACATCCACACAGAGTGAACAAACATTTTTTAAACTTTGTGTGTTTTTTAGAATGATCTCAACAGAGAAATGAAAATGGCTTAAACGAAGTGCAAGTCCTGGTAGTGTTCATGAACTAAAAGTAGTCTGCTTCTGAACAGAAGCCCTCTTCTGATCCCAAAGATAAGATAGAAAGTAGAACATTTGGGGAAATAGTGGCCCACTGAGAAAGACGCTGTATCCTTTGCATGGAAATCTACAGCAGAAGTGAAATATAAACCTACGACTGCATAGATAACCACTAAACTCCTCCTTTTGTTCCATCATTTAAAGTCATGGCAAATATTAAAAAAAAACGTTGTGTTTTATTTTAAAATGTAAAGATATAATCCAAATTCTTCAAAAATGTTCAGTTGCTTTTGTTTGCTGGGGAAAGTTTGTTGTATTTCATTTAGTGATGAAAGAGACCCAACATTGACTGGCAGCATTGAGAGAAAACGCTCCAAGCTCAGCTGCAAGAATAAAAACAAGAAAAGAAAATGTAAGTATGCATTATGCAAATATTTTTTTTCGCAACAGCATAAAATGATTCTTCTGTCATAATATTAACTGTTTGAAAATGAACTCTGGGCATTTAAAAAAAAAAGAGAGCCTTTTGAAGAACGGCTTTCAAAGCACAAACTGAAAGAATGATTTATGTTCAGGCATAATGAAGACTACCAGCATGCAGATAAATCAACGGTCAAATGAGGGCCCAGCATAAATAATGTTTCTAAGATTGTTTATTGACTCCACCTGTTCAGCAGCACAAGAAAAACAGCTTTTACTCAGAGAAAAATCCTGAGCAGACACTCAGTTCTTCTAAACAATTCTACATATGGTTCAGAATAATAGCTGCCAAGACTGAGTCATTACTTATGAGGTAAACAAGACCTTAGCACAAAAACAGAAAGTAATCAACCCCTTAAAGTGATTCACCCAAATAAGAAAGATAATCTTCACCTTTGCCTGATTCTCCTCCACTCAGCTGGATCCTCCCTGTAATTGCTCCGTTAATCATCCCTTAATTTATTGACAAGATTCATTTGGAAGAGTTGCCTTAAAAAACACACAATCTCTTGCAATCTGCCTGTGCCAGACTCTTAAAATGAAGGACAGGCAAAGTAGACCTAGATTAGGATTGTTTAAGAGCATTGGAGGAACTGCTGGAGATTGATGCAGCGCTGATCAGAGCCCCCACTGATTCTCTAAGCAGATGACATGATAATCCCCAAACACCTGACAGTGACTCCCCAGAAACGCTTCACAGCAAAACCCCTGATGAACCACAGTGATTTTAATAAACTCTCAAGGTTGTAATTAGTAAACAGATTAGGAACTCAAGCTATTTGAAAGTGTCTCTGTGCTCAGGAATGAGAGGCTCTGGCAACAAAAAATAGTTTTACAGTCTTTTTACAGTCAAGACTCCTCCAGTCCCTTTTTCCTTTAAGCACATTTGTCAGTGTTTTTAATAAACATCTGTCAAACTACATTAAGGAGAAGTGCACTTATAAGATAACGTTTAACAGAACATGACAGTAACCCAAGCAAAAAAAAAGAACAACCTTCCAGAGAGCAAAACAGCTCCAATCAGCCAAACAACACCAAACTGGCTCTCAAGTCTGTTTGCTCTTTTAAAGCATCAACAGACAAATATTTTCCATATACATTTACTTAACAATTATATTAATCTTAAATATTATGTTATATTTACATCTTTGAATGGATATACTTAATATAAAACATTATTACAGCTTTCTGCAATCTGTTTTTGCTTACTCATTCGGGGGAATGGCTTCAGAGCTTTTGCCACCAATTTAAGGCTGTGTTTGAATTCATTCACTGTTGCCTAACCCCTAAAAGACTACAGTTCAAGTGCACTGGATTTTGATACAATTCGGACACATGTTCACTACAAACTGTTTTTTTAAACACCCATTTGCAAAAAGAAAAAACCTACTAAATCTACTATGATCATCATCGAAAAAGACTATTTATGAATCCACTGTATTCTAATGACAAAAACTTGAATGATTTATTAAAAATAAATAAATGTACATACATTTCTGTGGAGATTTGTAACATGTTTATGTACTAAAATAGTAACAAGTTGCAAGTCCATCGCAAATGCATACTTTTATTTTTGCGCCACTGAACCATTTATGGTCTTGTGCAAATATTTTTTCTTGCAACTATCATAAAATATAAACTTAATGCTTTGTGGTCTTTTTTCGCCAATCTAGTGAGCAATGATGCACACTGGTTTTTCCCAGAGGCTCCTGGGAAATTTCCAGGGCACTAGATTTTGGAATTGTAGATTCGGATACCCCTAAAAAATGGCAAACAGCATTAAATATGTCTTAACGTTGGGGTTACATTGGCACTAACTGGAGAGTAGCCAGTAAACTCAGACAAAGACTAAATCTATTCTATTGTTATAGAATTTTCACTGCCTTTTTTCTGCCACATGTTGTGATGTGTCACCATAGAAACTGCAATACTGTGTACTTGAGGGAGGAGCTTCCAGGTAAGCTTTGAAATTCCCTTATACTCTGTTCAAAAAGTTGGAATTGAGAAGAGCAGAAAAGGCGAATAAAAATGAGGAGGTTTAGGCCATTTATTTTTAGGAATATCAAACTACAGACAAAGCTGGAGTGAAGTCTGAGACCTGCCAGACAAGATTATGAGACAGAAAAATTGGAGCCAGCTGACAAAGGGGGTCAGTTCTGTGACTCGTCTTAGGAAGTGAGACCTTTGGAAGTGATTCTGCAAAAGTAGGTGGGGAATGCTCCTCAACATATTGGACAATGATGCACACCCCCTGCACAATAAGCTTCTTCAGCTTCATCACAAAATCATTCCAACATGCAGCAGTTAAAGTACATGATGAGTCTCCACTTCTTACTTTGACTGGTGCAGATAGATTATATATTTACTGGAATTGGCATTTGAATTTAAAAAAAAAAAAGTTAAATGAATGATGAATGTTTGAAGATGCCCCTGTGGTCAGGAAACGTGCACTTTAACTGGTCGCTGATGGCATCACTTTGCTCTGTGTGCTGCATGCCAATCTGCAGGAAATGAACATCACTGACCTCTTTGCTTTCACTGTTGGTCAATGCAAAATCACAGATCATCACATAAATCAACTCTTGTTTGAGGAAAAAATATTTTAAATCTAAAATTTAGAGAGCTAGAAGAACTATTCTTGTCATTTTTCTTGGCTCTGCCTCTCCTTCCCTTAAGCAGCCGTGAGACTAAAAGGAACTTGTTGCACTGAGAACCATCTATAAAGAGATGTTGCAGATGTCTGCTCTTTTCATTCAGTCAGACATTTACAGTTTATTGTTGATTCTTATTTTGGATAACAAGAATTTAAAAATCTGGCTTTACAAAATTACATCAGAAGAATATTAGTTAATAAATTAATGTTTGACCATCTGAAATTCCTGCAGTGCGTTATATTCTTCAAAAGATGAAGACATTCTGATATGATGATTTAGGTTTCTTAAAAAACTTTCTTTTTTTCCCTGTTACTCAAGCATCTAGAAATAATAATAATAAAAAAAACATTTCATATTAAATACTTTCTTCTGTTAACTGAAAGCTGACAGTGCCAAGTTTAGAGAGAAAATAATTTGGTAATAGTAGCACATCATGACAGCAGTAGTAGCTCCGACACTTTTACTGTGCTTCACACTTCACTTATAGAGGAAAAAGCTGCCAGGCTGAGGAATAGCAGTCTGGACATGGAGGAAGGTTCAGGCCCGTGAAAGGTGGAGTCATCAGTCACAGTCCATATTTGCAAAGCTGACCTGCTTAACATTGTCCGTACCCACACCGCTCACAGAACGGCAAATATCTGCGAAATAACTCGCTGGACTCTGACAACACACACTGAGAATTGTAAAGTCTGTTTGGTGAGATCTTTGCACCGCTCTGCTTTTCTATACACTGACAGATGTGAACAAAACTAACTATTTGGTGAAAAAAAAAAAGTTTAGCCCTGTCAAGCTACGTACCTTCAGACAAGTCCAGGAGCATGTGGTCTCTTACATAAGGAAAATAACAACAACTCTTGCAAATCCTAAAAGTTTCAATGAAAAGACAACGAAGCAACCCAATCTCTCCGTAAAAGGTAAAAAAAATACAAATTGGCATTGCAGATTGAACTAAATTACAGCACGACAATGTAAACTGAGCACAGAAGAATACTCACAATTTGTCTGCAGATCACGAGGCGCACAGAACTGATGGCTAACTGAATGGAAGTGACTTGGAAGAGTCCTCTTACCCCTAAAAAGGCTTGTGCAGCTGAAATGACTCGCATCCCTTCTTCCAACCTCTGTCAACCATCATGAGGAGGTAAACATTTCCAAATATGGAGAAACTATGAAGACAGTATTGAGGGCAATATCAGTTTGGTTTGCTTTTAGTTTGGAATGCCATATTCTGGGAGCCAAACTCACTCAGCAGAGCCAGCTCTGTGGTGCATACCTCTCACTTGGAATAATAACAATAATAATCGTGGAGAACTTTTCACTGTTGTTTTGGGTTCGTTCTGACCTAAAATGGGTGACAGTTTGAGCTGACCACAAGATCGTCTAATGCCTTATATGAAGACAACAGCAAATGAGCTTTGTTAAGAAACTGACTTGATTATTTCAACAAACTCCTGAAATGCAGAGAAACATTTTTATAAGGGACAGAAGGACAGGTTCTGGCACTGCATTCATAATGAGAACCCATCATGAGACACGATAGTGTTTAAATCACTGAGAAGGGGTAAATAAAGCTAGATTTTTCCCTTGAGGGCCATAGGTCAACTGCCTAATGGCCCCAGGGCGAGAACACCACACTTCACTTCCTGCGCTAAAACTCTATTGAGGAGCAACACAGCTTTACCTTCTTTGTTTCCTGCAACAACCCAACCAAGTTTATGATAGTCTCCAAAGGAAACATGCACACTTATGCTCTTGTGGTCACACAGTCATGGGAAAGACTTTTACTTTAGTGGTTTTTCCTGGAGAAAGCTGTTCCAGAGTTTTGCCCAATCATCATTCAGAGTTCTGAGCTGGTAGGAATGATTTGTTGCGACCTTAATGTGAGGAGATCTTTCAGATGCAAATGAAGTACTACAACTCCATTGTTTTTTAGATAGCTAAACTATAGAAATGAGCAAATAAAACTGCACGTTTCCATGAGAAGGGAAAAACCTTAGACTGAGGTTTCCAACATCAACACACAAACATAAAGCTTCAAATCTTTTTAAAATCATAAGAAATGGTTTATGGCATGTTCCATTACTGTGTGAAATGTCCAATCTTTTATTTTTCTGACTAATTTTTATCAAAGTTCAACTTGAAAAAACTATTACGACATTGACGGAAACAGCCATTGTCCTTACGCTGCATGATCAGAGAGGGGTTATATTACAGCAGCAAGACAAGCTTTATGATAAAAAGGCTGACGTGACATTTTCTTGGCTTTGCATGCACAATGAACAGATGAAACAACACAAAACAGCTACAATAAAGAGAAATTGAGCACAAATGTAAAAAATAGTGTTGTTCAGCTCTGTCATTACCTTTTTAAAATACATTTTGTAATCATCCATATAGTGTAGCTGTTTTTAGATAAGATGTACAAAAGAAGTAAACTAATAAAACTCCCTTTAAAATTGTAATTACCTGAACATGAACTAAACCATCCGACCCCCACTTGGTCTTAAAACTGGGTAAATGCAGTCTCAGATGTTTGCATTCACTTTACATGAGTGGTTAATGCAGCACAGCAATTCCAATATTGGCAAGGAAAAAACAAGAGAATTTGATGGGAACTGAAAGCTAGTTAGAAATGGCGGCCAGAAAAAAAAAAGGGGGGGGGGGTTTGTAGAGGGAGCATAAAACTTCAGATTTTAACCCAATAATATTGAAGTTGTTTCCAGCAACAGCAAATAACACACACTATTTAAGCTACCATAAGTCTGACTATTTTCCCAATTAAAATAATTTCAACAGATTCTGATGTGGAGAAAAGCAGGTGTGTGTCATAATGCAACACTTTATGTAAGATGTTGCACAGAATCAGAATCAGCTAATTTACGTTTATTGAGTAAATACTTTACTACTGTAATGTGTTGGATATCACCACAAAGCTGCTTTTCGTCGCTTCACATTCTGTTGGAATTACATTAATTATGTAAACAGTTGAAGAGTTACGGTAATTCAAAGAACATCAACACTGTTGCACTTCGTTGTTACCCTTTGTTTGTCCTGTCCATACTCTGCTTCATAAATACTGTAGCTGGCATTATAGTGTTGTTGTGCTTTGACTATATTAGTAGTCTGGTGGAGGAGTGTCTATCCTGAGACTGGGAGAATGTGGGTTCAATTCCAAAGTCAGGACAGATCTTTTTTTCCTTTGGGCTTTTCCCTTCAGGGGTCGCCACAGCAAACCAGCCTTCTCCGTCTAACCCTGTCTTCTGCATCCTCTTCTGTAACACCAGCTACCTTCATGTCTTTGTTCACTGCATCCATAAACCTCCTCTTTGGTCTTCCTCTAGAACTCTTGTCTGGAAGCTCTAGACTCAGCATCCTTCTACCAATATATTTACTGTCTCTCATCTGGACATGACTGAACCCTCTCAGTCTGGCCTCTCTGACTTTATCTCCAAAGGTGCAGTGTCCCTATGATGTACTCATTCCTGATTATATCCATCCTGTTCACTCCCAAAGAGAACCTCAGCATCTTCATCTCTGCTACCTCCAGTTGTGCTTCCTGTCTTTTCCTCAGCGCCACTGTCTCCTGGCAGAACAACATGGCTGTTCTCACCACAGTGTTGTACACCTTTCTTTTAATTTGAGCTGAAACTCTTCTATCACACCGGACACTTTTATCCACCCATTCCACCCTGCCTGCACTCACTTCTTCACTTCATATCAAATATCACATACTTAAAAAATGGGACCCATTGCCTTCCTCGCAAAAGTAAAAGTTGGACTGGAGGGCTAACCTCGAACTGAAACCATCTAATAATATTTTACACACTCAGGTGTGTGACAACTAGTGGGACTTTATCTTTAGAGTCATACTGGACCAACTCACCTGGAAAAGAACTATCAGAACTATATTAAGCAGCACATGGGGACATGATGTGAAACAGAGTCGAGTCTTTTCCCTTTCCTTTCTATTGTAGTTAACGAAAACTGCTACTATGGTCATGTTGTTCCACAGTTTAATTATTTATGGGGTTTTTTTTCAAACCAGATAACCAAATGAATTTAAGCTAGGGATCAACTGATTTGTTTTTTTTCTAAACTGAAACAATACCAATATTTTTTTCAAATCTGGGCGGCCGATTGCCGATAGTTATTTCCAATATTCCTTTTGAAAAAAAAAAAAAAAAAAGGGCAACATACTGTCATATGCTCAACTCATGCTATTTTTACAGCATTTGGGAAGCCTGTAGTTTATATATATATATATATATATGTATATATAAATATAAATAATATATGTTTGTGTTTTTAATCAAACCAATCTAGGCAACTTCTGCACGTGTAATAGATATTTTGATTTATTTATTAGTATTTTGACTATACCAGTTCTAAATAGTCAATTAAACAAACTTCTTTATTTATTGTTGTCCAGTTGTCCAATTGAACTCAACACAGCACAGAGTTCAATGGTGACGAGTGTAGACTGTGTCAGAGTTAAAAAAAAAAAGGATGTCAGAGCAATTCAGGAAGGTAGGATTATTTTTTCTTCTTTTTATATCAAACATTCTGAGTAAGGGCATCGGGCATGAATGGGCACAAGGACCACCGGCTGTGGAGCATGTGGCGCGCTTCATTCGCTATGGCTTCCTGCTATAAAACTCGACAGAATTTAATTTGGTTTTTAAAGTTTTAATCACATGGTAATAAAATAATGGGTCGCTTACATGTCTATATTTTCATCATCTTTTTTAATTTGGGATTCATAGACACGTTTAGCAGTGAGGTAACAGAGCTGCGGCTGTTTTTTTTTTGTTTGCTTTTTTACGATTTTATGATATTCTGCACAGTGTTGCTTGTTGTGATATGGTGAGAACAGATGTTTGCTACAATTTCAGGGAAAATTTCTGTGTTTACGTACCTTTGACACGTCCATGCACGCGTACCCTTTCCAGAGCTTCACCACTGAGAAAACTTTTCTCACCACCATGGTTTAACCTGCCCTAACCTCCTCACCGTATACAGTTTTAATTTCTGATTGGCTCTGCCTCTGCCTCTGCCTGTTCATGGTTAATTAATCAGATAGTGCAGTGGGCAATGCTGAAGACAGAGGCGTGGCTGCCTCAAAGCCAAAAGCAACCAGTTCAATATCGGCCATTGGAATAAAAAAAAGGCTGATACTGATATGTGTCAAAATAGCCAATATCTGCGCCGATATTGATATTGACATCGGTATAGGTTGACCCCCAATTTAAGCAAGCATGTATGTCTAACCACTTCCTTCAAGTGTGGAAATAAATATAAAGTCACAGCACCTCCCTCTGTATATTAGAATTTTTTATACACCACGTTCCCTCCCACCTCTTTGGGCTTTGCCTTTATAGAATGCTGGAAGTACACAATGAAAGCATTTGTTCATTATAAAAGTAGGTCAAACTTACTAGATTGACTTTGTTTCCATTGAATACTCCTGCTGATCAACTATTTGTACAACTTTTTAATCAGAAAATTCAACATTGGAAAGACTTGTTGAGGTGCAGTGCAGTAAAATAATCTTACCTTTACCCTTCTTTGTATACAAAGGATTTCTTGAAGATGGCTGGGCTCTCTGTAGTGTGTTGAAATCTGTTGACATTGAGAAATGAGGACAACTTTGTGTTACTCAAAAACTTACTCAACCATAATTGGGCTGTGCATGGTCACGCCAGCATAGTAAATATTAAGTGTCATCTGAGGAGCATTCCTTTGTGTGATTCATTTGTGGAAAGATCAAGCTTGGCCGACTTGTAAAAAATTCCTCCTTTAAAAACTGTACAAACTGTCTAATAAAAAACTCTGTCTTGCTGAAGGGAGGGACAAAGACAACAAATAATGACTTGGTGAAGTCAATCCAAAGTCAACCCCAACAATATTTCAGTTAACCGACATGCCAACTGGAACTGGCTATACTTTGACAGCTGCATTTTTTTTGTCAAAGCATCTACAAACAGTGCTACAGATTAGTCAATTCCTGCCTAAAACCTTACATCATACATTTACTGACTCGGATATAATGGGTTAAAGTAGATCAATAGAAGAGGGAAACATGAAGACTGGGTGTTGCCCAAAGGAATTTCAATGTCAGCTCAAGACTCAACTGTATACATGCCTGCAGGTAACGTTATCATCTTCGACAACAGAGAAGCAATAAGTTGACCGTCAGTCAACAGAGACATGTTGGCTCATAACCAAACGAAAAGTGCTATAGGAGATTTATGATAGGCTAGATATACACAAGGAATTACCATGGACCTACTTCTAGAATAAAAGCAAGTCTCTGTGATAGATGCTACCTTTTCTTTCAAAAAAGTTTTAAAAAAGAGACATTTTGTTGTGACAACCTAAAGCAAACACAGCAAACTTCCCGCATCCTTCAGCACATGTACAGTTGTGTGTTTTCTTCAGCAATCTACTAACCACACAATGATCACAAGAGTTATTTAGGATTTTCCCCTTTAATTCTTGTCCAGCTAGCAGCATCACCTTATTTGAATTTTTGCTACACAGGGGAAACAAAGACTAGCTGATTTAATTTTGGTCCACAACTAAATATTATTAGTCTTATTAACTAATGTACTAAAAATTTAATTTTAATGTCCCTGATAAATCTAGTTGCATTTTTGCCCAAGTGGATTAACTGTTAGTGTTTGTTGAAAATAGATTCCTGACCGGAAGTAAGAGTTTGCCTCTAAAATGATTAATCCAATTCTTTTGACTTAATAGTTGTGGTGTTTGATCACATAATCATCTAAGTATTATCTAAAAATCTGTTTTGCATAAAACAAACATTTTAAACACTAGCAACAAAGGATGGAGGCTGTTGCTTGCAACAGAAGTCAGGAGTAACAAGCTTGTTTGCCAGTTACTCAGATATAAAGCTAAAAAGGAAGTGACTCAATGGTTCACAAATTTAAATACAACATTGAGACACTCATTTGACTGTAACAATAAATTATCATCTTTCCCTCAAGCTGGTCTGACAACATTACTTGAAATGGATCCTAACTGTTCAGTCAAACGCTTTAGAGACACAAAGCCATCCAAAAGACTTAAATCTATTTGAGATTCCTTCTTATGAGATCTTATGCGATTCCACAGATATAATCAGATCACAAAACACTTTTGATTTTGTGCTTGACTGGAAGTTATATGCAAAAATGTGTTCTGTGTGGAATTTTATCTGATTCAGTAAGAAAAAATAAATAAATTTGTGATTGTATTTGTGGGGAAATGAGATATACCTGATTGACGGCCAAAAGATTTCGGAGAAAAACCTAATTCAACACAACAAAAATAGCCTAGTGAAAAAAGCAGTCATTTTTCTTTCAACACGACTGAAAAAAAGTGGGGCCTTAAAGAAAATCCATGGTACCAGGTAACAAATCACTTGTATTTCATGTCCATCTAGGGGCAAAAAAATTCTGAGATGGTGCCTTAGAAGAAATTCACCTCATTTAGATCATATAAACAAATAATTAGTTTGCCTTCTGCAAAACCCTTAAAAATGTTGAGTGGACCTTAACATAAAAAAACCAAAAAAGACATCTTTAGAATAGCTTAGAGGTCATCACCTACAAACCCTTTTTTAAATAAAAACTGTAAATAAGTAAAACTACAAGATTGGTTCTTTTGAAATTTCCAGTGCACAAAATAGAGAAAAACTTTTAAAAAGGTTGATGTTCACCCTATTGGCATGGTGAGAAATTATTGTAGGATGATGACAAACCCTTGAGAAATTTTCAAGAAAAACTCAATTTTACTACAAAGAGCAATATTTTTTATAACCCATCTGGCCTTCAGCTTTAGTCAAAACTGCTCTTACAGCTAGATATGGGCTGTCTGTGGACAAAAATTGGGCAAACCTGTACAGCCCACGCAGGTGGCCAGCACAAAATATCAAAGTCGTATAGCAGTCAGTGATCCCATAGTGCAAAAATGTTCATCCACATTTCTTTCTACACACCTGCTGCGACCGAAAGTTCATAGCAAAAACGTCTACAGCACACGAGGGTAAAGTAGATAAGACGCAGGCGTGTCATATGGATTTCTTCTTTTTTAAACCCCTCCTATATCCTGTAAACTGAGCAAAGGGCTTTTGAGCGATGTTCATGTCACAAGTGAGGGCTCCTTGCACAAAGCCTAACTGTTAGAAATTAAGAAATTAGATGATCAGAACACAGTTTGTGTGGGCATTCAAGCATTTACAAATTACATGCATGTTTGTGCAGCATTCATGTGAGATCAGTACTTGTCTCTTGCTAATAACTAGAGTATAGGGTAAGGGCACCATAAAACAGTTTCACCCATTAGTGCTTACATTTGCTTTACGAATACTTCAGAAACACTTTTCATGATGTCCTTTAAGTTGCCCACACAAGCCTTGAGGGAACTGCAAGACACATCTGCACTTCCCTTAAGATGCAGCCACTCTTCTCTTTAACCCTCCAAAAGTCCAGAAAACCCCAAAACCCACAGCGTATCCATGGGTCAACCCCCATAGCTGAGGCTTTATACTGTAAATCTATTTGCGTAACAGTCTAAATCTGCATCAACAGTATGTTCCAAATTATCATGCAAATTGTATTTAAGTGTCAAAAAGATACAATTATTTGTTTTTCAATTAAACTTGTGGATGGTATTGTGTCTCGGCTCTTAGGATCACTTTGAAATCAATCTCAGACACCTGTGATAATTAGTTTGCTAGGTGAGTTCAAATAAAGGAAAAACTACTAAAGCAGGACATTCCACATTATGAAGCAGACCAACATTTTTCAAGCTATGTGGGAAAGAAAAAGTATCTTTCTGCTGCTGAAAAGCAGGAAAAAGTTCAATACTTTGGACAAGGTATAAAAAACTTTGGATATTTCATGAAAACTTAAGTATCCAATAGGGCTGAGCGATAGTGAATTTCGTGATTGTTTTTTTTTTTTCATCTCAGGCGATACAGATATCTATCACAATATGGTAAATGGCGTATACTTATATAACCATTTTCTCCTTTCATTGAAGGCACAAAGTGCTTTACAGTCATGGTCCCATTCACACACGCATTCACACATTGATGGTGGCTCCGCTGGCAAACACTTGCGCCAACCCTCCATCAGAGGCAATGTGGGGTTCAGTGTCTTGCTCAAGGACACTTCGACACATGGGCGGGCAAAGCGGAATTCAAACCTGCAATCCTTCGATCAGAGGCCGACTGCCCTTTCCACTGCACCACAGCCGCCCCAATTTGGATATAAACCAAATAACTTTATCTGTCAAATTTGAGAGCTGTGTTCACACAAATATGCATTTCCAACCATACTTTAAATAGAACAGATGTACTGAAGAAACATGATGAAACAGTTGTGTTTTGTTTTTTTTCAAAAAAACTAAAAATGTCAGGATCTGGGCGTGGACATAAACACAGGACACAAAAGAAATTCCAAATAGTCCTTATTTATTTCATTTCACAAGAACTTGAGAAGGTTAGAAGGCTCGTGGTACTCGAGAAGCACACAAAACGATCTGGCAACTAGTGGCAGGAGCTAGCGGCCTAAAATAGGAGAGCAAGGCAATCAAGCACAGGTGCACCAATTAAGAGGACAGGAGAGCAAGGTAAGAGAAGACAGCAGAAGGTAAACAACATAAACGGAAAAAAGCAATATACCTCTGACCCAAAAACAGCACAAAAAAGGCTTAAATATTACAAATAAAACTTTCAAGTTTCAAAACAGAACAAAAATAAAACAGAACACTAAACTGCTTGATCAATTCAATTTAAAAACAAAGAATTAATTCATTAAATAAATTCTAATGTTTTAAAGTTTACAGAACAAACATAAAATTGACAAACGTATTTGTAAACATCCTGTGAACAAGCTAGGAACTTAAAGCAAATTCTAAGAGTTTCTTCTTGTAGTTTAGACTGTTGCTACTGCGAAGGTCTCAACTTTGTTTGTTTTTGCTGGACAATTATCATTTATTTCAGTCTGAGATTGAGCATGCTTGGCAGTACTCCTTCAGGTAATAAAAAAGGTTGGAAGTATTTCCAGTTTTAGAAGGAACATGTCTTCTGCACAATTTACAGTGCACATTACTTTGTTTTTTTGTGAGATTTTAAATGGCTAAAATATCTCCACACAGGAGCCGAAATTGTATTTTTGAGACACCAGCCAAGTTGGTCGGTAAATAAAAAAAAACGTACCAACCAAACATATTTTATCAGCCAAACTATAACACTATTTTAAACAGTAATACCTTTGGCATTGTACTACTCAAAAGATTTTTCTTTTTTTGTACACGTCTTTATTGTTATCTAACTGTAAATTCAAATTCAGACATCCTGAGAAAACAAAGACAGATCTAATAGACATTTCCGAATTCTGCCTCAAGGTGATCACATTTTATATTAAATCATAACAAAAACTGCTAAAAACAGTACAATTTTTTGGGTTATTGTCAATATATATCATTATTGAATTTAAAGCTGCAGCTTTAAGGAGGAGGGAAAATTGAGCTCAACATCTGACAGGTCACAGTTTTCGGTGTAACACAGCCTCAGCTAAAATACAATGGATTCAATCCTATTTAGAAAACATCTTTTTTATGAATGTCCTATGAATTAATCTTGTTGTATTTATCCGCCGCGTCTTAAAGGCCGGTCCGTGAAAATACTGTTCGACTTTAAACTGGTCTGTGATCACACAGAACAGCTAGTTAGCAACATGGCATTAGCGGCTAACAAGCTAGCATCATAGCATCAGTGTCTAACAACAGCGCTGTCTCCAAATCAACACATTTTATTAATCTGTTTGTTGCTGATTTAAGTGAAGTAGCTATATCCTCCAGTTTTGACTGGATCCTGTTATAAATCAACACATATTCCGCTGTTTCATCAGCCAAACTACACAGGTGAAGTGACCGCAGGGGTGGGGTGTTGTGTCTCGTGTCCGTGTGTTTGTTTACCTCACGTGCAGGCAGTAGAAGAGGACCAAAGAAATTCACCAAAAGAAGAGCTAATAAACATGACCATGTTTACACAAACATTTACTTTCCCTGTTGTGACTAACCCTCTAACTTTTACTCGCCAAAGAGTAGAAAATGCTCACGACTGGCGAGTATTAATTTTGAACCCTTCAAAATAAAGTCTCTCGTGATAGACACATTTTACTTTTGAGAAAAAGTTGTATCGCGATAACGGTAGTTATCGAGTTATCGCCAAGCCTTAGTGTTCAATGGCTACAAGAACTGTAAAGTTGCTGCAAGATAAAGAGTCCTTTGCTAAAATGTAACTTGACCTATTAAGATGTTTTGATTGGAATAGATTTTGATTTCAGTAAATATGACCTCCTAATGCAGCAAATTAAACAAATAAAAATTTTCAGTTCTTTAGAATGTGTAAATGTTGTGGAATTCTGTTGTGCGTAATAATGTGGAACAGTGCATTTGAAGGTTTTTATTTCTGAAAAAAAAAACTATTATATTTATATAAAAATATTATTTGCATAGTTCATGTCTCAAAATAAATGTTAGCTCTCTTTTCCTTTTGGGAGGCCTCACAAATTCTATAAACATAGATTTTATTTTTAAAAATGCCCATCTTGAAAAGTAAAGTCCTTCATTTTTTTTCTGAAAAAGCCTGAAGTGAAAAATCCTTTGAAGCTGTAGCAGTTTTCAAAAATCTGTGAGTAATTTCTGAACAATGATGCATACACAATAAATTCACAGTTGATGTCTAACTTAAACGATATCAGACCTTTTGGTTAAATGAAAGAAAGGTGGAGGATGCAAGGTAACATATCTGTTCTAATTTAGAAGGAAAACAAAACTATCTGATGCTAACTAGCACACAATGTCATTTCTGTGGACTACACTTGTGAGTGAAACTTTTCCTTCCATTTTGTGCTCTTCAAAGGACACCTGACATCCACAGACAGCTTCCCAGAATTTAGGAATGTGGGAAACTGCTGCAGCTCCTTAAAGAAAACGTCAGCCTTATTAAAATATGCCAGGAAACACAAACAGAACACCAGCTCGGGCAAACCTACCAGGGGGCCCTGGCCTCAAAGGCAGCTGAGGCACTCATCTTTTAACTTAAACATCATCAGCGATGTCAAACGAGTCGTTTTTACCCAGAGATTTTAAAGACAGTTCTGTTTAAAGTAGCTGGAAAATGTGCTGGATGTATTCGGTTTGATGACAACTTTCTCGAGAGGGGAACCTTAGTGTCATTGATCTGAAATTCACATTTAAGTCAAAGTTTGTATTCAGTCTTTTATAGAAAAAAGGGGATTTTTTTTTTCTTCGTATTATTGATTTCTGGGTAGAACAATATTCCTCATCTAAGCAGAGAGACTTGATGAACTTGTAAAGAGGAAGACAAAGCTTGGGAACTTCTGCAAAACTTTTCCAGTTGTGACAAGGAAAACATGAGACAACAACAAAAAAAATGCTCAAAAACAAAATGCATAACCAAACTAAAATATAAAAAGATACATATATATATATATATACTCAAACTCCTTCATTTTAGTCTTATCCTCATTTTTTAAGACTCCTGGACCTAATCCAAATTGCTTCCCTACCCCTCTGGCTACTCCCTATTGCTCCAATTGTTGGGGTATTTGAAGGTGAAGTGGTGTACAGATTTTTTTTTAAAGGAGGAGCCGTATGGACTTAGAGGTTGGCTATCCCTTTGCCGGTAAGGTGATCTGAGTCACACTTGTGGCGTGGAAAATAATGTTGATGTGCTCTGAAACACAGAGGTAAGTACTGAGTTTTTGTTTTTGTATGACTTTTTAAAGTTATAAAATCGATGTTCCATTATAACCTTTTTGTGGCTGCAGACTGGTCCACTCATGGAGATTTTTCTGAGACCTAGTGGGTGAGTGGAGTGGGTGGGTGTTGAAATGTGCAATGACAAAGAAACAGTTTACTTGAATAAGAACATGTGCTTTAAACTTAATAATAAACAGTTCTGACAATAGATTTGATCATCATTTCACTCAGTCATCTGATATGTGCATTTTGGAGGATTGATTAAAAACATAAACATGCAAACAAAAACATAATTAAGGCTTCTTAATTTAGTGTTGTGCCAGGAGTGGTTAAAAACGACTTAATTTTACTATTATAAGATCATCTCATTAACAAAAACTTAAATACAGTAACAAAATGTAACCAACAAATCTATTATTTATACTCAATAAGAAACAAATCAAACTGCTTTGAAGCTCCATGCAAAAGCTTCTGGTGAAACATTTCAACACAAAAACATTTCAGAACAACTCAAACTTATGACTACAACTCAAAAACGAGACTGAGCGCACATAACACCCCCCCCCCACCCCCACACACACACACACACATACTACCCCCCACCACCCCGGGCTGATCTACCCTCTCCACTCTGTGGTTTTTAGACGGGTCTCACGCTCCTGCCTGCTATCGCTGTGTTTGCCGCGGAAAGACCGGACCAGGGTCTTCCTGCTCCAGATCTTCATATACAGTCCAGTTCTATATATACAGTCAATGGTTTACACTCTCTCCAACTAGCTTACAGCCCCTCACACCCCGACCTAACATCACTGATGCAAGAAAGATGGTGAGCAGTATTGGACCAACCCATTCATACAGTTTTGAGCCAGATATCAGCTCAGACAAGGAAAACAAAGACATACATGGATCTAGTCGTCAACAAGTGGGTGCATCAGAATGAAGAGGAGCAGGGAGCTAGTGACCAGCCGATTGTAGTTTCTACATTATTACAGGCTTTTACAAACTACTTTTTTTCCCATTTGCTCCTGATTCACAAAGATTTTCGTAAAGAATTTAAAAAATATCTTCATATGTCCTCTTAAAACAACATTTTATAGTGGGTCTTTAAATTCAAATAAATAGAAAGTAACATAAGACTGTTCCACTTTTGTGTGTTTTGTTTTTTCCAACAAAGTTATTTCCTTTAACATGAAATCCCAGCAATTTATAACAGAAAACACCAACTTCCTTTAATGACAGATTGGCTAGAGAGTGTTGGCCGGGCTCATGTTAGGGAGATTGGGGGGCCCTGTCTGTTTTTAGCCCTATAGGCCCCAAAATCCATGCAGCGGCCCTGTCCTAAACATCCGAAAATCCAATGACATGTCTACACATACATTATCGCTGCTGACACGTAAGTTCTGAAGTCTAAAAGAAAACAAAAGTTTTAACTTTTAGAGTAAACAAAGTCCTCCCACTGGGTGGGAAAGGGAGCAAAGCTGTGACAAACAATAAAGTTTATTCAAAGAGACGGAGGGAAGTTATCCGACTGTTTATTTAACTTCAAAAGCTTTTGAAACCGAACGGAGTTCCATAAGGGTTCCTGTCTCCGGTAAGTCAGTCTTCCGCATTGCTCGGCAGCGGATTCCCCAGAGACCTCGGGAGCCCCGCTGAGCCAAAAACCGGGCGCCTCGCCGCCTTTCTGACATTTTCAACGCCTGGGTGCACTTGAATCCGCACAAACGACCAACAAGTTAGCTTAGTTAGCCCGCGTGTAGCATTCCTGCCGGCCACGGCTGTCGAGTCCACGCCCTCATGGTTCAGCTCTACAGTGAGCCTCGCATTCACGCACAACCAGGCCGAACATTCAGTCTTCCGCAAAAGCAAGCCGGTTTCAGCGCAGCCGATGGCTGCCCAAAGGTTTCGGCTGTGGCGAGACAGCGGTGTGCGGTTCGCTTACCTCTGCGCTTTCTAGGAAACCCGGGAGAAGCTGAAATCCCACCAAAAAAAAGTGAAACTTCTTGAACCAAAATCTGGGAGAGTTGTGGCCAGTGACGTCACGCCTCAGCATTCCAGCCGTCTGAGTGAGTTCAGAGGTTTGCCCATGTAAGGCAGCAGGCCAAAACACAGGCCCACGCGGCAGGCTGCACGCGCACAAAAACGGGAAGAAACGCCGCAGAAGTTCCCTGCCACATCCACTCTGTCATTAGAAAATATGGCATTTTAACAGCTTTAATACTTTGAGAAAGTAGCAGAGTAATGAATTTAATGAAGTTTGGTAATAACCGAATCTAAGAGTAGTTTCATGGCACATCACTTGAGGTTTTTAAGTGGATATGTGAAGAAAAACCCTACACTTACTCAAAAGGGTCCTTTCATCCTTTTTGCTTAACTATTTATTCCAAGGATGGATGACTGGCACAACACTTATTTCAGCAGATAATTGTAGGTGTCATCAGGGTGTTGAGAGACTTTATTCTTACTCATGTTTCATGTTCTATGATTGCCAGATGGGATGTAATGTTTGTCTTTTACCACTATGAGGTGCATGTTTGAAGGTCAGGGACCATTGACTGTACATATAGAACTGGGCAGAGAGGCTGTGGACATGTCTATTTGGAGCCAGTCAACAGTGATTGGTCCGAATCGGTCTGAGTCAACGTTTCTATGACAACTACTGTCACCAATCGTGAGTATGCTTGTTCAAGGTCCACACCCTCTCCACTCGGGCTCAGAGAATCTGTCAATCAAACAATCAAAGTGGGGGCTAGCGGGCACCACATGCTTTTACTGAGGCATCTGATTGATCAGTTTATAACTTGAATAACTTGTTATAAAAAATATGGGGGGAAAATAGGATTAGAAAGAATATGTTAAGAAAAATAGACAAATAGAATAACTGAGCAATAGTTGTTTATTTTTCTTAATAGAAGTCTCTGGGATTTTGGCTTCTTGGAACCACCAGGTACATCCTATTTGGAATGTGAGAGGGTAGGGGGGGTTCACTCTATCCAGTTCTCCATATACAGTCAACGGCAGAAACATATGTGCCATTATCTTACCTTTAGTGAAGGGACTGGAGTTGTGAGCCATTTGCAAAAGAAAGCTGTTTAACTCTTGTTTCTAATAAATAGGCTAAGAAGCTAAAGATATGTTTTTCTCCATAGCATCCGTTGTTTCTTTGAAGTCATTGCTGGTAAAGCTGTAAAGCCATTTTATAGTTGCTATAGAGTTTCAGGAAAATTTGGCAAAGTTAACTTTTGGATTTCCTTAGCAACGGAGGCTATTTACTAAACACGCCCATCAATATGTTCATATCTTGTGTTATATCATTTGTTCAGTTTTAGTGATGGATCAAAATATTACATTTTCACAATATTTTGTTAAAAAATGTGGGAGTAATAGGAGATCACCACTTTTGCAAGCTCGCCATGCGTACGCTGTCACAAAATCTACAACTTCTAAGTCCAACATTTTTGTCGGAATGATGCCTGAAAAGTTAAAAAACTACTGATTAAAATCCAGGACGAGTTTTTGTTTGTCGCTAGTATACCAGTGTTTTTGGGTTTTTTTTGTTATTTAAGATAGCAGCATTTTTCCGAGGTCAAAGTTCAATAAAACCCCTGGGGTCATTGCAGACTTAAGCTGATGGTATGTGTCTGAAATCTTGTGAAAATCGGACAAACAAAAGGGTTTTTTTCTAAAAAACATGAAAATAATCAAATTGCAGATTTTGACACAAAATGTTCACTGAGCCATAGGTCATGTGGCCAGCTCATAAAAATTTCAAATTTCCTTTGGATATCCCCGATTAGTTTTGTTAGTGGATTTCAACTTTGAAAAAGAAAAAAAATTGTGGAGTCACCTGATTTATTTATTTATTTTTTTGTTTACTACAATTAATTTACCACAATTAAAACATTTCAGAAAATAAAAATGTTCTCTCTGGTCTTTTTTGTTCAAAAGCTGCATATTGTCGTCTAAAATTTAACTCGTAAAAAGTTATGATTTTTTTATGAATGATTTTTTTAATTGATTGACAGCACTAGTTTACATATGCTAACTTTTTACTTGAACATTACTTTAAAATTAAAGTGCTTTTTTAGAGGTTTTTTTGATAATGTATCTTGGAAAAAGATCTTTCTTATATGAAAGCAACCTGAGAGAAGCTCTTTATTAAATATAAAGCACTTTTAGAAATGTTATGTAATTCAAATGTATAAGATGTTGACCAAAGAGGAAGCAAATGTCTCTGAAAGATGACGGCGCAATCATCTGGTGAAGTGTGAATTGGTACGTGCTTATTATCGAGAAGATTCAAATTCAAACAAGGTGCATTGCATGCTGCACTGCTTCTGTATCCTGTCATGCACTGTCTACCTTCTGGAACAGTGGAGAAGACTGATCATTACCGTCTGCGGCTTTTGTCTTAACCATAAGCCTAATTTAACTATAATTGTTCTGGTAAATTTGACCAAAATGTATTTCTGTAGTATTTACCGATAATCTAAGTGTGATTTTAATGAGACCACCATGGTAAGGAAAAAAAGGCAGACTGTTACAAAACAATAAACTTTTTTTTTTCTTCATTTTATTTTTATTTTTTTTACAACTTTTCATGCAATCATGAAACACACGTTGAGGCCTTGCCTCTTGATAGGCCACCACCATAGACTGCATGTATGCTTGGAGTAGCTGCAGCAGCTAACATTCACTCATTCACTGAAAAAAAAAAAAAGTTATTTTACAAGTGGTTTAATGTTTGTCTGCTGTTTTCTATGCACAAGCACTGTGACAAAAAGGATATGAGAAAGTGATTTGAAAATGTAAAGAGTTTTCCCAGAGTTAACCTGCGTACAGTGTCACTCCAGCTTTTTTTTCTGTCATACTACACCAAGTTTCTGCTTTTTTAACCCAATATTCTGAGGATGGAACATCTGCTCGCTATTTAATTCAATCGCACAATTGGAAGCAAAGTGTACTATTGCTCTTTTAATCCGGCTTTCAGTTTGTTTAGAGAACTCTGATAGTTGTTGTTGTTTGTGAAAGAACAGAGCATTTTACAAACAACAGATGACCTGTTGTTTTATCAGATTTTCTGCTCTGCTATCAATTATTCAGTAAAGATGAAGCCAAAAGTAAATTGTTTGTAGGCATTATTTAGTAGCATCATGCTGCTTCTGTGGGCTTGAAAGGGTTTATCTCAGAATCTGCTGTGAATTACCTGTTCTTGATGGGTTGATTATCAGCAGATGTGCAGACCTCAAAAAAGCAGAAGTTTAGTTGGTTTGCTGCTTTGAATGACAACACCGCGAAGGAAAGACATTAGTGACAATCTTAGAGAAGCAGTTGCTGTCACACATGGTTGCAAAACCATCTCAAAGCAACTCAAGTTGCAGCCCTTCGTGGTGCAAAGATTTTCCACAATCAGTTTCCATTCTTTCCAGGTCTGGAATCCTACAAACCATGTAACTATTACACATTTACAAGGATTTTGCATTTTGAAGTTTCTTTCTTAGTAAAATAAACTGTTTTAGCATGCTCTCTTTCAATAAACCAAACTTTTAACCACAACTTTTTTCTTCTATTCCATTTATTGTCAAGAAAATATTTCTTTATATTTATGACAAAAAAGAGAACAAGAAGGAAAAAAGGCAGCTGGATAAAAACAAATGTCTGAGGGGGTCAATGCCAAATCAATATTTTAAAGCACAAAAGCCAAATAAGCAAAAAAAAAAGATAAACTGATTAACTGTTCACTCAAACAAACGGTGAAGCATATTTTAAAAAATGTATTATTAAAAACATTGATTGTGTGTATTACTCCCCCAAGGCAACAAGCAGCAGAAAAAAACATTTTTTTCATGATTTTGCCTTGGTTGGGTATTTAACATTTTAGGAAAATTCTTAATATAAAAGCAAAGCCGCTAAAGGGAGTCTAAAACATGGTCATTTAAAAAACTGTCATTACGTTTTTTTCCCTCAAATTTAACAAATAAAGTGGATTAAATTTTTGTGTCTGTCAGTATTATTAAAAAAAAAATAACAGTTGTAAATTTCAAGTCTGTTTAAAGGTTTTTTTTTTTTACATGTATTGTATTCAACAGTTAATGGCGCGTGGGAACATTGATTGAGTTTGCTTCTCCTGGAGTTTTGTCTTTTCTATTTTCTGTTTATTTGTTCAGTCGTTCCTTTTCACAGTTGCCCAATGAGCCCAGGGAATTACATCAAAATTCTTTCATGTAATCTGTTGGTTATATAGATCAATACAACACGGTTGCAGGACATGCATTTTGCCTTCATTGACGTCATCTGTCCTCGGTATATTAGTACGCTTAATATTGGTAACATAACACTTTGGCTCAAGCATCCATACAGAGCCATATTTTAATATGGTGAAAGCACACACCAAACCATGGTCACATATTTGAACCCATAACAGACTATTGAACTGTCATCACACTGACTGAAAGGGGATCCTTGACCCCTGTTTGCAAAGACCTCACACCAATGTTTAGCTAAAGTAGTGCTAAAAACTGTGAACTAAACAACAACTAGGACAAAAAATAACCACGCCAACCAACAGCTAAAACCTCTGAAAAATGGAACAAAACTACAGAAAATGGAAACTCCCATTATGCATATCGTCCACTGCTTGCCTTGCAGTTTTCAATCAGGATTTAATGGGACATGTCTCCATCCATCCTCCCATCCACATGGTGAAGTAGCCCTGTATGGAAAAACACCCCCAAAGCATAATGTTTACACCTCCGTTCTTGACAGTGGGGATGGGGTTCTTGGGGTCATAGCCAGCATTTTTCTTCCTCCAAGCTCAGCGGGTTGAGTTGATGCCAAAAAGCTCATTTTTGGTCTCATCTGACGACAGCACCCTCTCCCAACCATTCTCTAAATCATGAAACTGTTCTTTCAGGTGGGCCTGCACATGTGCCTTTTTAAGCAGGGTTACTTTACCAGCACTGCAAGATATGAAACCATTCCAATGTAAAGGATTACCAATGGTTTTCTTGGTGACTGTGACCTATTCCGGGCTTGTGCAGGTCTACAATCTTCCCCATGTTAAAGAATTCGGAGTCTAACTGACTGACTGATTTTGTGGACAGGCAATACAGAGGATAAGTTCAAATGTGTCTTTAATTCAGGTGACAAGTTGATTAGGAGAGTCTAACTGCTATGTGTAAACCAGAACTCTTAATAGTTACTAGGAGATTAATACATAATTCCCTCAATGAAATGCAAATAAATGTATATAAACTTTTTAAAGTAAAATTCTTGATTTAAAAAAAAAATTCTATCTCTCACTGCTCAAAGGAACCTACCATTAGAATGACAGACTTAATTTCTTTTTAGTTGAACAAACCAGCAGAATAAGCAAGAGATCAAATACTTTTTTTCTCCACTGTTCATGTTGCTTTTAGCTTCAAACCTTCTTTCTGGACTTGATGTCACAGACTTTGGATCAGATATTTCAACCGTCTCAAACCAGCCTGCTTTGTGAATTCTGAAGGCCTAAGGCTGATGTTAGAGAACCTAACATACCCGCTTTGACCTTTGCATCGTCACGAGGATGCTGGTTCCTAACCCAGGTACTGGTGAAAGGTGAAGGCAAGGCACACTCTGGACAGTTTCCCCATCCAACGCAGGGCTACACACTCACACAGACACATGGACATTTAGAACTTAGGAATGCAAAGCAACCTATGAAGCATGTTTGTGGAATGAAAGAGGAAACCGGGATGCCTAGAGAAAACCCCTGCATGCACGGGGAGAACATGCAAACTCCACACATAAGGGACTCATCCAGGTTTTGAACTAATGCACTGTGAGGTAAGAGTCATTCCCTTTAAGTCACTGTGCAATGTGCTAGCTAATATATAGATGGATGAAACTTCCACTATATTGTATAACAACGTTAAAACAAATCATTTTCATTTATAAACGCGTGTGAGAAACAAATAAAATGTAGTTTACTTTAAAGGTTTAGGGCAGCAGAGAAGGTCGTGGTGGCCGTGATGGCTCTCCTCTGCCTGAAAAACTGTAGAACTTAGGGATTGCTCAGGGTCATTCAACCCTAACTATGAGTTTGATCAAAAATAAAAGTTTTAAGTTTGGTTCTAAAGACAAAAGAGGTTGTACTGTTGTACTTAAGCATTTTGGTCCACAAAAGCAAAAGTTGACAGTTCTATCACTTCTAAATCATTAACGCTGCAAATGCTACATTTTGCTCCCAAAAAACCCTTGAGAATAGTTTATTAAGTATGAAATACAACATCTCCTTGACATGAACAAAAGAAAGTTCAGATCCACACCACTTTTTAATAGTGCCTATGCTTTTTTTTTTCTTTTTTTGCTCTGACTGTTGGGATCGTGACAGTGAAAAAACCCTCCATTACTGAAGCCATGCTACAGTTTGTGTTGAAATGCTACGTGTGATTTATTTCAATAGCACTTCATTGTATTCCATCTAATTATGACTGAGCACTCGTTATCCTCACTCCACACAAATGTGCAGATACTCTCCCACTCGTCGTTCATCAAAGCTCCAAACGCTCCTGTTGGTCGATGTGAGCAACATGCTGTCAGATGTAGCAACAAAGCTCTCTTTTTATGTGGGCTTTCCCTGACCTCAGTGATCTCTGCCATGCAAACTAGACAATTAGTTTCCATGCTCGTGATTGCATGCAAATACAATAACAGCTTTTTTCATAGCTGAATCGCACTACTGTCTTTCCCATGTTTGTTCTTGCCATCACATTCAGATATTGTTGGCCTTATCTCTTCTGAAAAGGGAATCCGATGGATGATATTGATTATTCATTTCTGTGAGGTGGGAAAACGAAAATATTTAAAAAGAAGTTGTCTCTGGAAACCAAATGTAAAACGGAGTCATTCATTCTGATCTTCCTTCAGATAATCCGCACTTGACTGCAGCTGATTACATTGTGCTTCAAGCTGTGAATTTTCTTTTTTTATACTGTGCATGAAGACAGCACAAATGGCACTTTGCAGATCGAGCACACAGATAAAAAGTAGACAATTTGAGCTATTTTGGAGTCTCACCCATGCATCCCCTCATCTCAAAGTTTCAGGGCACACTGAAAAAAGGTAATCTTATTTGTTACGTGTGACAGCTTATTTGCAAGAATCTAAACTCTGAGGTTTTTTTTTCTTGGTTTTTTTTCCGATGGGCCCGCTAGTGAGAGACCTTTCACTCTTAAAGCTGACTTCCTAAAGACACCCTGGAACGGTTTGGATGACACATTGCCATCGCCTGTGAACCCAAGTTATCAATCAAGCACCAATTAGCATGCTTGGTTAGAGCGAATCAAGGCCTCTTTGATGTTGGGCTGTTAGGAAGCAGAGCTAAGCATGTCATTAACATGATGGGTTTCAGTTTTATCCACATCCTATGAAAAGAAAGACGCTCACAGGCAGGGTCCAGCACAACAGATAATTCCTTCTCTCTTCATCAAACTTTTCATGTTTAACATAACTAATTTTAACTCCAGACAAGCTGGAGCAGCAACAAAAATGAGTGAAAACAACCTAATTTGCTGTTTCAATTGTTCCAGCATCGGATATCCTGTTTTATTTGCTGGTTGTAACACTATCTTCTCCCCAAACCACTTCCTCTGAAGCAGGTAACCTCAAACACGGTGCAGCTGCACTGTCAACACGTACTTCCTTATAAAAGTGCCAGACGACTTCTTCCACTTATGCACCAAATTAGAAAACAAGAAACAGATCATCCCCCGAATGAAACTGTCTTGGCTTTGATTAGGCCCAGTTTTCAGGAATCAAAGGCGGCTGATGATATCGGCATGCATCGGCTGCATGTGAGCAAGCAAAGCAGGAAACACAGGACTGTTTTTACGCAGTCGCTGAGTGTAATTTTTATTTAATATTTTATCATCTGTGTAAGCGAGCCAATCAAACAGCACTAGACATTTGCAGAAAAAAACAAATCTGTGTCTGGGAACTAAAAACGCTCCAGCAATTAGAGCTGAGATAGCAGAGTCAGGTCTTCAACATATTACAGAGAGTCATGCTAAATAAGGGAAAACAGACGTGGGAGACAGGCAGACTCGCTACAAAAACAATGTCCCAGAGCTACTAATCAAACAACTCTTCATCTAGATCTAGACCTGAGATTACACTAATGAATTCTAATTCCTGTGTTTTAGCATGTAAATATGTATCAAAGTGGTAGAGAGAGACAATCCCTGCCTGCAGCGAAGGTTTTAGCATAAATGATCATCACTCGTGAGTTCATGCTGCACCTTTGAAGCGTTTTTTTTTAAGCAGCTGGAATTTTGCTGTTGGATCTGGAAATCAGTTTTTTTGGTGCTTGCCATTAAATCTGGCTATTTTTCTGTTTTTGTTTCAGTCAGAATAATCACCTGTCTTATCTCTGAAGTAAATGCTTTCATTTCAGTTTTTTTCTAAAGCGTTAAATATACAACTGAGACTTTATCAAGGCACAAGGACAATCCAGAATCCACACATCAAGTTAAATATTTGTTGTTCTCCAAAAATGATAATTTAAGGTTCTTCGTGTCTAAAGTAGTCAAGATAATTCCAAAAAGCTTTATTTTCTTTACTGTAATAGCCAAAAGAAAATGACAAATTGATGTCATTTTCTGAAAACAATTGGTTTATTTGTAGGGAAAATGGAAGATTAGGAAGAAACTATAAGAAATCCTTTTTCGCCTGTGGCGCCATGCAGCCCAGGGCCGGGCCTGGGCTAAGGTAAGGGCAAGGGATCTGGACAGGAGGCTGGAGCGAATGTGGCCACCTGTCCCGGGAATAAACTGATCAGCTAAGGCGCTGGGACCCCCGCTTCCAGAACGCCGCTATCCGGCAGGCAGACAGCAGAGCGGCAGCAGCAGAGAAAGGAGGATCCCTCTGCTGTCTGCTCAGGCGTTTTCCTTATCTTTTATCATTCTATTCTTTTTTTTTGACGAACATGGACTTTCTTTTACACCTGATATGAAGGATGTCTGATGCTCTTTTTTTGCCACGCCTTCCAGATCCAGTGCATTGTTCATACCCTCAGCTGTTGTTGCCTCTCAACAAAAAAATGCAACAGAACATCGCTGTTAATGTCCTTTTTTAAATTTTTATTCATCAGAACTACGGTATCAAGATAATATACATGCCAGGGGAACAAAAGCATCCTAAAAAGTTTACCAGTAATTCTTTTTTAGTTTAATAAATGAGCCTCAACACGCATGCTCACTATATTGAATAGATGCTTCGGGACTCGATGTTTATGCCTGTGACCCTGTGACATATTTTTGACAGCTGAGCAAGAGTCGTATTAAAAAAAAAAGACAAATCGTATTCAAAATGGACATGTCAAACGTGAAACTAAATTTTGTAGTCATATTTTTTTGGCAAAGTTGTGCACAAATTAACCATTTATGCACAACTTTGTCTTTATGAATACACATTTGTCTTTATAAATATATTTCTTATTGACAGTCATCTTACCTCACAGATCTGCTGCATTGAACGTGTAAACACTCATAGATGCTTGCGGCCTGCCTTTCCCTTCACTGGACAGCTTATTTTACACAAGCAGTTTTAAGCTGTTGTTGTTGTTGACAAAGAAGGCGGAAACACAATACTTCCTCTAATTAGCCAATTCTGACGTCAATTGTGTTGCCAGCTGATTTTCTTTTGTAATTTCTCTATTTAATAAGCCTATCACAAATGTATTTCTAGGTCACAATTGCTACCATTACAGCTGTACAACTGTACACCTGTACAACTGATAGTCCTTCCTAGAGACACAGCACTTGCCAATATTTGCTTAACAGCAAGAAATTTAGGTCAGGGCAACTTCTTAAACTACTAAACAGACTAGGATAGCTGTAAGACTGACGTCCGAACTGGCCAAACAAAGGAAGTGATGACTTTCCACATTCTAATTGTCCAAAGCACATGCTAAAAACTGCTTGTGTAAAATAAGCTGGCAACAGCGAGGACAGGGAGGGACATATGTTGAGCACTGATGTGTGTTTAACCCTTTAACACCAGAGCTTTAGCTCCAGTGTTAACATTCTTTTGACTGTTCGCCCATTGACGCAATTAATGTAATTCCAGCTAATTTAAAGCCCAGAAAAGCATCTTTGTGCTATATGCAACATTTTACAGTCGTGAAATGCTTACAGAATCAACGTAAATCAGCTGATTCTGTCACAGAGAAAAACGGCTTTGTGCCATAATGCATAACAGAGTAACGCCGTAAGACGCTTTTCTCTACGTCAGAATCAACTGATTCACGTTGATCACGTAAACCAGGGATGGCCAACCTTGAAGACCACAACTCTGCCTGATTTCCAGTGCTCCCTGGACTGCTTGATGCTGACTAACTTAATCAGGTGTGTTCAGTCAAACAGGATGTGAAATCACTGAATATTCTGGAAAACAGGTTTGTGGCTCTTGAGGAGTTACAGTATTTCAGAGTGTCGCTGGCAACAAATCCGGTGTTAAAGGGTTAGGCTCCCTGATTTTATGCTACAGAGCATCACTTTGCACACAAATGGGCCAGAATCTATGAGGACAAAGACAGTGGTGCTATAGTGCTCAATCCAACTTATACTTACCAGATTTTCAACATTAACTTGATGCCACAAAATCCCAGCAGCAGTATCCAACTACTGCATGTATTTGTTTACAGTCTAAGAGGACAGGAAAGAGGCAAACAAACACAATAATACTGGAATAGTATTTTAAAGGGGAAAAAAATGGCAAGTAAACCAAATAAAGATAGAGGTAACTAATTGCAACACATTTCTGGTTGAGAAAAGTCGCTTACTTAAAAAGTCCTACGCTGTCCTATATGCTCCACGGCAAGCCATGTGGACTGTGCCATGTTTTTTGAGCCATCAACCCTGTGCTTCCATTGATGCTGACTTCTGCTAGAACGTAACCAAACACTAAACCACTGATAGGCCGGAAATGTGGCATCAGAAAGGCTTCTGTTTTGATTTAGTTTGGACATCGAAAAACATTGTAGTGTAAAACAGTAAAAAAAAACTCAATGGGGTTAGTACACTGAAAGACGTCTACAGAGTTTTGGGCCACTTTTTTACAACAACGTTTGATGCTGAGTTTTAAGGTAACCAGAATTCATCTCAAGCCAAAACGTATGATGCTGCATTTTTCTACATGCAGAAAAAAACCATATGATGGAAAAAAGTCAAAGGAGAGCAGACGCAGGAAAGGTGAGTACAGTCTACAACGTGAGTTGTGGTGTGAAGAAACCGAATGCAAGAGACTTGGCTTTTGAGGGGAATATAAAAAATCAAATAAAAATGTGACAAAACGACCAAAATTCAACATGAAAATCAAACCATTAAAAAATTACTTCAAACATGGGAGAAATAAGGAGTGACAAGAGGTGATTGATTTTTGTAATGGTCTGTATTTTGCTCAGGCGTTGCTCTGTGTTCATTTTTCCACCTGCAGCGGTACGGCTTTTAACCAGCACGAACATATGGGAGAACGTCACCGCTCACTCTGTTCTTTTCACTTGTACTTCAGTTTAAAATTTTTACTTTTTGTTTTAAAAACTTAAACCATCTTGCCCAAACTTTAATAACAGAGGTTTGAATTACTTGCAGGCTTCTAGAGTATTGTGGTCTGCTCATCCTTGTGTCAATCCTGTTAACCAATCATTGACTGTTGCCGGATCATAGAAAACTAAATAAAAAGCATCTACGCTTACAGCAACAGAACAAAAAGTGTGGATCAGATTCATCCTACCCAACTTTTATTTAAAAACTTTGTTAAAAATAAAGTTTAGGTCTATCTAGTCTTAAAGACAGAGGTGGAACTGAAGAAGGGTGATGCTTCCACAAAAGAGAAGCTGAAGGCCAAAGGAGCAGAGAGCTTGGGGACTGTTGTTGTAGGCCCTACGTCACATCTAGGTTTTTCCAACTGCCTTTTTGTCTGCTCCTGATTCACAACCATTTGAATAAAGAAATACTCAAAAATGTAATTTTGAGTAATTTTCTTATATTCTTTATCACCAGAAAATGCTACAAGAACACGGTGAAAATGTCAAAAACCCAATTTTCTTCAAAGTGAGTCTTTAAAAAAAAAAAATCTTATACAAAAAACTCTGCAATTTACCTAATTGGTTAGAACCAGCTGCTTCTCAGAACTATCATACCGTTGTACATCCTTTAGATGTGACACGTGAAAATGAAACAGACACATTTGGACAGTTTGTTTTTCTTTGTCATCTGAGTAAACCAAACACTGCTTTATGTACTTTTGCAGATGGGAAAACTGTAGATGCTTAAAGCACTGTTTTAAACAGAGGTTACAATAAATACTTCACCATAGCATGCTGTTTAACACAAGGTAGACACTCTGGATTACATGAAAAATATGATTTGTTACATCACTTTTAACATTTCTAGAAATTTTTTTTTAAAAGGATATACGTTGCTAAAGTCATCTTCCATTCTGCATATGTTATTTTGTGGATGAAAACATGTATACTGCAGGAGAAATGTTAATAATTCTTTTGGATATTTGCATCTGCACTCACCTGTGGTACAGATTTCTTCTTTTCTTTTGTAAAGGACACTCCAGGGATTATTCTGATGAAGCTGATGATAAAAGAAGTCATGAAGCTTTTGCATTTATCATTTGACACTTTGACCGTCATAAGTCTTTTTCATTAATTTCATTGTGGCAGTGGCGCCGTAGCATTTAGAGACCTGAAGCCATTCCTGTGTGTGTTGAGCAGCTGCCACAGCAGGATGTTGGTAAATGTTAAAGCAGAAACCAACTAGAATAGAAGATTAGCAGAGAAAGAAAATTCTAAAGTCTCCAGCTTGCTGCGATTGTAATTGCTTCCAAAGATCTTATAATATGCTTCCTGAAATAAAATATATGTCTTTAACTGAGAAAGGTACCATTTGAATCAAGACTGTTAGGTGCAGAAGTATGTGCTCACAGCGGGTACTTAAGTCTGTACAGAAAATCTAACAGGAGAGTTGCAAAGCTCGAACATGCCAAACAGAAAGTGTTCACAGCAGCAACTCCCAACCAGCTCTGAGAGGCGAAACACGTTGGTCGAGAGGCCTACAAGCCAACCGACATCTTTAGATCTAAAAGCAGTGGATGTTTTCGGGTTTACGTGCAGTGACAGGCATGAATGATGGAACATTACAGAGACATTCCTGTCATCTGAGGACAGGCTCCCAGTGGCACTCCACCTGGACCAAATATTTGACACCACGTGATTTCAAAAAAAGAAACAAGGACAAACCTGATCCTAGAGATGACTGTTTCTATATATGTCCTGCCTTTGCAAAAACAAAACATGACATCAGCATTTTATTTGGTAAATGTTACAGCAAAGCTGAAAATAGACTTAAGACGCGTGAGAATGTGCAAAGTCAGGGTCAATGTGTCCTCCTTAGTTATAAATTGTTAAAGTCTTACTCCAGTTATCTTGTGATCTGTTTTAAAGACTTACCCCAATGAAAATGTTTTTTTAACGTGTTCTTTTGTGGCATTTTTCTCATGATTTTACATTTACTATATTACCAAAAGTATTCGCCTGTATACCTGCCTTGACTCACATATGAACTGAAGAGCCATCCCATTCCTAACTCAGAGTTCAATATGATGTTGCTCCACCTTTTGCAACAATTACAGTTTCAACTCATCTGTGAAGGCTGTCCACAAGATTGAAGAGTGTGTTTCTGGAAATTTTTAACCATTCTTCCAAAAGCGCATTGGTGAGGTCACACACTGATGTTGATGGAGAAGGCTCCGCTCTAATTCATCCCAAAGGTGTTCTATCGGGTTTAGATCAGTACTCTGTGCAGGTCAGTCAAGTTCATCCACACCAGACTCTGTCATCTATGTCCTTATGGACCTTGCTCCATGCACTGGTGCACAGTCATGCTGGAAGAGGAAGGGGTCCACTCCAAACTGTTCCCACAAGGTTGGGAGCATGGAATTGTCCAAAATGTTTTGGGATCCTGAAGCATTCAGAGTTCTTTTCCCTGGAACTAAGGGGCCAAGTCCTGAAAAACAACCTCACACCAAAATTCATCCTTTGTCAAATTTCACACTCTGAAGGTCACACGAAGTTTTGAGCTCTGTAGCAATTGACTGTGCAGAAAGTCAGCGACCTCTTTGCACTTAAACATCCGCTGACTCCTCTCTGTCAGTTTACGAGGCCTACCACATCATGGCTGAATTGCTGTTGTTCCCAAACTCTTCCATTTTGTCATGATGGGGCTGACAAAATATTTTTAGACAAAACAAAGGTTTTTTTTAGACAAAATAAAAAAAACCTGTGTAGTTTTCTAGAACATAGTTTCTGCAGAGCGGCAGTAGTTCATTGGAAAATGTTCCTATAACTTGTGGATTGGACTTGGTCCAGAGCAATCCAACTTCCTCCTTCCCATCACCCATCTGTGTATGAGCTCTACAGCTCGCCTATTGCCCCTCACACCCCAAACATAACATTACTGGTGAAACAAAAATGGCGAACAATATTGGAGCTATCCAGCTGTACAATTTTGAGCCAGATACCAGCTCAGACGAGGAAAACAAAGACATACATGGCTCTAGTCATCTACAAGTGGATGCATCAGAATGGAGCAGAGCAGGGGGCTTGTGGCCTACTGACTGAAACATTTACGTCACCGCTACAGGCTTTTTCAGAGGATTTTTTCATCTGCTCCTGATTCACAACAATCTCAATTTAAAAAAGAAATCTCAGAAATGCTGTTTTGAGGTTAATTTTCGTAATATACATCATGTCCTCCATTATGAAAAAATGCTACAAGAAAATGTTAAAAACACCAAAAACACAATTTTAATGAGTCTTTAAACTGATCTCATGTTACCTAAATGTTATGGATGTTGATGCATGTATCATATGTATATCCATTATCTAACTCTAAGGGTCATCTATAACAAACCTTTAAAAGCAATCAGAAGCACTAAAATGAAAAGATCTTTCTATTGATTCTTGCTTGGTAGACAAACTTCCAGTAAATCAGCCGAAGAAGAGATTCCTTGGGCTTTTCTCGTGTAATCATGGCCCATTCACACTTCTGTAAAGAGTCTCTATAACGAAGCATGTCAATCCCACAACATTGACCACAATGCTTTCACTTAGTAACATTTGTTTCATGGAGCCAGGGTCACTCCCAAAATAGATCTTCACTTTGCTACTTAAATGCCAGCTAATGCAAAGCTGCAGATTTGGCTCCCGTGACCTTTATTAGAGTTGATAGCGGCAACCATGAATACCAGGGAGCTCCACATAGGCTCAGCAAAGGCTAGTACTGTGGATAGGCTCCAGATATGGGTGATAGCAGGTAAGTAAAAATGACAAGCAGGTGTTTCATCCCTTACTGATGTGATAATTGCCTTTGGTTGAAAGGTTATCTTCCAAACAGAGGACAGGTAAATGCTCTGACTCTATGTTGTTTAGAATCTGCAAGTGCTGAAAACAGACAATAACACAAATGATAGTCCAAAAAGTTATTTTACAAGTTCCCGTGGGTCTGATTTTCTTGAAATCCTCTGCAGACATCAATGCTTTTAAAAACCACTTTTGTGTCAGACCTCGCTTTCCTGGAACAGTTTCTGGACTGGCTGCAAATTTTGTTTCACAAAACAAAAGCAAGGTTACCAACAGAAAAAAAGGCGCTTCAGGAAATCAGAATCCCGTTTGCATCTGAACGCCTCTTTTGTTCATTCATATCAGATGGCAGCATAATCCAACATCTTTCCGAACATGAAAACGTGCCTGATGTTGTTTGGCTTTGGGGTTTACGGCAGCACCGCCTCTGTAGCGGGATCATATGGATTACACAAAGCAAACTGACCTTGGCCCCCTTTCATTTTTTTCTCCCTGCCAGTCAAACGATGACCGCATGCGTCACATCGCTGCCAAGCAAAACCCAAACATCCCTCTGATGATTAAGGTCACTCATGTGCTGCTCTACAGAAGCCATCCTCATATAAGCCTCAGAGAGCCGACCGGGGGGAGGCGGCGGTGGTGGGTTGTGTGATTGGAACCCCCCGACCCCTGCCAATCTCCTCATTGTTTCGGCCTCTTGCAGGTTCCCTGATCGCACGCTGTTTGCCTCAAGTGGAGGGCAGGGAAGGGTTCTCCTCTAAGGCCGTGTGACCTGTTGTTGACTTTCATTTGTGTGTCATTAAGAGGTTTAAGCTTCTTCATGAGTTTATCTCTGGATCACAGGGATCGGCAAGGCTCACTGGTCATTTGCTGTCAGGATCCCAAGGGCTCAGATTGTTGGGGGCTGCTTTACTCTGAATATGACGGAAATGTGTTGGACTAATTTGGCTTTAGCAGGATTGGCTGAATATTAGTCGACTCATCCAGCGGATTATCCTGCAGTCGCGAAGAACACACTCCGTGTTCGGACATCCACCCATTCGCTCGCCGCTTTTGGATTTTTTAGCAGCAGTCCTGTCTCTGGTGGGTTCACCTGTTACCCCGCATACGTCAGGCCCGCTGAAGCTGCTGCATTCAAAGCTTCAGAGCTTCTCACCCTGTCTGTGTTCATTAGAAATCAACGTCAAGTGTCAAATATAATTAAACATTGAAAGACTCAAGATTTTTCTGAGGCTGCATCAATGAAAACACAACAGTAATGCTTTCCTCTGCAGCTGCATGAAAATCACTCTGTAATTCCACAAGATTTGAGACACGATAACTCAACGCTGACTTTAGATTCTTGTCCCTCTGCCGTTCTTTTGTTGTCAGGATTTTGCTCCCTAATTTTCTCTGCAGCAGCAACATCACTGATCTTCCCATTGGCCGGGCCACGCTCAAGTGACAGCTGGGGTGATGTAACAACACCCCCTCCACTACACCAGTCATAAAGAGCAATATCTAGTTCCATGGATTGAGATAATCTTAGGTAGATTAATGCTCTGGGACACTGAAATGTTTGTTGTATAAAAGCTCTGTTTATAAAACAATGTGTCATAGCTGTATATGAAAAATCCATCTAACAGATGGCCTGAGCTCCAAGAGTTCCTCCAGGTTAAAGGCACTGGTTTGTGCTCCGCTGGCTTAATGGGATTTCAGCCCCTGCATTCAAATGAATTCTATATAGAGGAACTGGGATTATTTTACAGGCTGTTTAATCTCTCTCTCACTCCCTCTCCTCTATTTTTTTTCTTCTTTCAAAACTGAGCCTGTCCCACAGTTTTAGCATTCGTGGAAAAGTGGAGCGACTGTGAGTGCGACAATCAATGAACGCTAGAGTGCAGGCGGCCTATCAGCTCGGAGAGCCAGAGAGATGCCCTGTGGACCGTTTCTCTAACGTGAAGCGTGCTCAGTCAATTTGACTCACTTCATCCCAGACGCCGTGCCCGCCTTTCCTTTCCCATCCTGCTCAAGGAGGGCAGACAGGAAGCTTTGCCAGAGCACAGACGCAGATCTGGTGTGCTCCTACAATAAAGAATATCTTCACCCCCACGAAGCTGCCACTCAGGAGACCAGCCAGCTTCTGCTGCTTGGGTTTCCCCCGCCAGACGTCCCAACACTTCCAGAAGAGGACACCGGACGAATCCCACCAGGTCCCATCATGCCCCACTCCTTTCAGCAGAAAAAAGGTGAGACCTCTTTGTTTAGGTATTTATAAGTGAGGAATATAAAGATAAAGACACATTTTTATCAAGCTGAAATGCTTTGCATTCCTTTGCAGTTTTGCAACTGATCCTTCAAAATTTGCACAAAAAAAGGAAAAGAAAATACACGACAGCATCTTTTTTTTTAATTTTATAACTCACAATCCTTACATCACAGTTTTTTTTCTGAGATCATGTGGGTGCAAACGACTGTGCTCCAAGAGGCAAACAAACTTCCAGCTAATATCTGGAGAGCCCGAAGCAAGAGCCTTTGGACATGCTGGATGAAAGTTGAACTCCATCCAAAGGCCGCAGACACTGGTTTGCTCGCACCTGCATCGATAACCTGTATATTTGCATATAACTTTTATATTGGTCCTATAATCTCTGTGATTTAATCAAATCGCTGCCTTAGTCTTTATGAGCATGCAAACTAACCGCAAAGGATGAACTGTAGGCACAAGTGTGATAAAACAACTGACATCTGATAGGCAAATGGGAGTATTGACTCCACTAAACAATGACCTCTGGTTTTATCTGCAGTATGTAAAAGCTTGTAAAGACGACTTAAGGATTAGCCACGAGGTGAGCAATTTGACAGAACTTTTTGATTCCCTTTTGATTTTCCTGCCAGCTTCACTCTGCAAGGACATGTCAAACAGAGGTGAGTGCTTTAGATGAAAGTCTTCTTCCCATCAGCTTCCAAAAAAAACCTGTTTTCACTTTCAGAGTTTGAACTTTGTCGTTAGCATAGTAAACTCGTGTGTGCCGCTTTTCTGAGGAATTGCTTGTGGTCTGACCCGTGCAGAACGGAACATTTTTCAAAGCATTGCAAGATGAGGCGCAGATAAAACTGTGTGAAGGTGTTGAGCACAGGTGTTGGCACAACTACTGCAAGCCATTTCCTTGGTGCAGAAAGACTTTTAATGAAAGCACGGTGAGACTAGAGGGATTTTTTTTTAAAAAAAGATGCAAAAATGCAGGTTAACTGAGGCCTGATGGCTCTTGCTGTTAATTAAAATCATTCAGAAACAAAAATGTTTAACGACTGTGTGCCTCTTCATTTCAAATAGACATTTATGGCTAAAGTTTACCTATAAAATAGGTGTTTTAGATAATTGTATATTTTAAAAAAAGTACGTAATTCTCAGGATGCATTAAGTACGCTTTTCATCTTTTATTTAAATAAAATTCAGCTGCCTGCTTTGTCCATGGCAGAACATATATTTCCTCTTTTTTCACATCTGGGGAATAGTTGTATTGCTTTCATCCTCTTCAATCCCATGTTGCCATGTTGGATTTAAATCCATTTACTGCTTTGGCTAGAGGAAACCTTCAAAAGGCTGACATGGAAATACACCTAAACGCCACTGGAGGACGGAAATGTTTGAAATCTTGATGGAAAAGGATTGGCGTAAAACCTGACTGTGAATGGAAGTTCTGGCTGGATGATCCAGTGTGAATGTGAGGTAATTAAAAATGAAGATGTGTTCAGCTAGAGTTTTACTAGTGCTCCACCCAGGATTGCATTCATATTTTAGGATTTTTTTTCATCTAATGTGGAAGCAGCGGAGACAGACTGCTGAGCTGGAAGATGTGCCGCTTTGGTGAAGCGTGGCCTGGAGCTGGGTGTGCGCTTCCTGTTCAGCCAGCCCGTACAACTAGTATCAGTCGCTGGCATTAGACACAGACAACTACTCTGACCCGACAGCCGGAGCAGTGCAACAGAATTAGATATGGTTCAGATCAAAGATGAACCAAAAATGGAGAAAAATAGCCAGCAACAGTCAAATATGGTGGGTGGTAGTGGGGGTGTCTGACAGGGCACCCCAGAAATGAAACAACTGCTGAGGGTTGAACCATGTTTGGTAAAACTGTGATGATCCAAGCGGCTTCTGCATTTCCCTTCAGTTTTACATGCACTCGCCATCTTCAGCGTGGAATTGAATGTTCACTGAATGCACAACACGGAATACAAACCAGTTCTGCGGCTTTTACTGATGGCTTTTTTACATAAGCAGAAAAAATAGTTGACAGTGGAAGTTTCCACCACATCCTGCAAAATGTTACGTCTGTTGTCTAAACAAGAATCCATTTCAAACCATTTGCCTGTTCAGTTTATGAGTAAACGTGAGACGATTATACCCGACTTCTTTTTTTTTTTTTTTGCTTTGTTTTTGATCTGAAGGCAGGCAAGTAATATTGGAGACCTCAACTCTTTTATCATCCAGTTTGCTTCCAAGAAACCATGTTCATGGATTTTTGGTTTTAATCCAAAAATCATTCGCTGATCATTTCATCTAATTAAGATGAGTGGCGGTGGAGGAATTTCCCTGGCACAAGCGCTTTGGGCACACTTGTTCTCTAGCTCCATGCCTCACTGACACAAAAATACAGTGGAATAAGATTTCCTTTACCCAGACGGCTTATCGAGATCAACTTTAGCAATAGCTGGGAAATGGTTTACCATTAGATCAGAGTAGAAGCAGGCACCTGGTTCTTATTGGATCACGACTGAGGGTGGTGCCAAGACATGCTTATTTACTGAAAGCCTGAGTTCAATCTTCCTTGTTGAGGAAAGGGTATTCTGCAGAAGTTTTCCGAACTCCTCCTCACACACCCGAGGGACCTGTGTGGGAAAACATGGAAAGAGCACTGGTGTGGATGCTGGAGAGTTTCAAGTAACCCAGCCATCATCCAGCAGACTGCTCACCTGTCATGTGCTGCTGCAAAATATGTCAAAAATTCCTCGGATTTGGACTCTGCAGGCTGCGTTGGACTTCCCAGCCCACAAAGTGGGCAGACACAGGTTTTTCCAGGTCTAGAACAAGCACAGGCGTGAGGCTCCCTGCTTCCCCTTTCTCTGTCTTTAATTAAGATGGAACACCTGACATTTGGGCAAATCAAACAGATTGAGCTGTCTGTGATGTCCAGTAAAAAATAACCAGCGTGGGCTCATTCAAGTCAGAACTTTTAAGAAATTTAAAAAAGAAAAATTGATTTAAAGACAAAAGCCATGTTGGTTCGTGCATTGGTGACATGTTCTCCTTCTTTGTTTGGTTTTTGGTTGTAATCCAACCAGAACACTTGCAAATATAAAAACCCACAAATAATAACAGTTGTTTACTGTGTTTGTTTTTAGTTTTTTTTAAATAAAGATCACTTTAATTATCCAAAAAAAACCAAAGTGGTTTGTTCCCAGATTAGAGCAAAGGTACATCACACAACACAAAATGCAACACAACACTTGTTTGCTACCAAAGGGGAGTAGAGACAACAATTATGATAAAATGATCAATTAAAAGCAAAAAATGCAAAAATTAAAACACTTTAAATAAAAAAAAACCTGTGCAATCTGAGCCAGTTAAAACAACTGAGTGTGTGCATTATAATATCTACTTTCAGCAGAGAGGAGACCTTCAGAGGATCCCAGCAGCATCACTTACCAAAACATTTTCTGAGTTCTTTGAAAACGCTGAGACCAAAAGGTTTCATTTGGACCTCAGCCTCTTCTCCATGCTAAGTTTGCATAAGTCTGGAGTGAAACTACCTCTTGAGCACCTCTGTGTTTAAAGGTGAAATTTAGGCAGTTAAAAAGAAGTTTTATGGCATTAGTGTATTTTGGGGAAAAAAAGAAGTCACCACAACGCAAGAGCGGCAGGAGTTCATTAGAAATTCACCTCTGAGTTGTAGATGAAACTGTTGGTGCGGAGTAAGCCTGTCCTCATTTCCCATCATCAATCTGCTTGCATGGTCTCCAGCTAGCTTACAGCCATTTACAACCCCAACATAACGATAGTGGTGCAACAAAAATGGTGTGCAAATATTGGAGCTACCCCGCCATAAAGTTTTGAGCCAGATGCCAGCTCAGACAAGGCAAACAAAGACATACGTGGATCCATTAGTGTAGAAGTGGATGCATCAGAATGCTTGTGGCTCGCTGACTGGAGCAGCTGCATCACAGCTACAAGCTTTTTCCAACTTCATTTGTTGTCTGCTCCTGATTCATAATGACTTGAATAAAGAAATAGTCAGAAATTGAATTTTAATCTTACATTTCTTTTGATATGTCCTCCATCATGAGAAAAATGCTACAAGGACATGTTAAAAACACCAAAAACATGATTTTCATTGGGGTAGGTCTTTATGCTTTCTAAATTATCCATACCTTAAGCACAGAATCATCTTTAAGTAATGTTCTTTTCATCCAGATGTGTTATTAATCACATGAACTAGACAGAAAACTCCCTCAGATCTTGGCAAAAACATGCAGATCCCAAATGAAAATCTGATCAAGAAAGCAGAACCTGGAGCCTTTCTTTTTAATAATTTGAAGGTGTTGGTAATCTTCCTGTCAGGGTTCAACTTTTTCCAAGGCACAAAAGCCAGATTTTTTTATGCAGAGCAGAGCCAGGGCAGATGCAGCCCCGCTGCAAACGCACTCCTTTCCATGTCAGATTAAGACTTCTCCGTCTGTTAATTAAAAAAGGCAGGAGGCAAGCTTCTAAAGAAAATGCCTTCCTGCGCTGCAAATCTTTGAAGTTACCTTTATTGAATGCACCTCTTGTTTTTTTTTAAATGATGCAGTCTCTCTGTGCGCTTTCAGTGATCTCTCCTAAGAGATGATCAAGGAAAACGTCTAAATGCGTGCAATAAGACTTTGTGAACAAATCTCTCTTTCTGACACGCTGCAGAATTGAACCTGATGGAGAGAAGCAGAGAGAAAAAAGGCGGAGGGGGTTGTGAGTGGAGTTAGGGGGGGAAAAGTGAAACTTAATACAAAAAGAAAATTCTTTTAAAGAAAGGAACTAAAAAGAGTTCTGTAGCTAACAGCATTATCTGTTTGGTGTTACAGAGGGGTTGCATCATGCCTCTCAGAACAAAAACTCCACACTCACATCTTTGCTGACAATGAACACAGAAGTTGGCAGAAATTTGCTGTGAAACGAGACAAAAGTGTGCAGTTTCTAAAAAAAAAAGAAAAGAAGGAGTGAGGCAACCTCCAGGCCTGGGGCTTTTGTCAGTGGGCATTTCTGCTCTGTGACCTGTCGTGATATGCTGTTCTTGCCAGTGTTTGACTCTTTGCTGCAGGTCGGTTGATCTGCTCCTTGTCTGGCAATGGATCTCTGATCAGTTTTCATTGAAGGGTATTGATCCCACGCCCTCTGTAAGTGGGTCAATCATTTTTTTTTTTTTTTTTGCAAGAATTTGGTCGAGTAAAAACTTTGCCAAGGATTTGCAGTAATGATCTCCCTTCTCTATAGCCAGGCACAGCATGAGGTCCTGGTAAATTACACATCTCTCTTCTAACTCCTGGATGCTTTATGGACGTGCATTATGCATAACTGCGCCGGAGCGTCTTAAACATTCCCCGAGTGGATTGAAATAAAGTTGACGCTGCTCTTTGTTCACTGCTCAGTCTTTATTTGGTGCTGCTGAATCGGAGATTGCAGTAAAGAGTTTGTCTTAATTATTTTGGAGGACCCCCCTTCCTTCCCCAGCCCTCCCTCTCCAGTGGTTTGGGAACACCTGAAGTGTTTTTTTTTTTTTTTTATATATATAAAGTGAGATGCCGGATCTAGATGGGCGGATGCCCGGGCAATCCACAGGGAAATGTCACAGTTAAGCAAAGAGGGGGGCAAAAAAACAAAAGGTTTTTGGGCTCACATCCTCTTGCTGCACATCCATCTTGCTGCACATCCCAGAGTTATTCCAAGGCTATAAATGCACGACAGACAACCATCATGAACAGGTGACGAACAACAAACAAAATGATAAATATCTATGCTAAATCATGCTGAATGCATCCGTCTGCTTATATGCTTAATATTTAGTGAAAGATAAAATAAAATATAATATTTCTTGAAGGGCTCACATCTGAGGGGAAGTTTTTAAATTCTATAAATGTAAGTTATGCACTGACTGTAAGTTTTAAACGCATTCCAGCACATCTCATAAAATGTTTGTTCTGCAGCTCAGCAAATGCTCCTTCTGTGCCAAGGAGGAGTGAACAGTGTGAGGAAAGATGGGGAGTCTCTGGCCTGGAATCACCACAAACAGGGCTTCCAGGGTGAGTCACTGACAGCAGCTAGACGTGCAGCACAATAGAAAAAGAAAGAAACAAATACAGCTGCCTTTGGGGTCCTCTGTCAAGAATCAGAAGTCAGATGTGGAAGCATGCTTTTTTTTTTTTTACTGCAGATTTCAGAGAAGAAGCAAAAATGTCCATGATGGTGGCTGAGGATTAAAAAAATATGCAATTTAATATTGCTCAACTCTGAGAAAGGATGCAGCATAAAGTACACGTGCATCAAATTAGATGGTAGGGTAAAAAACATTACAGAAACATATTTTTGTCTTTATATTTACCTAACACCTTTGCAATGAGCTATTTTATAGCAAAACAGACAGAGGTGAAGGAGAGTTTCACGTGCATGCAGCCTAACCCAAAGTCCTGACCTTGAAAAGTTTTTTTCCCCTTCTTTTTACAATTTAAACTGGTTCAACTGCATTTTAAACATTAACCTCGTTTACAAGCATGAGATGCAAAACGCGCGCATGCACATTCACTGCCACCAGGTTTGAATCAGTCCATCATCATAACACTATAATAAAGGTTTACCTTCAGAAAATCTAAAGGTTTTTTTTTCTTTTGACAGCAATAAATCATAACTTCTGCAGCGCAGAAGCCGATCTAAACCTAACCATCCACGGAGAAAATAGTCCCGATCTGACCTCAAACTTTTTAACTAAATACCTATTTAGGTTTTTTTCCTCTGTCAAAAAGCCCCGCGGCGGTAAAGCGCAGCTGTCTCCGTCTCTTAAGATCTCGCATCTTGCAGGAAACTGAGGCTAGAGTTGGGTAAAAGTGAGAAGTGTCCGCTCGGACTTAACCCAGACTCGCTCTTTGAACTGTTCGTGTTGGGTCTGTGTGTAAACGCTTGGAGAGCAGCGGCTCGTTCATGAAGTCATGAAATATAAATTAGTTCTGAGAATTTAGTGGGCTGGGTCTAAGGAGCCAGTGACGTCCTCTGGCTGCGGATTCAACCAAAAGCGTGGGTTTTTTTTCTCCACTGAGGGTTTTTCGTTGTCATTTTCTACATTTTGTTTGTGTTTTAAATCAATTTTAACGATTATTTTTTTCTATGTGTATGGTTATAATTTCCCTAGACTACGTTCGGTAAATTAAAAACTTTAAAAATGTTTTTGTTTTTGTGAAGGGAGATTTGAGCGTCTCTCCCCCACGCCGGGAAAGTGGTACGGTCTCGGGCTCAAATTCCGAGAATTGTGCTCGTCTGATTCTTAGAACTGGGGTTCTTAGAAGTGGTGATGCAAGAAGTTTCTAGGAAAGCGCTACCAGGTGATTTTTTAAATTCAATTTTTTCTGTAAATTGGCGCGAGCGTGTTATCTACTGTCTTGCTGTTAATGTTTTATACGTTTGTCCGTGTGCGGTGCCGGGGCTGTGTCAGTGAGCCGACAGCCGGAAACTCCGGGGAGGCTGTCGCGGTGACAGCCGGAGCGCCGCGCGCTTGACAGAGCGGCGCGGTCCGGGCTGTCACGGCGGGGCGGGACGCGCAACCTCCCCGTCGCCGCTCCGCAGCGCGTCCTCTCGGTGTCACAATGCTTGGGTGTTAAAGGGAGCTCAGTCGTTCAACTCTTTATTTCACGTCAGATTTGACGGGCGCACTTTGCGGACAGCGTGGCATCAACGCTGCGCTGAACGGAGCGCAGAGGCAGCTGCGCCGACTCCTCTGTTACCGTAACTCTGTTGCGGAAACATTTCTGCTGAGGGCTGCGCGTGTTTTTCCTCTCTTCAGCGTAGTTTTTCCGCTGCTTGACAAGCTCCTTTCACCGAGTTTCGGTTAAGCAGCATTTTTGCGACACAAGTCCAAAATAAACCAAAGAGTTCTGTGAACTGCAACTTAGTTAGAAAAAAAAGTTTGTGGCTGTTTGTTTTTCCCATTATTTACCATCAGTAAGTTGTGGGAGTCCTGCTTCTATTCTCGGACGTGGCCACTTATAGACTTCACTCTTGGCATTGCGTTAAAAATACTTGTCACAAATCCCCCTGCGTGTGTTACAGTCAGTTTTGCTTGGGGGGAAAACGGCTTTCACTTTTTGCTTCTTGTGTAGAAGTGGCCCACAGACGCGCAGCGTGTTTGCGCTCAGACGAACAAACTTTAGCGGCGGCGCTTATTTCGAATGATGCATTTTCAAGGACATTTTAAAGATACAACTGATTATTATTATTATTTTAATGCATTTTTTTGTTTGAACAGATGTAGAAATTATTTCCTTTATTTGTTATAAATATGCAATAAAGGGGGGCAACTTGACTGTTTTTTCGCGCAATGAAACCTCAAAAATATCATAATTCTAATTAAATCTCAGTTTTAATGTACAAAAAATGTAAATCTATGTATGGTTGGTTTTTACTAAATCTGTTCACTCAAAAAAAAAAGAAAAAAATATATATATAAATATACGTAATAGTTCATATTTGTAAATATGTGAATTAAATTCTGTCATGAAAACTTTAGTGTTTCGGGCAGAGAAGCAGAAATGATTCCAAACTTAAATGTCTTATGTTTAATAAATGGCGCCTCCTTCTGGTGATTTTCTTGTCTGCCACCTTTACTGTAATCAGAGAAGTATTTTCTCACAGAACATTGCAGGAACACAAAAAGAAAATGCAATTTATGCAGGAATAACATTTTCTCTTCCCCTTTTTGCAGAACTTGACAAAATGGCCTGCGCAGCTGACAGCTGCGTACAGTTCACACGCCATGCAAGTGATGTTTTGCTCAACCTGAATCGTCTGCGCAGCCGAGACATTCTCACCGATGTCACCATCCTGGTAAACAGACAGCAATTTCGCGCACACAAGACTGTTCTCATGGCTTGCAGGTGCGTGACATTTAGGCTGAAGCATGTGCGATGTTTCCGATGTTGATGTTTAAGGTCTCTTGTGTTGCCTTCTTGCAGTGGGCTGTTTTACACTATCTTTACCGACTCCCACAAGTGCAACCTTAATGCTATCAGTCTGGACCCGAAGGTGGACCCAGAGGGCTTTGCCATCCTGCTGGAGTTCATGTACACGTCCCGGCTCACGTTAAAGGAGAGCCTGATCATGGCTATCATGAATACAGCCATCTACTTACAGATGGACCATGTTGTGGACACCTGCCACAGATTTATCAAATCTAGGTCGGTTTACCCGCACTTTGGCAGAATTCTGCATAAATCCATGATTATCAGCATGGGTGTGTTGATAATGCTCTCATTCACTTCACAGTGATCCAGCCGCCAAGCTGCCGAGAGACGAGTTCCTGATCAGTCCCTTGGTTTTACCTCAGGATGTCCATGCCTACCGGCCCCACGACGTTGTTGACAGCTTGCACAGCCGCATGGCTCCCTTCAGGGACGGACGGCCCTACGGCGCAAACATGTTCAGCGGGGTCAGCACCCCCACTAACTACCATCTCTACGGGCAGTTTCCCATGCCAGGATTTCCCTTCCCCCTGTGCAAGCTGACTGATACCAAAAACACTTTTGCTGACCTCTCGAAGGCTGGCATCCACCACAAGAACTGTTCTCCCCACGACAGCACCAGCAGCATCAGGGCAGACTACTCCAGGGCTTTCGGCACCAGCTCCTCCAGCATCATTCACTCCACCACCTACGCTTCCAGGGAGATGGGGAGAGACGATGACATCAGGAAGGAGAGCCACGAGGGTGTGGCCCACTCAGTCGGGCTCAGCTCAAGGAAGCGCGCTTTCCCAGTGCTGAACCTCGAGCACCAGAAAGACTCGGGCAAAGAGCACGCTCCTCGGGCTGATGAAGACCTCATCCATCAGCACTACCCTCTGGGCATCTCCTCCGCTGGACGCAAGAGTCTTGTAAGCAGCCCGCAGAGCCCCCTCAAATCAGACTGCCAGCCCAACTCCCCAACCGAGTCCAGCAGCAGCAAGAACGCTGGTCTCTCCCACGCCAGCGGGGTGCAACCGCCACAGGGCATGCCTGACCCCAAAGCTCGCAACTGGAAGAAGTACAAGTTCATAGTGCTGAACCAGAGTGCGAGGGAGGGCGAGGTGGGGCTGAGAGATCCCGGGCTTCACTCGCCTCAGCGTCTTGGCCTGCAACCCTACCACCACCCCAGCGACTCTGAGAACCTTGACCCTCAAAGCAGGAGCAAAAGCAGCAGCCACAGCGAGGACCTGCCAACGCCGCAGGCCAGTCGCCTCAACAACATCATCAACGGGTGAGGCTGCTTTCACATGTACATCTTTGGAGAAAAAAAAAGTGTTTCAAACTTACCCAACCTTTTTAAGGAAGAAGCTCATCTTGTGTGAAAAATATTAACGATTGAATCCTTTTGACTGCAGTTCACTCGAGGGTTCGGTGAGGGGAGCAGATCCTTCACACTTCCTGAACCGCTTCAGCTGCTCCACCTGCGGCTCCCAGTCGCCTCAGCACTCGGAGGTCTGTCCCCACGCTTCCAGGACCCGCCTGTCAGAAGACATGTCGGAGCTCCACTCCGAATACTCGGACTCCAGCTGTGGTGCGTTTGTGCTTCACCTTCTCCTCTGAGATGGTCCAGACACTTCTGGCACTTAATTGTGACTTTGATTTCAGAAAATGGTACGTTCTTCTGTAACGAGTGTGACTCCAAGTTTGCTGAGGACGAAGCGCTGAAACAACACATGCTTCAAGTACACAGCGACAAGCCATACAAGTGCGACCGCTGTCAGGCCGCGTTCAGATATAAAGGCAACCTGGCCAGCCACAAGACCGTCCACACAGGTAAAACTAAAGGTGAAAAGCATGCCTGCAAATCTGACGCCTTCTGTGTGGGTTTGTTGCTGAACTCTGTCCATGTTTTCAGGAGAAAAGCCGTACCGCTGTAATATCTGTGGTGCTCAGTTTAACAGACCAGCAAACCTCAAGACTCACACCCGCATTCACTCAGGAGAGAAGCCATACAAATGTGAGACGTGTGGAGCTCGTTTTGTGCAGGTACGAAAGATTCCTATGCATTTTAGAAATATTCCACGTCATTTTATTCCCACTTATATATAAGTATATATTTTTTAATTTCTTTAGGTTGCTCACCTTCGTGCCCATGTGTTGATCCACACGGGCGAGAAGCCATACCCCTGTGAGATCTGTGGAACTCGGTTCCGTCACCTGCAGACGCTGAAGAGCCACCTGCGCATACACACCGGGGAGAAGCCCTACCATGTAGGTGCACAGAACATTGAAACCCAAAGAAATCTGCCGATCCCAAATGTAAAGTAATCCTCCGCTCTCCTTCCTCAGTGTGAAAAATGCAACTTGCACTTCCGCCACAAGAGCCAGCTCCGCCTGCACCTGCGGCAGAAGCACGGCGCCATCACCAACACCAAGATCCAGTACCGCATGTCCACGGCCGACGTGCCCACCGACCTGAGCAAGGCATGCTGAGCCGGCCGGCGACGCTCATCACCTAAGCAATCCGGACTTATGTGGATTCCAACCTGTACAATCATCCAAAATTGTAGCACCACACTGTGTTCATCAGACATTAAATTTGGCTGCGTATGCCACTAAACGGGTTTCCACTACATGTGAACTTAGAGCCACTCGTGGCATCTTAGTCACTTTATTGTTTCTATATAGATATAAAATAGAGATCTATGTTGGGGCGTTTTTAAGCTTTGAAGGGATGCAGATAAAGTTTTATTTTGTCGAGAAGGATGGAATGTAAACGTGTTTTTTGAAAAATACAGTATTTTATATCAGAGAACTTACTTTTCTGAAAGTATTGAACATTTTGATTGACGGGTGGTACATATATTTTAAAATAACGGGCTCTGCGGCTGTGTAAAAGTGTGGATAAGTGTTTTTATGCAGATGTACAGACGAGGCGCTTCCTGTAAGCGAGGGGAGAAAAGACTGTATCTGATTCTAAGCAAACTGTTTCTATCCGACGAGGGTCTCCCTCTTGTTGTCATGAAGTGTGCAGCTGGGTAAATATTGTGATATATTGTGTTGTTCTCAGTGTGTGATTGCTCTCTGCTGGCAGAGCCAATCCAAGTGTTGAATTTGCATTTCAAGGTACTGCTTTGTAATGACCAAGAAAAACTTTTGTTTTTTTCTGCTTTGGACGTATTTGTATAGACGTGACTTTTGGTTTACTTGTTTTTCTTAAGTGGACGTTTACAGTTTTTGCTCTTTGTTGTAGATCCTACAGTAACGTTGTGTCGATGTTTAGGGTTTTTCTGTTTGTAGATACACTGTGTATTCGATGTGCCTTTCTCTATGGTGACTGAATTCCTCTCCATTCAGCCCAGCTCTGTTAAGGTACAACTCAAGGACGCCACTCGTCCTCCAAATCTCTGTGCGGAAGAGTGTGTGTGTGTGTGTGTAAATATTTCGAAATGCTCGTCAGTAATTTTAAAGACATGCAACTCCCATCATTGTAAATCTTCAAAACTTGACTTTTGGATTAGTTTTGTTTTCTTTTTTTGTAAGCTGCATTAAAATTATTGTACGTTATAGATGTATGAATGTAAAATAAAGGTACTGGATTTGTATATATTAAACAGCAGACTGGAAACATGTTCGTCATTGATGGTGAGGACACTTTTTTTCACCTTGCAAGACATAAACCACAGTTTAAAAGTAAAAAAAAGATGGGGAGGTTTTCATCTAAACAGACGGGGTTAACTTTTAGCTTCAATCTAACAGTAAAGAGTGCTGGCAGTGCTCAAGATGTGAACAGGTGGAGGGAAAAATAACTCATAAATGTTTAAAAAACAACCTTAATAGTCAGTTACTGATTAATTGTGGGGGGTAGGTCAAACATTTCATGGGTCCGAGTTCTCTTATTAAATCTGTTGTTTCATTGTCTCGAGGAGGACTTGGGGACAAATGTTGGTTACAGACTGATGGGTATTTTCTCCACGTCAGAATTTCATAAATCTATCAACAAATACACTGAAAAGAAAACAAAAGAAATGGGCGCCGCTGTAATAAAGAAAAAAACCTCATATTTGAATCAATTACTCATTGACACCCCAAGTGAGCAAAATCAAATGAAAACACATGCAGTCTCATTAGTAAATTATTAACTACAGTAAAATCCAGTGAATGTTTGATTTTTGTGCCCGATTGTTCCCTTTACTCAACCTTGAGACATTGGGTTGAGCCGACTGGTTGCTTAAAAATATTTATTTTTCAGAAGCATTATAACTTTTCAGCGGCTTTTCTGAGTTAAAAAAAACAAAACATACTGTCAATTTTTTTTGAGTCACGTGGATGGAACTATAATATTTTAAAATCACGATTAAATGACCCTTGTAATTAAACCATCCTCAGCTGGAGCAGATGAAAGCTGACCCCCCCCCCCCCAACTCTGACCTATAGATCCGAGGAACATCCCAGTCATAATTTTTACCGATTTGTATTTAAAGGTTTAAACCAGAAGAAACCTCTTCTCAAAATCAAACACTATGAGGAGCCCAAGAGTTTCACTTTTTTTATTACTCAAGGTTTAATGTACAATTTTTTTTACCACAGCTGGTTTTACTGCTAAAATCTAAGTCTAAATCCAAGTCTACATAACACACCAGCACCCTTAAAAGGAAATTAAAAGGGCGGGGCATCACATCCAAATATAAATTCTTTTTATTTCCAAATGGCATAAAAAAAAAGTTACAACAGTTGGAAGATAAGAAAATGACAGTCTCATTTGCAGGCGCCACTTCAGGCCTAACTTTATACGAACGAAACAAAACACAGAAAGCCAAACCGCCTCAGAGGTAAAGAAAATGTCCAAAAACCCACATCCCTGCAATCTGCTGATAGCTAACATCAGGAATGCTCTCAAATTTTCAAACGGCGCTGTGTGTGGAGGCGGTTCACAGCGGTCTTCTTTAAACTGAACTTAAAAGATCTCATGACTGGTGGTTAAAAAAAAAAAAAAAAAAAAGCCCCTCCGACCCCGAAGCCCGATCACTGCTTCTGCTGCATGGCTTCCTTCCGAGCGGCGTCCTGAAGCAGCTGAGTGTCCACCTCGTCGGCTGGTAGCTGAACATAGCGGACCACCGACCCACGGATGAAACAGTTTTTCACAGAGAGCTTGAGAACGTAACACAAAACACGGCAGAGTTTGGAATCAATGTGAGGCTGATCATTTTCAAGGAGAAAAGAATGAACACAACCAAAGGGATTTCTAAGCCAACACGTCTCTTTTTTCCACCACTCACATAGATATAATAACCCAAAAAACTGCTGACATTTACAAGCACCGGCCACTTCATTAGGCACACCTGTCCAACTGCTCGTTAACACAAGTTTCTAATCAGCCAATCACATTGCAGCAACTCAATGCATGTAGGCATGTAGACATGGTCAAGAGCATCTCTGAACGCACAACACGTCCAACCTTGAGGCAGATGGGTTACAGCAGCAGAAGACCCCAGTAGGTACCACTCCTGTCAGCTAAGAACAGGAAACTGAGGCTACATTTCAACCAGGATCACCAAAATTGGACAATAGAAGATTGAAGAACATTGTCTGGTCTGATGAGTCTCCATTTCTGCTGCCACATTCAAGATGGTAGGATCAGAATTTGGCATTAAAAACACGAAAGCATGGATCCATTCTGCCTTGTATCAACGGTTCAGGCTGGTGGTGGTGGTGTAATGGTGTGGAGGATATTCTTGGCACACTTTGGGCCCCTTAGTTCCAATAGAGCATCATTATAACACCACAGCCTACCTGATTATCGTTGCCGACCATGTCCATGCCTTTATGACCACGTATGTCTACTTCCAGCAGTATAAGGCACCATGTCATAAAGCTGGAATCATCTCAGACCGGTTTCTTGAACATGACTATGAATTCACTGGACTCAAATGTCCTCCAGTCATCAGATCTCAACCCAATAAAGCACCTTTGGGATGTGGTGGAACGGGAGATTGGCATCATGGATGTGCAGCCGACAAATCTGCAGCAACTGTGTTATGATGATGTCAATATGGCTCAAACTCTATGAGGAATATTTCAGAAGCTTGTTGAATGGATGCCACTCTGGATTAAGTCGGTTCTGAAGGCAAAAGGGGGTCCAACCCAGTACTAGCACGGTGTAGCTAATGAAGTGACCGGTGAGTGTACAACTATATTTTAGAATACAAGCTTTTTTGTAAAATCTAAATGCTTCTAAACCTTTGCTAAAATCCCTCCAGGACAGAGTCTAATTCTAACGTTTGCATTCATTCGTGTCTCTTTCAAAGCAGTTCATCTGAGGAAGCATGTTTAAACCTTTTGCTGTTCACCTGAAGAACTGCTGCCTGCACTGAAACTGAACTTCAACAGGTGTGCTTTGACATTTAAGCATTTTTCACTCATCAGAAAACTTAGCTGTTTAAAAACATGTTTGTTATGCTTTAATTATGCTGACAGAAGTGGAAAACAAAACACCCAACAGTACTTTCTTTTTAGAGGCGTCTCTGCAAACTTTTGAATGAAAAGGTATATAAAAGGAAAGGACTTACCATGTGTGGATACTTCTCTGGGTCTGTCACACTGATGTCTGTCAACTTGATGTTCAAGTACTAAATGATAACAAAAACAATATCTTGAATATGCAAAGTAATACATTATTGTTTAATTTTAGAAAAAACTGTATTTGTTTTTTAACCTGATCAACAGAATGAAGCGTCCCACAGATGCTGGAGGCAAAACAGAATAAAATAAAGCTTTCAATGCAACAGTGAAGATTGCAATTTTTTTTTTAATTAAATGTCATTCACGTAATATGTACATTATGTTTGAACAAAACACAAAAAGTAAGAAAGTCTTTGTTTAGTAAGTGTCTTTGTTTTAAATATATGCTGCAGGAAAGTCTGTTTCCTTTTTAAAGTTCCACTCCGATCATCTTCTCCGATTTAAAAGCGTTCCCAGTGCTCTTTTAGTTCTGATTAAGCCATTTTTTAGCCAAAAATAAAAAACCGGTGTCGTTTTCCAGGACATCGTTTCTACAAAGCAGCAGTAGTTCATTAAGACTTCACCTCACAGTTGCGGACGAGACTTTTGACGGGGTAAGCTTACCCTGACTTCCAGTCATCCCTTTGTTGTTTACATATACTCTCACTGGCTTACAGCCCCACACAACCCCTAGCTAACATTACCGGTGCAACAAAATGGCGAGCAATATTGGTCTAGTTTTGAGCCAGATGTCAGCTCACGGGAGGAAAACAAAGATGTACATGGATCTAGTCATCTATAAGTGGATGCATCAGAATGGAGCAGAACAGGGAGCTTGTGGCCTGTCAATTGTAGTCTCTACGTAACTACAAGCTTTTTCAAGCTGCATTTTTTGTCTGCTCCTGATTCACTACATGTTGAATAAAGAAATACTCAGAAATGCTATTTTCAATCTTTATTTTCTTTATATATGTCCTCCACCATGAGAAAAAGGCTATAACAACATGCTAAAAACACTATTTCCATTGCTTATCCAATAAGTGCCATATTTCTAAGTGACATCAGTGTGTGAGAATTGCTGAGATTTGAGTAACATCCAAAAAAAAAAGCTAGCTAAATATTTAAACCCAGTACCAAACAACTCATTTTAAAATTATTTTAATATTAACTTTTGTTTTAAGTTTTTAGTCCTGAAATGCCTCTAATTAGATGTTTAATTAGCAGCACACTTTACCCATCCCCACGCGCGCCAGGATGATGCCACACTGGATACTGGACACTTATGTGAAACCAACCTAACAGAATGCAGTATCTGGGTACTGATGATTGTCTTCTACTATAGTGACCAACAAAACCAGATTTACAGTAAATGCTGGTGGAAGATTGAGATGCCGTCCAACACCACTGTGTGACCAGTATGAGAGGAAAATACCAGGCAGAAGAAAGACAGCTGCCTCAATCAATGACAATATAACTCTTAGCTGCACCCATTCAAACAGCGCTACCAACGCACGTGCCGTGTTTTTAACCACAGACAGAGCTTCTAAGAAATGTATGTATATATATTAAACAAGTTTGGATGTTGAGTTATGGAAACCAACCTGAGGTCGTTTTTGAGCTCCACCACCACGTCCTTCCCAACCAAAGACTTGAAAAACGAGTAGAAAAGCTGTAGATAAAAAAAGACGACGATTTTAACATGGGGCCGAGCAGCGGCTCTGCAGACCGCGGCAGAACTCAGCGACACAACAATATAAACTCAACACATGCCAGAGACTATTAAACCTCAAATGTTATATTTGAACTGAAAAAATTTACATTTTAAAAGGAAAATGTATTTACCATTTTGGCTGTAGCGTTCTACAGAAAGTTTGGCTGCTATTGATGACGTTGTCAGCCTGCGCCGAATTTTACCTGGGTGTAATTACTACTTTACTCCACTAGAGGGAGACACACATGTTCAAGGCTTGTCCAGGAACTTTAATTGACAAATTAGACATTACAAAACATGTAATTATATCAACATTTATATATATAATCCACAGTTTGATTCACTAAAATCAGAAATCGAACTCCTTTTGCAGCCTTTGTTTTTGCTTGTCAGAAACGTTGTATTTCTGTGATATACCACATGGAGGCAGCGTCGAGCTCTAGGATTTTTGCTCAAATCTTTCCAGCTTCTTTATTCTTGCATGGTACATACTCTGTAACAAACAATTGTGGCTTTATGTACAAACTTTTATTTTTACATTCATTTTTATTCAAAAATGTTGTTTTGTTTTGAGAAGGTAAAGATGTTGCTTCTTGGTCTTCTGTTGTTTGACGTGAGTAAATGTTTAGTCACTGTTTCACTTAATTTGCTTACACTGTGCAGTAGAAGGTGTTTCAGTGGACACTTGTGTGGGTGCTGGAATAAAAAAAACGTATGATTTCTATTTATTTACTAACTGAGGGAAAAAAAAGCTGAACTCATCCATTATTCATTCTCAGCTCATTCAGTCTTTGTATAGTTTTTTTCTCTGCTCTCTTCCTGTTCTAGCCTGAGTTTGACAACAGATTCACTTTGCTCTTCGTTTGCATTAAGTGCGTGGGTGTAATACAGTTGATAAGCCTTTGCAGTATTGGCATTTGTGTCTTTTTACCATTACTTCTTTCATACTCAATCTTTTTCAAACTTTCAGTCTTTTCCGTTCCAAGTCCTCACTTGTTTCAGTTGCTGTGTTTTGTCTGCTGCAGGTATTTTCTTTGAGTTCTTATACTTCCTGAAAAATGAGGCATCGATGAAGATCAGCAGATCTGTGCAATCAGAGCTTACGCCTGAAGATAATGTCTTCCTTGTAAAGTTGTTAGACTTTCCAAATATTCATTTTTTATAAATCATGCTTCATTATTAGCAAACTAGCAAATAAGAAACTACTTAAACCAGTATTTTTTAATTACACAAATAAAAATGTTTCAGCCACAAAACAGTCTGAATACTGAGAAATATTCTCATCCATGGAAAAACTTGCATTTCACAACATCTTTGGCTGAACAGGTGAAGCAAAGCTGGAATATTTATTCTTTTTATAACATTTCCTATGTTTTGGAAAGACTTTTATTGCTGGATTAAACTTAAAAAGTTGACTATCATTTTCACAGACATTAATTTTGTTGTTGTTTTTCTTTAAATCTTGGACTGCACACTGGTTAGATCTCTCGCCTCACAGCTAGAAGGTCTGAGTCGTAATCCCAGCTGGGAACATGCTTCATAGTTTAATTGGTGACTCTAAAATTGTTTTTGTCATTAATATTCTTACTTTCTCCTCTGTACGATGCCTCTAATTTGGCTACTAAGTATGTAAAAAAACCAAATGACAAAAAGTACTCTGAGGGCCTGCCCGCAAAATGATGACACACAGCAACACTAAAACGTTTGCCCCTCCTAATGATGTGGAATTCACATTTGGGAAACCTCTGAGCTGGAGGGGACCTTTCACCTTCGTCTAGGGAACAGTTTGGCTGCAAAATATGATGTTCCAACATTTTCAAATGTCTAAAAAAAAAACGAAATATTCAGCTAAAGCAGGGATAGGCAACTCCAGGCCTCGAGGGCACGCATTCCCGCATGTTTTCCAACACACTATGCATGCTTTGGCATGTTCTAATTGGCTGGACACGCCTGAACCAGGTAATCAGTCATGAGTAGAGCTTGGATATCTGGAAAGCATGCAGACACTGCGGCCCTCGAGGCTAGAGTTGCCCATCCCTGAGCTAAAGTCACCAATGTTTACTCTGAGATACAACAAAAAACATGTTTCCTTGACTCTTGACCTTGATAAAATGGCGCCATTTTGTGATGGGGAGTATTGCTGAGAGCTGTATAACCGGAGCAGGAGCTTAATCCTCATGGGCGGCAGTAACTTGTCCCCGGTGCATCTTGGACTCCTGCATGGCTACTCTTTATTACCGGTTCTGTTCATAGCCTTTATGGACAGCCAGGGGCTGGAGGGGATCTGGTTTGGAAACCACAGGATTTCCTCTCTGCGGATGATGTTGTCCTGTTGGCTTCATTGAGCCAGGACCTCCAGCATGCATTGGAACGGTTTGCAGCTGAGTGTGACGCGGCTGGGATGAGGGTCAGCACTGCTAAGTCTCAGGCCATGGTTCTCAACTAGAGAAAGGTAGTTTGTCCTCTCTGGGTGGGTGGAGTGCTTCTTTCCCAAGTGGAGGAGTTTAAGTATCTTGTGATCTTGTTCACGAGTAAGGGAAGATCTGTTACAACTGGTAGGCAAGATGGAATCCAGGAGCAGGAAGGAGTCCAATCCAAATTGTGGAAGAATAAATAGATTTAATAACAAAACCGCCACCATATACAGAGACCCAAACTATAGGAAGACTGCTGAACACACAAGACTCTGCAACACTGAAAAACCCAAGAAGCCTTCCTTAAATACCTGAGCACTGATAGGGAGATGAAAAGCAGCTGTGACACCCAGGTGAGAGCACAGGAGGAAGGGGCCACACAGCTGACCTGACTGCACATAACAAGATTGGAGCCTGAGATCGACAGGCAAACCGGCTCGTTGTGGTGAAGAGAAGGCTAAGCCAGAAATCAAAGCTCTCAATTTACCGGTTGATCTTCGCTCCAATGCTCACCTATGGTCAGGATCCAATTGAGGTGGCTCGGGGAATCTGGTACGGATGCCTCCCTGGGGAGGTGCTCTGAGCCTATCCCACTTAGTGGAGGCCCCGGGGAAGACCCAGGACATGTTGCTGGCCTGGGAAAACCTCGGGGTCCTCCCTGAGGAGATGGAGGAAGTGGCCGGGAAGAGGGAAGTCTGGGCATTTTGCTTAGATTGCTGTCCGTGACCCGGTCCCGGATGAGCAGAAGAAGATAGATGGATGGCTAGGCATGGTTTGGTGCTTATTTATTACAACCAATCTTGGATGGAGCTAACCTGCTCACAGGCGACTGTAGTGCTTGGACCCTTTGGATTCTTGGACCCCTCAAACGCTCCTTTTATTAGGAATCTTGTGCTAAACCTTTACAGCCATTTTAAATTTGACAATCAGGTCAGTGCAGTAGTCCAGTCTCGTTTTTATTACTTGAGGCTAATAAGTAAAATTAAGGCATATCTTCCACATCATGCTCTGGAACAAGTTTGATCTTTTCCAGACTGGACTACTGGAACTCTTTGTACAGTGGCATTGACCACTGAATGCTGTGAGAACTTAATGCTTCACCGTCTCCTGCTGGTCCAACATTCAGCTGCCCGCCTGTTAACGGGGACCAGACAATGTGAGCACATCAGCCCAATAGTACGCTCACTTCAATGGCTGGCTATGTCTTTTAGAATTGTTTTTAAGATTTTACTTCTGGTTTTTAAATGTTTGAATGGACTGGCACCTCAGTATCTTTCAGAACTTCCACGTCCACGTGGAGCTCTGAGGTCTGAAGATCAAATGCTTCTAATGGTGCCCAAGACTCGGCTTGTGACTCGGGAAGATAGAGCCTTTTTCCATTGCTGCTCCCAAACTCTGGAATGCTCTCCCGTTTTCTGTGACATCTGCCAGTTTCCTCAGGGATTTTAAGTCCCTGTTAAAAACTCTAGCAGAGCTAGTGGGCCGACTTTTATTGTCAAACTGTTTTGATTTTTTTGTTATTTTATCTTTTGTTGTATTTTATTGTTACATGTTTTTCTTTGACTTTGTGTTCAGCACTTTGGTTGTTCCTGCTTTTTTTAAGTGCTATATAAATTATACATTGATTGAAATTGAACCCAGAGCTTTTGGCGGAGCAGAGCACCAAAGCCAGCCAACCATTGACTGTATATGAGAACTGAACTGAGTGACCCCTCCTTTATGGCGTTCCAAACAGGAAGTACCTGCTGGTCCCAAGAAGCCAAAATCCCAGAGTTCTACTGAGAAATGGTTGACAGATTCTCCAAAGCCCGCTTTCAATTAGTAGGGGTGTGGACTTTCAACAAGCTCACTCCTGACTGGTGAGAGTAGTTGCTGTATAAACAAAAACTCAGACTGTTTTAAACCAATCACTGCTTATTGACATCACCTGGCAGCATCAATATTGCAAAAAAGTGGCGACTGAGATGACTTAATTTTGTTGGAGCCGGAAGCAAGTCATTTTCTATAGGTGACGTCACACTCACTAGCTCCAGTTCTCATATACAGTCAATTCAGTGAACGTTCATATCTGCCTTATGTTTGTTTTGTAACTGAATTTATTGTTCAACTGCTCCTCTTGTGTTTCTGTCATTTTGACTCTGGTGTTTGCTTTGTGTCCTTTACAAGTGAAATACAATTTTGAGTTGAAAAAGATTTACATAAAATTTGAATTTTTGCTCTGAAGGAGGGAGCAAACAGTTTCCTGAAAGACTGGATTCATTGAGGAGCAGGAAACTGATGCAAAACATTGCAGAGTGAAATTAGTATTTCCCAGACATGCTGGAAAATATCAAAACCACTTTTACTGCAAAGCTATTACCACAAAAACTAAGCAAACATTATTTTATTATTCATCCTAAAGTAAATGAGGATTTTATTTGTGTAAGAAAATACTATGTGGTAGAGATTCATAAGCCACAGTCTGGTGTAAAACTCTATAATATTTTTATTTAAAAGCGGAGATCAAGTTTCAACTATTGCTGTTGAGTTGCAGACCTGCCTGGTAATGGAAAAATCCAGTTTTTAACCCTGAAAATAATTTTTCTTCTTATACTTCAGAGCTGAAAACAAGATTTATTAAATTGGTATTAATTAGTTTGACTTTCCCGATCACAGATTTCTTGTCTCTGATTTTAGAGAAACCTGTAAGTTTGACTTGACTTTGGTGTTGGAGGCGGGGTTTATCTGATGGCGCTTTGATTGAGCCAATGCAAAGCTGGCTCACAGACAGCATCATGTCATTTCAGACCATAAAAAGGGCAGACATAGGAGGAGTAGCTCATCAGTGGCTCAAGGTAAGAAGTGGCTGAAGCTCTGTCTTTGTGAGCTTGCAGAAATGCAGAGCAGGAAGCTGGTTGGAGAACGCCGACCGTCACTGCAGCCTCCTCTCAGTTCCCGGGGCGACCCATTTTAGGGGCATCTGGATGGTTTAAGGAATGAAGAATATTTAGTTATTAATATCGGGCATGTGTGGCGTGTTCAAGAACGTGCTGAACGTGGGTTGTTTTAGCGTACACTGTCACTACCCCATACAAACACATGTACCTACAGTTGGAAGAGGTTTGGCCTGAAATGTCAAAGCGTTTCAAATCTCACAAATCTTTCTACAGGCTTTGTCTTTCACAGCTCTATTCTGATGTATGAAAGAGTTGATGTCATAGAATCCAAACAGAAATGATTCTTTTCTCCTTCATGATTCATTTACAAACGTTTAGCACTTCTGTGTATTGAAAAGGAAATCGCCCAAACGACGTTGCCAAATCCAAGTCCCTGATTGGTCAAAGTTCAACTGGTTTAACTTTCATTGTGCGTTCAATAGCCGCATGTTTTGTAACTAGAGCCCAAAATCTGACCTAAAAACTTGTGTAGCAAAACATCATCGCAAGAGCTTTGAGAACGTTAGCTTGAGAAGCATATTTGTGCGTGTTTTCATAGACTTTGACTGGAAGCGGCATCTCCAACGCATGATTCAGAGTCCGGTGTGAACATAGTATCAAGCCAGTTCCTTACTGTCTTTTTGAGGCTGTGCTGGTCTCGCTGGTGCTCTGTTTTTGTTGTGGATGTCCGAGATGTCCCTGTGGTCTCTGGATTTGGGGGCAAGGGGCTCTTGCCGAGACTTCGCCGGCAGGGGAGGGCGGCTGGGTGCTGTCCCGCCCTCTGATCGCGAGGGCACCACCGGCTTCTTCTGCACTGTCAGGTTGATGGGGGTCGGGTGCTGGGATTTGTTCTCAGAGCAGGTGTAGGAGTGGTTTCGTGGGGTGGGCAGAGGGGGGCGTTCAAGCTCAGGATCTGCTGCTTTGGAGGACGACTGGGGGGGATCTCCAGGCGTGAGGTGGTCCGTCTGCTGATGGCCCTGCTCCTTTCCCCTGCCGAGTGATTTTCCCATTGACCCGTAGAGCGGGTTGTCAAACATCTCTGACACTGGTTCATCCCCGCCCCTGCTGGTGACAGCAGGATTTGTTTTAGTGCCCGTGTGAGTTTGGAGGTTTCACAGCTTTTGATCAGATACTCACACTGAAGACACTTTGGCTGTGGGGCTGAAATCATAGCCAGGCTTCTTTGAATCTTTGCCCGTCTGCCCAGCTGTGTCTGACCCTCGGTACAGCATGTTGTAACTCCAACCCTTTTCTTTAACATTCCCAACTTTGAACGACAGTCCCATGTAGCTCGGGTTTGAAATATCGTGACTCTGTGCCGTGACAGACCTTTACCCAAAAGAAGGAAATGCACATCACTGCTTAAACCACATTGTCTTAGTTTATGTTACAACAAAGGAAAAATATCTCACTTGTCTCCTCTGGCTTTGAAAGGGACAGCATCATCCCTCTCAACTTTGATGAAATCTGAACGAGGAAGAGGAAAATCAATGAGACTGTAGTCAGAATCTTAGAAAAAGACCTTCATTGACTCATCTTGGAGGGGATTTCTGGCCTCACCGTATAACTTCTCAGTGGGTTTGCCCTCTGAGGTGCGTAACTGGATGCCACCTGTCAGAGTGCCGGTCTTCTCCCCGTGGTGAGTCAGTGTGATCTGAAACTCCCGGTAGCAGAACTGTGCAGCTCGCAGCGCCACACAACCCTCTCCTACATGAATGAAACATCCACTGATAGTGAAGAATGCTCCACTCAGCACAAACCAAAGTTCGCAACCTTGTTGTGGTAAGCAGGCCAGGCTGCTGATTAGTAGGTTGTGCAGGGACACGCCTATTCAATTAGGAGGTGGTGCTTTAAAAGCTCTCCTCCTTTGCCTTTTGGCATGAGCCGTTTTAATTGCCATAGACGAGCCACCAGGAGGTGAGTGTGGGTGCGCGGGCAGGTAAGCCAGGTCTGGTGCAGGCACAGATTCAATGTGTATGGGGAACTCACAAGTAGACTCATCCACAGTTCACTGTATATGGCCTGTCGGCTGATTTTGGGCGTGCGTAGGTGACGTCAGTAGCTAACAGCGCGACGGACTGTTTCACCCAGATCCACTTCCTCAACGTGCCGTTGCGTACTAAATGAAGCATCTCCTGCACGCTTGTGTTTTTAACAAAGCTCTGGCATTTTAATATTTGGTTTTTTTCAGACTCTCTGCTGCACGCTGTGATTTCCTCCCCACAAATGGGGGATGGAAGCTGCTGCTTTGCTTTACCTGTTTTTATCTCTTGAAACCGCCGCGTTGGCCCAGAGTCGGACGGACACGCCCCGCCGGACGGAGGAGACTGCATGTCGCTACGGCCTCGCGCTAACTTTGGACTCGGCCAACTTCATTGTGTTTTATTATGTTTTAGGAAACAGATTTTTATCTTTTTGGTTTTTATTCTTTTATCCCGGTTTGTTTCAGGAGATTGGGAGCCCGAGGTAGGGGATTGCTTGCTGTTTGGTGGCGGGTTCCGGCGTGCCGTGTGCCCCCCCCCCCCCAGCAGCCCCAGGTGGCGTTGTTGGTTCACCCCTTTTTTCTAAAACCCAGTGTTGCCACATTCTCTTACCGTACGACTCGTCGCAGTCTGTCGATTTCACACAAATAAGGATGTGCTGGTCCAAGAGGTACTCGGGGTCAGAGATGATGGGAGTGAGCTTGGATGGAGAGGGCAAATAAAATCACAGCTGATGCTGGGGAAAAAAAAATGCTTTTCCGCTCTGAAAGCTCAGATTTACCTCAACTTGGTTGCCAAATGTGACTTTTATGGAGCCGTTAGATTGTTCCATGTTCTCCCCTTCTTTAGTCTTCGTACTCTCTGCCAGAGAAATCAAAGGAGACCATCATGATCATCTTCAGTCGGGTAAAAGAGTCCAGACAAAAGGTCAAAGGGAGTCATCTCACTCTCCAAGCAGCTGGAATGGAACTCAATGAAGAACTTGGTCTTTGCTTTAGTCAACAAGACAGCAACACAGTTCATGATTTGTATTCCTCCTTGACTTTCAGTGTTTGGATCTGAGGAACAGAAAACAGAGAAAACATCAGATTGAGGCTTTGACGCGTCATTTATTTATTTTAGCTGAATGCTAAACTTGCCTTGTTTGGAGACAAACTGTGAAGCGACCCCGACTTCAAACGAGGCGAAAACAGGTGAGTGGTCACTTGTCATGATGTCATTAGTGCAACCTGCAGGTTAGACAGCTGCTTAGAGGAACATCTCACCAAATCTGAATAGATTTGCAAAAACTATGTTTTTATCTAATTTAAAATTATTCCCAGTGGTCTTTTGATTGTGATTATGCAGTTTTTAAGCAAAATCAAAAAGCCTGTTTTTTTTAAGACATATTTTCTGCAGGGCAGCAGGAGCTCATTAGAAATTCGCCCCATAACTGTGGGCGGGACTGGTGACGCAGAAGTTGGCCTATTTCCCATCAGCCCTTTGGTTAAACTACACAGCACCTCACAAGTCCAAGCTAAGATTAGCGTTGCAAAAAAAAAAAAAAAAACAGCGAGCAATATCGGGCCTATCCAGTTGTACAGTTTTGACCCAGATGGAAGCTCAGACGAGGAAAAGGAAGACGCTAATGGATCTATATGTCTGCAAGTGGATCCATCAGAATGGAACAGAGAAGGGAGACTTAGGCCCACTCGTGGCACAATCCTGAGCTTTTTCAAACGCCGGGTTTTCATCTGCTCTTGATCCGACACAGTTTGAATAAAGAAATACTCAGAAAAGCAGTTTTAGTCTTAAATTAATTTACATGTCCTCCATGAGAAAAATGCTGCAAGAACATGTTAAAAACACCAAAAACAGGGTTTTCATTGGAGCGGGTCTTTAAAAGAAAAGATGAAGAACAGATGAAATTTTGGCAACCCTAGCAAAAAGTAGTACACTTGAAGTTCATTTTATTAAGTATACTAGAGTATGAGTAGAAAGTGAACTATAGACCATATATGTTTAGTGTAGGAAGTATACTAACTGATTACTTCATCAGGCGAAATTGGAACATTTTCAGTTTACAACATATCAAAAGTACTGTATTTAAAAAGCTAATTTCAAGTGTGCTGCTTCACTTTTAGAATGATAAACTAACCAACTAAGAATACTTGTAGAATACATAATAGACTACTTTTTCTAAGGGACACATTGAGCTTCCTCTGGAATATAAATGTTTGACCTCTCGTGCATTTAGCATGGAAAAAATCAGCTGGTACGATCTGAAAACTGAGCAGGTTTAAGATGCTTTGACTTCAGTGCTGCTGGGTTAGAACTGAATACTTTGCTTTCCTGGTGTGTTTGTTCATTCTTTGATTAAAGGCACTTTGACTTTTTTTTTTTTTTTTTTTTTTCCTGTATGACACAAAAGGTTAATTTGAGCCCCATGATTTGCCTCTGTATGAAAGGTGCTTTACGAACAAGACTAACTCTAGTCACTATTAACTAATTTCTAAAATGAGACTAAGAGGAAAATACAGAAGTGAAAGGTCTGGTTGGAATAGTGGAAAAGTGTGGTGTACTCGTAAAATTCCAGCTCCCTCTAAACCTCCACTTAAACATACTAAATGCCAAAAACGATCAAAACGTTGCTGTGTTGAAACCACAGGACAGTTTTTTTTCTGTGATGTAAAGAGCTGCTGTTTACTCAGATTATTTTTATTCAATCTGATTATTTAGGGTGTTGCGTGTACAGATTACACCACAACCCTTCCATGAATAATCTGTTGGTCACTTCTAAACGTTATTTTATAATGTGGCCATGTCCAATTATCTGGACTCTTTTGGATTATTTTAAGTTTCTCATTAAAGCTCAGTTTGATGTTCTTTGTTTTTCGTGAAACACTTCGTGGAAACCTGGATTGCAAACTGGAACTTTGTAAAACAGATGAGTTGAAACTATCACAAGTATGTGCTCCCCCACAAAGCGCTTCTTACTCATTTATCGCAGTGAGAACCATCTTCCTGTACACTAAAATAGCCTTTGCACACAAGCAACACAGGCCAAATTTTACAACCAAACAAGTCCTTTAATCTCTTGAAGGTTTGATTGATTCCCCTCCTTTTACTATAGATCCAACCAAACATCTGAAATAGTTTCATTTTTAATTGATGAACTTTTGGTTAAGAAATTCTGTATGTTTCATTCAGGAATGATTGTTTATTTGCTTTGTTGATTAATCTTGTTGATACATTTTAGAAGATGGTTATGTAGTGTCAGTGACACGGACCTCTGGTTGTTGGTCTAGTTGACATTCTCGTTGTGGTAATGTGGTAATATCAAAGTCTCGAAGGGATTTACTTACCATAAGAGTGGCAAACAACATGAACCAGAGGATAAGACTTTTTCAGGACTCGATCACACCATGAAGGTAAGTTGTATTTGGTCTGTGGATTACATTTATAAAAAGTTCAAGAATGTACGTTTTAATGGACAAAGCTGTAAACTTAAATAATTTACAGGCAGTGTTTTCCATGAAAATAAAGTCCCACTCTGATCATCTTTGCTTCTGAGTTGTGGGCTGTTGGCTCAGAGTAAGCATTTCTCTGTTTAAAAGACAACTCTCATTGGAGTGGGTATTTAACGGTGTTGCTGAAATCAAAGGTCAATCTCAGTTTTAGATACTAACAAGTAAAAGTCCAAAATGTCAATAGGATTAGACTAATTTTGTGTTTTCTTCTTTTTTTTTGACTGAAAAGTGAGACTAGAAGTTAACAAATAACAAAGATTTCAGGAACGAGGATAATCATACCCCTGTGGCTTTGGCCTTTGTGTAGGCATACTTCTCCCTTGTGTCTCTCTCGAAGCGATAAGTGGGGGCAAAAGTGATATCTTCTTCATCTGCAGAAAAAAGAAACACTTATCTAAGTCCATCATTCATCAAAAAAGTATTTGAAACCATCTATCCATCTTTAAAACCCGCTGAATCCATTTCAGGGATGTGGGGTTGCTGGAGCTAACCCAGCTACTATTAAGTGAAGATGAGGTCAACCCTACAGGTCGCCAGTCTGTTGCAGAGCCACACAACAACACACACGAAGAGATGATTTAGAATCATCAATTAACCTATGAAGCCTTTTTTTGTTTTTTTTACTGTAGTGCCCTCTCGCTGTGAAGCAAGAGTGCTAACCACTACATCACCATTAAGCCGAAGACTTAAAACCCTCAATTTAATAGTAATAAAAATCCAATCATTCCCCAAATAAATGTGTCGCATCAGAGAAACAGGTGACACACTGTCATTATTTCCTCAAGTTCATCTTCACTAGAGTTATGAGAGTTCAAAAGAGAACACTGGAATGTCAGTAAGTTTTCATCAGCATTTAGTAAAGCAGAAATTCTGTCAGTTTGCTGGTCTGACACACTCAGTGTTAGTCATTGAGAAGCTGCCCATCAATCCGAAAGAGGTTGTCCTGTCATGTTAAAATAGTCTGGTGTTTACTGTCCTGCAGTACAAAACACAACAGTTGCAACGGCAGTGGAAGAGTGATGATTAGAGCTGGTTCACCAGTCACAAACACCTTTTTGTTTTAGCTTGTCCTGTCCAACAGCTGAGCACACAGATATGAGCTGAGAGCCTCTTGTGTTAGACTGATTTTACTGTTACAATCGGGGTTATAAATCATTGGACACACAAGGTGTATGTTCATATAAACCCCTTTTGTAATTTAAACAAAACTTTATTTATATTAATTATGTTTGTATTCTTCTTTTTGTTGGACCAGACGGAAAAAGAAAGGGTGAAGAAGAGAGAGAGATGTTGGGGGGGGGCCTGTCCACACACTCTGTTACAAACATAGTTCACACTCACACTTATGCATACAAACCAAAACATGCAAAGCGTTTCATTCTGTCACGTAAACTAATTGTGCAAAGGTGAGCAGACACCTGTGTTCAGGTGAACATTTATGTTAAGCTGAGGTGGATGATGGAATGTAAAAAAAAAAGAGGGAGAATCCCCAGCTATCCCCACACCAAGTCGAAAACACCTTTGACGATCAGCTGACCTTTCACCCCTCTTTGTGTCAAACTTAAACCAGTGAGACCATCTGTCAGGCATGATTTATCCAAAACTAGTCATTGGAATAGGACAAAACTAGCAAGAAAAACCTAAAATCTACTTTAAAAAACATACACACACAAAACAATAAACAAAACTGAGGTCAATGTTTTTGTATTCCCTGTGTCTTCTTTGATCTGCTGTCGTACTTCCATGTGTATTTTTTGTTTTGCATATTTTTGCATTTTTACTTCCTCTGAAACAGTCAGAACAATCCTGCTTTTGTGGCTCCACAGCTCACCAAAATGCAAGAAGACTTTTTCGTCATTCCTCTCCATGTTGAGCTGGTCTTTGGTAAGAAGTTCCTGGTACTGCTGCTGTTTGATCTTTGTCACAATGTACTCAGCTTCCTGTAAAGGGAAACAGAGCAGAGAGTGAGCAGCTGAGACCTGACAACCAGCCAGCTCATTCGTGCAGCAGCTACAAAAGCTCCGATGTGAGGAAAAGTGTGGCGAAATTCTTTCTGTGCTGCTTGGAATGAAGTATTTATCCCGTTTTACAGACACACACTAAGAAACTTACTGTAGATGGAAGTTCAACTCGGTAGTTCAAATCCCCAAGCCAGAAGAGGTGTGTGAATCGATGTGTGATGTCAAACGGGTTGAGCTTTTTATCGCCAAGATTGAGGAATCGCAGAATGTTTGTGTAGTTCTGATTTCGCCTGCAAATGTGACAAAACGTGTTCAGAGAATGAAAGGTAAAGGACGCTTTTCTTTTGACAAACGAATGAAAACTCCTCTTGTTGAACTCCATTGTGTCTGCTTCTTTAGCAGCTCTCTTTTCTCAAAACCCTTTGTGAATAAATGACTGCACAGGTATTGTGCAAAGTTGTAATGTGGAAGGTTTCTCAGAAGATACAAATGTTTAAAAGTTCTGAGTGTTTATAAGAAGATCCACTCAGGATGAATGAAGCATCATGGATGCTTATCCATCTAAAATTACTCCCCACGAGAAAAACCCTCTAGGTTGTCCTCAATTCTCCACAAATTCACTGTTCTGATTTTTAAAAAGATAAAAAGACATTTCATTCCACGTTGTGTTACACTTAAAATTGTGCTACTAGTAAATTCAGGGGGCTTTCCCAGCAAATCACCAAAAGGTTGGAACATCTTATCTGCAAATATGGCATCATAAAGAGTAAAAATGGCTTCAAGTAAAATACAGTGATGACAAAATGAAAACAAAAACAAATGAGGGTCCCATATGAATAATAAGTCATGAGCAAAGGATGTGGTAGAAAACCTATAAGGGGTATAAAAGGGTACGGACTCATGCATTTAGCCCAGATGGACTCCACCTAATTTACAAACTGATTCCACTCAGAAGCAATGGGCCCACCAAGGAAGCCATACTCAGTTACAAATGGAGTACAATTATTTTGATGACCATAATTAAACATTTTGGGGCCCATAGTCACCACAGTCACTGTCACCACATTTTTCTACACCTTTTATTTTTAAAAGAAAAAGTGGCGCTTTAGTCACACATCACATCTGAAACCTTCCTCCATCCATTCCAACCTGCTTGCACAAGCCTCTTTTCCACATTCTATTTATCTGGACTGTTGACCTTAAGTTCTCATAATCCTCCACCTTTTTCACACCTGCTCCTTATAGCCTCACCGTTCACTTGAGTTCTCCTCATTCACACACAGATACTCTGTCATACTGCAGCTGACCTTGATTCCTCTCCTTTCCAGTGCAAGCCTCCACCTCTTTAGATGTGGAGACCCGCTCCTTGCTCATGCTACAAATCACAGTGTCATCTGCAAACATCATGATCCACAGAGATTCCAACTCCATTTGTCAGTCTGTCCATCACCGCAGCAAACAAAAAGGAGCTCAAAGCTGATCCCTGGTGCACTCCCAACTCCACATTGAACTCCACTGACAGCACATCTCACCACTGTCTTATAGCTCTCTGAGGAGCTCCAACATACCTCTCTGTGATTCCAGACTTCATCTAAACCACAGCTCCTCTCTCTGTTTCCCATTAAAAACTTTCTCTAGATCTACAAAAACTCAATGCAGCTCCTTCTGATGTTCTCTGTTCTTCTCCAGCAGTATCCTCACAGTAAATATTGCATCTGTGGTTCTCTTCCTTGAAATATGAGCGTACTGTTCCCATAACTTTATTTTGTGACTCATCAGCTGTGTGTGTTACACAATGAATATATTTATATTTTTACATATAAATATTATCTAAATATATTTATATTATATAAGTAATGCAACAAGAAATACATGAGTAAATATGTATGTATGTATATATATATATATATATATATATATATATATATATATATACAGTAAATATAAAAGGACTAACTAGTATAATAAATGTAATTCTTTTTAAAAATGTTATAACTTTTTTTTTTTTTGCTTCTTGAAAAGCTACTTATGTTTTTTTTGTTCTGGTTTAATTGAGTTTAAAATAGATTACATGAATCCAGTAAAGGCCAAAAGATAAATTGAATGAACAAACTGAGTCTGCAGGACTATGATGAGATGAAAGCACCGTAAATGTACTGAAGACGTAACCTGCTCCCCACCTGAGCTTCTTCTCACTTCCAGAGGTCAAGTGACTGTTGACAAAACCAAAAGAGGTTCCGTTGAACATGAAAGACACGCCCACTGCTCCCTTGTTCCCTGTAAACAAACCAGGGGTCACAACCATGGCTATATGAAGAAGGGTTGAGATGGCTCGTCCCATGGAGGACAGCTCACCTAAAGTATTGGCGATCCCGGTCTTCACGCTGTCCGAGAAGATGTGGGAGATCCGGTTCTCATGCTCAGGTTTGGCCAGAATCATAATCCGGATGTTCCACAAAGTGTGAGAAGCCACCTAATTGTTGAGAGACATGCATTACATGCTGCCATGTCTCATGACATTGGTTTTGTCACACACTTTTACACACCAGCTTGAAGCTAATGTTTGTGATGTTCCTCAGGACACTTTTCACAGTGTCGGCCCACTCTCTCTCACTCAGAGGATCCTCTTGAGTCCCGATTACATAAATATCGTGCGGGATGTGGTCTGCACTTTCATCGCTTGTTTTTCCTTGACCCTTACACTGAAACCAGGAGTCAATGTTGCTGGGATTACTCGCATTTCCTGCACAGTTAAGGCACAGTTATTGTATTTTCAGCTCGCAGTTCTAGTGCACTTTGATCATAACATTGGAGATTTTGCTACCCATGTTCCAGGTGCCAACAAACACTGTGATCATGTCGGGTTCAGGCTTTTCCGAGTGCTTGTTCTTCATTTGTTGGAGCAGCTGACAGAATCCCTCCCTTTTCTGGAGCACAAGAAATAAAAAAATTGCCATTTTGATAAATCCTGTTTGGCCAATAACCAATCACACAACATCAAAAGACTAATGCAGATCTTTACCTTTGTGTCATCAAAGACAAGCTCTTTTTTCAAGGTCTTCTCTTTCTCCGTCTCCACCATAACTATAAGCTTGGCATGCATTTTCTGGGACTTTACCAACTTCAGGACTGTTGAACAAAAAAGCATTTTTTTTAAATTAATAGGAGTCCACTGAATGCTGGCAACTTTACCAAACTCCTGGATGCAGATGTGCTGAGTAAAATGAGCTCTGCATGCTTGACTTCTGCAGCTACAACTTTTGAGTGTATGCCGGGGCAAGTGGTCAGTAAACAGGTAAGCTGAAATCCTCCTCTTATGAGTGAAGATAACTGTACGTAAATTATCTAATTTATCAGAAAACAACCCCTCAAATTTTGTCTGAGATCATAAGTTTACAGATAAAAAAGTATTATGGACTAGACAACAGATTAAAGGCTGTTTCTATGGTGATCGCTGCTCTGAAAGAAGTACGACGTCTAAGCTCTGAGACAATGAGTCTTGTTTTGTTTAACAACTCATTTGGACTCTGACTGCGCGATTGTCCACCATTTTGGGAGTCAAGCACACCCTTTTTATTTTTTACACATCCGATGGGTAAAATTGGTGACTTTGGTGCAGAGAAATAGCCACCAAATCTCATCAATGGCACACATGCGTTGTCACAACAGAAAAACTCTAAATTCTAACGTCTCATTTTACTGATTTCCGAGGGATGAAGACAGAAATCGATGGATCGCTGCAGTCCAACGGAAAGGGTGGCAGCCTACAGATGCCAGCAGACTCTGCTCCTATGATTACACATTTTATTTGTCTTAAAAGTAAGACATATTTAAGGATGGGCACCATTTGGGTTTTGTCGGGTGCCAATCCATTATGTTTGAATTGGTGCCATTTGCAGTACTTTTTGGTATGTTTTTTTGGTGATCGAAATACAGAAAAAAAACAAGAAAACTTTTCCCAAAAAATGCAAATGTGGGGAAGCAGAATCACAGATTCCTGCAGAGCCTGAATGCACCTGAGCTGTTTATTTCTCTCTGTCAGTCTCAATCATCCTCACCAGCACCCTGTGGATGATAAATTTTAAGCTTTAAAGGTTCTGATGCTCATTGCATTGTTGTAAAATGAAAACTTTTTGGATTTTGTCAGTATATGAGAAGTCATCTTAATAATATGTAAACTGATCAAAGGTAGACAGTCGAGTGGACACGGTGAAAGATCATCACGACAAAGATCTGCAACAGTGACGAAGGCAGCTTCAGGAAAGGAAGCAGGAATCGTCATTAAAAACAGCAGGCTGTGAACCCTGGTATGACACAAAACTTTTCTGGGAATAGTTCATCCACTTTAAGTCTTGAGGAAAGAGTTGTCCTGCATTTTGGTAAATGGCACATACCTACAGTATGTAGCTCTTGACTACCTTCTTTGTAAAGTGCTTTACAGTCACAGTTGCATTCACCAATGCACTCACACATTCAAGGCTTCACTGCCAAACACAGGCACCAAACTATAACCATCAGTGGCAATGTGGGGTCCAGTGTCTTGACCAAGGACACTTCAACACACGAGCAGGCAGGGCAGGAACTGAACTTGCGATCTGATCTCGGCTCTTCCTCTACACCATAGCAGCCCGCACTTTTTAGTGCTGTTTATGTTATTAATAATCGTAGTGACAAGTGCAGCAGAAGGAGGCACTCTGGTTTGAATCACAGTGAGTAGTCATAACTTCCAAGATATAAACCAGCCTTCAGGCTTCACCACAGGGATTTGTTCTCAGATTCCAGACTGCAAGAACAAAAGGATGGTATTGATTTCCTGTAGTTAGTTATGTCGCCCAAAGACAGCGCTTTTTCTTGGTGTCCAGCTAATCTGAAAGGTGTGGTTTCACCAGATGGCCATGAGTTCTGCACTGTAAAAAAGGGGTTACATGATTAGGAGTCCTTTTAATGGCATCATTTACATGTGCATGAACTGTATATACAGTGTCTCTTTACTTTTATGTTATCATTTTTCACTCAAATATTGACAGATTATATTAAGCTTTTAAGATGATTATTCAATGCTTGATTGAAAACAAAAAAGTATAAAAAAGTGAAGATACTGTAGATGCACATCTCTTTTGTTTGTCTGCTTTTGTATTTTTGTTTGATTGCTTAAAATGAATCAACTCCAAATTCAAAATTCCTATTTCAATGGTGTAAACCTTTAACACTCGACAAGTTCATTAGTAAAACGACCTTCCTATTGAAAGATGTATAAATATATGTGTCAATGCTACAAACTTGACTGGATCTCTGTGCTCACTCACTTTTTTCTTCTTAGGAGCCACATCCACTGTTGTAACAACCCTTTTTTCTGTTTGCAGCTTTAACGTGGCTCTCCTTTTTCATCAACTCAGACACCCATCTCTTCCATTTCTACCTGTCATTCTGTCCCTATAGCTGTGTCTTTGTCAAGGCACTTGCATTGCATTGACTCTACATGGACTTGGTAGCATATACACATACATTCATGAAGTAAGAGGGCTTTGGCCAAACAGAACTTGTTCACACATCCCTGCCAGGTTCTTACTTTTATTGTGGACAAAGTATTTGTCTTCAGGCCCATCCTTTGATTTCTTAAAATAAAGCTTTCCACTCTCCACGTCCACCTTCAGGAACATCTTTGTGGACATACCCAGGGATTCCTGCTTGACCTGCGAAGGGAAGATGGTTCTAATCATATAGACTGCAACCTCCGGATGTCTTTTTGCTTTTAGTTTTTTTCTGTTTTGTGGTTTTACAAAGAATGACTGAATCACCTCAAATGTAGCAACCGGGATGAGAGACTTCCTGTGGCTTCCATCGTATCCAATAGACTCAAACATTGTGTTCTTAGCCTGAAAGCAGAAATGTAGAGCAGCTGTTAGATCTTTAGCTGTCGGAAAGGAAAAACAGGCTTTGTCCCATACCTTCTCCTCAATAGAGTAGAGCAGCTTTGTGAGCTGCTCCAGTCTGTCTGATATAGACTGACTTGAATTGGAAGAAATCTGGAAAGAAAAGAGTGATACAGAATGAAAGAAGTGGAAGGAAGTTTAGGATGGAACTGAGGATCCAAACTGAAACCAACTTGTTTTGAAAATGATCCAGGCCCCGGAGACAGCTGCTGGTCCAGTGCTCGGTGAAAGATCTCCAAAGTGGGCAAGACTCTGGAAATTTCGCTGCATGGCGGCACAGAGTGGAAATCTGGTTAATGAAAACCTGTAAGAAAATCAATTTATCTTCTTAGCTTGAACTTCACCTGTTTAGGTTTTTGCAGACCGCCAAGAGCAGCTTCTTCAGGCCAGGCAGGCTTGAGTTTCCATTCTGTGCTTGTTCAGCGTCCAAGCAGATTGATGTCCTGAAATACTCCTGGAGGACCATCTGATGCTCCTCTGACAAACTGGAAATGCAACAACAGATGTTCAGAGTAGTGGAACAAACCAAAACATTTTGGAGTCTTCTTTATTATTTTTTTGTGGTTGTGAACTCACTGGGACATGTCCACATGCTGCAGTCTCATCTGGTAGGTGTCTGACAGGGACTTGCTGCATTGCTCCATAGTCTTGGAGTCATTTTCCTTTGGGTCAGGTGAGATCTTTCTGGGTGGGAGTTGGGGTGGATGGTTGGTTGATTCTGCAACACAAAGGAGTTTTAGGAACATTGTGCTTTCCATTGTAACTGATAAATACATGTAAATGGTTTGCGACCTTGCTCTTCCTCTACATCCTCCTCTCTTGGGACCGGGTACTGAAGGTGTGTGTTCAGACCCATGTTGGGGCTGTAGTAGGCATCCACCAGCTCGTTCAGCGAAGCAAAGAATCTAATTGGAACCCCGTCTGATGCCTACAGAACGAACCAAAGTGAACATGTGTGGTTTTAACCTTCATAAATATCAATATGTCTGAAATGTTCAAATGAATTTCAATTTTACATTTAAAACTCTGATAGTTTTTATGAGAGGACCAATAACTGTCCCAAATGCACTTCAGTCCAGAGATCAAATTGTTCTTGGGGATGTGATTTGTCAGTAAAAACACTTCAAGGCACCAGAACACCCCAAAAGTTCAACAACAATTCTACAATTAATATGCAACATCGCTGTGAACAGCCATGGTGGTGATCATTATCCAGACTGGAATGGAAAACGTGTCTGTTTTGACAGAGAATTATTCGGAAAATAATATACAAAATTAAAATAATAAAAAGCTTTGGAAAGAGGCATAACAGATAGGTATCCCTGTCACTGCAATTCACGCAAAGGCATTACAGCACCCTCAACTTTATATTTTGTTAAAAATCCTTTGAATCCATGCATTCAAAGGATTTGTGATGACAGGGACAAACTCCTCCAGTTGTTTGAGGTTTTGAAGGATGTCTTATCCACATAGCATTTATCCTCTTCCTCAAGTGATCAAGCAAATTTATATCAAGACTAACTGACGGTCACTTCCAAATAGTCTAGTGTTGTTAGTTCTGGTCAGTCACCTGTTGAATGACCCATAACCAGCAACCGAGGCCAAGCCTTTTGGGACATTTGGCTTAAAAATGCCTTGATAAGCTTAAGACTTATTTGAGAAACTTCAGGCCAGAAACACCAACAAAGCCCAGACCATTAACAGCCATTCTCCATGTTTCACAACAGGGACGACCTTTTTTCAAAATTCTGCGTCATTTATGTGTTTGTGAACAAAGATGTGCGGAGGAGGCCCTGCTCTTTGCTATGCATGCAGTCAAGTGTCCAACTCAAAGCTTCGCACAGAAAGTCAAAGTTTTCAAAAAGCAGGACGGAGCCTCAATGACTTACACCAGCTTGATTTATAGGTTTACAGTGTCATAACTAATCCAAGCTTAAGTCAAAGCAGGAAAGTTACAAACAAGCTTTTTTTTGAAAAAAAAAAAAAAAAAAGAACTTGCCTGCTCTATTCTGTTGAATAGTTTTTCTCATGTAGATCACACACAGAAGAGTCACAGATCTACTGTAAAAGAAACCCTAGATCCGGTCAGATAGCTAATCTCTGGTTCTTGTTTCAAAGAGGTGCTGTGGTTTCCTTCATCCTAACAAACACTAACCTTCATCTCCGAAGTTGCACAAAGCTAACCTCTGCTTTCTTTCAGGTTTAGGACTTATTTTGTTCTGTTCTGTTGAGCAGGATATACTTGTCCATCTCACTTGATTTCAGAAATTGTGAGTTTGCTTGTTTAAAAGCTTCAACCTGCAAGAAACCTTACAAGAACAGAAAACGCTGTGTGCCAGCAGATGCTATGAGTGACATTTCACCTAATCTAAGGTTCATCAAGGGAAAAAAAAATCAGTTGCTTGTGTCAAAGTGTGCACCCACCTGAACAGAGAGCTTTTTGTCGTCGTTTGGAAGGATTCTGTATGTGTAAACACATGTCTGGAATCTGCTCAGAGAGAGAATTGCAAATGTTTGTCATTGGAAAATGACAAATGCAACACAAGGATTGAGCACAAGTGAACAAAATGGTCTCAAAATGGTCAGCCCAAGAAAAGCGCTAAGACAAAGTGGTGCAGAGGGGGTGCTTTGCTACAGCACACATTGAGAAGTAAAAAGGGAACTAGTTTTGGATTGCAAAGGGTAAAATAAGACAAAACATGTGATGTGAAACTGTGAAAGACATGCGGGGGCTTTTACTTTAAATCGTCTTTTAGTTAAATGCAGAAAAACCTACAAATTCTGCAAAAAACACATGAATTTTATTCCACCAAGGATAAACAGTTACAAACACACTGTTAACACAGTCACTGGTAACGCATTTTAAACCAACTGCTACACATTCATGATTGTTAAATACTGATAACTTACAAAACGCAGAGGGCATAAGCTCCCTGTACGGACTCGCTGTCCCGGATAAGGAAACTCCCATCTCTTGCTGTATTGGAGAGAAGATTTTCAGCTTTGGATCGGGTTATATTCCCATGGTACCAAGGTTGATAACTTGGCATCCTGCTTGTCATCAAAGAGCCTGAGCTCCGGTGTTTTACATCAGCTCTTTGGAAAAAAAATAATTTAAAAAAAGTTAAAATAAACACTAGCTTTTCTCTCTGGCCATTTTAATCTCCTTTAATTTCTCTCATCTGATCATCCTCTGCCTCGTCAAGCTGTTAGAGGAAGGTGGGGCGAGCTCTGCTCTGAACTTCCTCATTTGTCTGGTTGCAGAGAGGAGGGCAGTGGTGCCTCCAGTCTGTCTGTTGTGTGGCAGATTCCCTGAGCTGTAAAATAGAAATGCAGGCTTTGGAATGCACTGGAGCAGTCCTCTTTACAATATTCTAACTATTAACCGACATATCCAACTCTGAAAATCATCAAACTGATTCTCAAATGCACACTTAGAAAAAAAGTGATGGCGCTTGCAGAAACAGGAAGTAAAACAAGCTTTGAATTTGTACGTTTTCACATTTTTTAGTACACCTGCACTTTGTTTTTGTATGAAAATGAGGCCCGTTCACCCAGAGGTCTGCGTCAGTGGGCTTTTATTTGAATTAAGAGGCTTTGCGGGTTCTCTAAAGCCTGGGTGTTCAGGAAACAGGGTGGGTTGTCGTGTTCATGTGATGGACAGGAAGCATTGCAGAAGCAAGACCAAAAAAAAAAAAAAGTCTGCTTACAAACCACAGTGAAAGTCACATGACATGAAAACAGAACTACAGACTCAAGTCACTGTACTTCCAGAGCCTTAGACGCCATGCTCTTCATATGTCACTTTATTATTGAGCACAACTGGCATGAAGAATATTAAAATCACCGTTTGTTTTCAGTGCAAAAAGTAAAATCTTTCATTGAGGGTTTTATGTTAACACTTCAGATACTCTCAGTGCAAGAAGAAAACCAATTGAGTCGAAATCAAAAAGCATGATCTATTTTACTGCAGAAAACTGACGTCAAAACATTCACATTTTACAATTCAGAGTACTGCTCTTAACCAAGGCTTTAATGCGAAAACTGCATTGCTTTAAAGTAAAGCAGCAGTTAATTGTTCAAAACTAAGCAGTTAAAAGGTTTGATAATGATAAATGTATTTACAGAGTACATTTATGAAGGCTAATGTCTTAAAATGGTTTTAAAAGTTTAGCCTCTTTACATTATTTGCTATTCTTCTGAGAAAATAATTCCAATTGCATAGTAATCGATGCAAAAGATCTTCAAGAGTCCAAAGCCTTTTTTGGATTTTCAAATCATTGGTCACACAGCAAAATATTTAACACAAAAACCAAAAGTCCAAAAACTACCAAAGTTCCAACTTCTTCCATAGGAGTCCAATTTCTCTGTGGTTTCGTAGAAATTTTCTTCTGGAAAAATTAGGAAAACAAAGCAGGTCATAACTAACCATTGAATTTACCACAATACACAGAAAACAAATATAAAAATGATGCAGTGGTGAAAATTTTCCTGCAGCAGTTCAGAACTTCTGCTTCAGATGTAGTCGGTTGATTGCAGGTGTTTGAGAACTTGTAGAACATTATAAGAGTCAAAAATCTTTTACATGACAAATTCGTAGCCTTTGGTCATACCACTGAAATCCTGCTCACCATATGATAGAGCCGATCCCTTAAAGTCTGTGCCTCCGCAAAATTCAATTTTTTAGGCTGTTGCTGACTTAGATTAGCTTGCTGAGTGTTTCTTGATGTTCTCATTATGGTCTTTTTATGGAAAATGTAAGGTTAAAAAAGCATGCTGATTCAACAAGAAAAGTTTTGTCAGTGCACATTTAAAAATGCTAAAAGGTTGTAGAAAAAGTACATGAAAGCGAGAGAAACCTGCTACAAAAACTCATTTTGGAAGTTTAGCAAGTTTGGCCGTCAGTTCCTAAAACTCCTGGTGGGAATCCTCTTAAACATCATTTGAAGATGCAAACCTTCAGTATTTATCTATCCATCCACCTGGAGAACATCCATACATTTATGGGGAAAACATGCAAGCACCACACAGAGGGGATTTGAACCAGAGTCTTCTCGCTGTGAGGCAATGGTGCTGACCACTGCGCCACCATGCAACCCCCTTTAGTATTTACAACAAAAACTGTCGCAAAGTTAATATTTGACATGTGGAGTTTGCTTATAAGCACTGAATATGCAGTTTACACACCAAGAATCTACTTGGACTCCTTCTGTGAATCCCAGGCTGTACACTGATGCACAGCCTCCAATTGATCCTTCTCTTCAGAACTCAGATTTGGCGCTCACAGAGCTCTCATGTGTTCCCTTTAACTCGCCGCTAGTGGCTGCAGACATCCCTCCGTTGTCTTTGCAAAAGACTTGCCTCAGTGCGCTGCGGAATTTCTCAGCGCCAAATAAGTAGACCAGGGGGTCCATGGCTCCGTTAAGGCAGGTGAGGAAGGAGGTGAGGCGGTTGGCTGTGCTCAGGGCTCTGCGTGTCTGGCAGGAGACGTCGGGGTGGCTGTAGCCCAGGATGAAGGTGGCTCTGCTCATGTGGTAAGGCAGGAAACAAACCACGTAGATAAGCATGACGGCGCCGATGGTGCGCAGAGCCCTCAACTTGAGAGCAGGCTCCAACCTTGAGCCGCGGTGGAGGCTGTAGATGATGAGAAGGTAACAGGACAGAGTAGCAAGGAACGGTGGTGTGAAGGCCACAGCGAGGGAGATCAGGGCTTTGCGGGAGGCCTTCTCTCTGTAAAGCTGCAGACACACTGTGGTGTTGTCCCTTTGTGCGGTCTGATGGGTGACCAGCAGGGGTGACAAGGAGATGGTGACCAGGACCCACAGAGAAAAGCTGATTATGTGAGCATAGCGAGCGTGACGGATCTTCATTGACCTCACGGCATGAACCACAGCCAGGTATCGGTCTGCTGCAACGCAGGCCAAGAAGTACAGACTTGCGTACATGTTGACATAAAACAAAAAACCCACCACCCTGCAGGGAACCTCCCCCAGGGGCCAGTGGCCCCCATTGAAGTGGTAGGTCGCTCTGAGAGGGAGGATGATCACGTACGAGAGGTCCGCCACCGCCAGGTGAATCAAGAACACGTTCGCCGGAGAGGAAACTCCACGCTGCCGAGAAAAAATCCAAAGAGCCAAGCTGTTGCCACTCAGAGCCAGAACAAAAACCACAATGTAGAACCATCCAAACAACTGGTTCCCTGTGGTGGTCTCTGCCGTCACACAGATCTCTGATGACTGATTCTGAGGCATTCTGAGCGGGGATGGCTCCACGATCCTGTCTGTGAAGACAACAAGAAGCATTTCAAATGTCTTTGTGTTTTTGTCTTTAAAAAAATGCTTTACTATTCGTAAAATCAACGACTCAAACGGCACAAAACCCTAGTGAGACAGTCCTGTTCACGCAAGCGAAACAGGAAGAGGTTTTGTAACCACGCCAAGGTAACAATGGATGTCAGTGTCAGTGTTGTTAACATCATTCAGAGCACATAATTGTTCCATTCTGACCAGTCCAGGAAGTCAGAGTCAGTCATTAGCTCCTCGCAGCTTCACTGACTGCTCCGCAACAACAGACTCGTGTGGGGGAAACTCTCCATCAATAACTCACAGAGAATCCCCAAATGTAAAGCCCACACAAATGATGAATGTACCATTTTTAATGTACAGGGTCTGCTTGTTAGGTCATTTTGTGTTTTGTTTGTTCTTATGAGGGGTCAACTCTTCTGAGATGAAGGTTGGGCTTCCAGCTGGAAGTTACAGGGAGGAGGTCAAAGCCCAAAGTATGAGAATTAGTTCTTCTTCTCTGTTGCTGTTTGAAAGGTTCAGTTCTGGGAGTTGACCCATTCATCTCCTAACAAGTTCTCCTGACTTCTTTCTTGTTTTATTCAGACACGCCAAGGAATGTGCAGCTGTCGCCTCCTCTTCTTCTCTATTTATCAGCTCTTCTTCGTGTTTCTTTGAAGCATTCAATGCTGGGGTGCGGCAAACAAAAGCTGACTTTCAAGGAAAGCTTTTAATGCGTACACAGTATTTGATTCAAAGCAAAAATAAAATAGAAAAATCTCCAACCTGCTGAAAGCTCATGAAACAGGTACATATTGTTAAATAAAAAAAGCCAAATTCTATTTATTTTACTGAAGCTTTACTACTTTTTTCCACCAGGTGGATTTCTGGTCAAGCAGGAGTCGGTCAGATGTGACGGCGAGGCTCAGTCTGGCTCCTTTGAATGAGACCCACAGCGGAGGAAAGTTCTCAGGCCGGCACTCGGATCTAAGCTTTTCAGAAAAGGGGCTGCTCCCCTGCAGGGATGACAGACCAGGCTTGAATGGAAGGCTAGCATAAAGGCAGCGTCTGAGGCATAATCCCAACCCTAACCTTCAGAACATTGATCTGTCTTAATGTGTTTTTTCAAGAGGATCCTGTTCCTGTTAACAAACAGCTGTGCAAAAAATGTGAGTGAATATTAAATAAGCATTTTAACTTTTAAAACGGACACAGCTTAAGATTTAACATTTGAAAACAAAATTGGTTTATTTTACTGTAATTTATTCTGTTCAAGTAAAACTTTGTGGACGAAAGATGTGTTGGAATAAAAGAAGACTTACCAGAGCTCCTAATGGCAAAAGCGTGGCTGCTTGTGGAGGAAGCGGACAACAATTGGATGCCGGAGCTGGAGGCTGTATGCAGAGAAAAAGGGAGGACGGGGAGTTTATCTCCCACTCCCACCCTACTGGTGCTCTGACAGGAAGAATGCTGTCCTATAACCCCACGTTTCTCCCTCAAGATGTCCACAGGCTTGACACTGTCGCTCTATTTGTGCCTCAACAAATTTGATAACACAGAGGGAGTCCCGATGGGAGCCTTTGGTTTGAACCCTGACCCCACCCTTTCTTGCTCCTCAGAGAGCCACTTGTGCGTCCCACAATGGCTTGAGTCAGAATAAGTGGCGCATTTTAGAAGCAGCAAGAAGAATGGCATGCCTCTGCCGAAAAACGCTGTTGGGTATAACTCCATGGAAACCAGGCCTGATGGTGCACCAGGAGGCTCCACCATCAGTCCCCCCCCCCCACCCCTCTTATAAAGATGGACTGTGCTGTTTATGACTGAAAGCTCAGTGATGATCTATTGTGGATGGGCTCTAAATTCTAAAGAGGGCCCCATGCCCTATAGGACCGTGACTACGAAATAAAAAAAACACAAAAAAAAAACCCAAAAAACAAGCAAAGGAGAAGGGGTGGGTACTTGGAGGAAACAGAGGCTCTTGTCGATCTCTTGCCTCCAAGGGGCATGTAGATTTAGAATGCCCAAAAGAAGTCCCATAGCCAGATGTGAAGAAGGCCCCTCTGCTGGAGGGGATAGTATTTCTTTCAAACTTGGACTTCACAGCTGTGTTTCAGACACTTTCCCCTTTTTTCCTCTGTCACCGATATGCAGATGAGACTCTGCAGACCTGAATGAAGCCGCTATCTGTGGAGGACTGTGGAGAGGCTTTGACACCCCTACCCTGGTAATCCGCTGCCAACTGCTAATTGGGACGCCCCCCTCCCTCCAGCCGTTGTTTGGCCTGGCTTCGTTGTCTGTTGTGCGTCTGGAAACCCAGCAGTAAAAGCATTTATTTGTGCTTCCTTTTATCAATGCACCACTCTTTTTGCTGTCAGAAGGGTTCAGTTACTAAATCCCCCAGATGGCCTAACAGTTAGATAAGCAACAACAAGAAAAATTAAGGTTAGTATCTGCAGATCTTTACAAAGATATAAAAAATCATCTAGTGAAAGTGGCCTTTCGATTGTATAGTTTCAGAAAAATGAATCATCACTTCTTTAGGTGAGAAAAACAAAATTTATTTGACAGTTTTAGACAAAAAGAAACAATAAAAATCTGGTTGACTGGATCTCTTCCAAGGGGACCACAGTGATTCTAGGACTCACTTTGAGATGCCCTGCAGTGTCTTTGTAAACCTGCCACAGGATGGAACGCAGACTCAGGCAGCTTACTCATCATCAGGTGGCTTCACATCATTCCAGTCATCAGGCCATGGAGCCCCAATCCAAGGAAATCAAGCCACTTGTGGGGTTTTCTGATAGGTTAGCGTTCACAAGCAGAACACTGCAACTTCAGCTTCAGCGTTGATGTTCTGTGACTTCTCATAACACTTCTTCATTAAAACCAGTCAGTATTTGTTACCACACTATAATCCATTTGGGCTTTGAAAGAGCACGTCACCCGTGCAGCAGCGTGCTTTTTCAGAGACAGGGCTGAATTCATAAATAGGGACTCTGCAATTAGATTTTGCCGGGAAGCTTGTCCTGCATGCACAGTAGCCTTGTTGTGAGCTGGAGTAACTGATCCGCTGATCAAAACTGTTAAAAAAAAACCCGCAAAGAACTGTGGTTTTTGTGGGAAAATATCTCAGAAACTGAAGTGTCCTCAGAAAAGTGATGCTTTGAGCTAACGCCAGATCTTCTCAGCCCTGAGGTCGGCCTGAACCTTTAAGACGAAAAGTTAGGGTTTGTGAACTTAAGGAGGTTCACCTTCTGATTAGTTTGACACATTTTTTAAAAGGCACAAAAAATAGATTCCTTTGACTGAAAAAATATGTAAATCAAAGTGTTTCTATTGTTAATTATCTTTGATAAATCCTCACATTGACATGTTTTAAATACAATTTTAACAATCAGTTTTTAAAATGCCAAAAAAAAAAAAATCTTTTTTTTTTTCTTCATGCATCACTAATAAAGCAGAGAGAAGCAGAACGCTGCTGCAGATCTTGTGTTTGCCTTCACATGTTGAAGCGCTGGTTCCTGCCCTGTGCAGGCCTTCTCTCTCTCGAATACACATTGACATAGGAGGTTATAAGATCATCCAACTTGTAACCCTTTGAAAAGAAGAACAGAGAAGTTAAGACAAGGGGATAAACATAGGGCAGGATTCAGCAAGATCACTGTGTTTCAAAGAGATGTGTTACCAGTGAAGTTTCACACAGGAATTTGCTGCCCTTAACTAGACTGCCAATAGTCATGTGAAAGTAGGTGCTGCCGCTGCACCAATTTGCAATGCGATTGAATGGATGAGTTGCAAGAACCTCCTTTAAAAAGAGAGACGACGAAGATGTCAGCTGAATGCAATGCTGCCAGTTCCATTAAATGTCCTGTTTTTTACCTTAGTTTTGGGGTGGATGATTGTGAGTCCTGTCTTGCTGATGGCTATGCGCACGATATCAGGGAAGTTGGGTTCAGACGTTTGCTACAAACAAAAAGAGAACAGAAGTGCTCTTCAATGCTGGTTTCTGCACCAAAGTCTCACACGGCGACTGAGGTTGCAAAAGACACGACCGGAGCAGAAGTCTGCCACCCACACCAAATCGATCACAGAGGATGAGATAAAGCAAATTTCTGCTGTGCATTCACTGACAGCGGTTACCTTCACTTCGAAGAAAGCACAGCCAAACGTCGGCCACCGGTAAACTGCCTTCAGAAACCCCAATTTGGCCTCATCCACAGTCATGTGACCTTGTTTGTTATAGGAGGTGGCAATGCTCTGGGAAAACATAAATACAAAACACGCATCATGGAAAGATAGAGCTCCCTTGTTTGGTGAAATTCTGTGCAACACTTGATGAGGTTAATGGTTTTCTGTCACCCCCTGCAGCCCTTGGGCTGTGCTCTCACCGCTCAGACAGCGGGACCTCAGGAGAGCCGACAGTGCTGACATTGTTCAGAGAGTTGGAGCACATCCAAAGATATGCCTCATAGTTCTATATTTCCTCCATCGTAAAGAGACGCCACTGAAAATAGCTGCCAAGAATGAATGCCACGCTACATATTTCTGCAGATTCAAACAGCTCCTTTCATTTATCAATGCATGGGTTTGACTGTTTCACAGGGTGGCTTGCTCCGCTGCAGTCACAGGATGACTCATTCAGCAATATATGAAGCCTCAAATAGATACTACCTCCCTAAAGAGTTACAAAGAATAGACACATACAAATAGTACATTAAGAATAGCCAGTCTCTAACCCTTCTCATATAATAATCAGATTAAAAAAAAAGAATTTAGGATGTAATACCTACATATGGTCAAATGCACGAGTTGCTCTTTTTTTGTTGGTTTGGAGCTTGAAAAAGGATTTTATTGTGTAGCTGATGGATGTGTTTTGGAGTGACAATATGTGTTACAGCCTCACTGAGTGGCAGTCCTGAGGACGGCGGGTTTCCAGCTGCATGTTCGGTTTTGGCAAATTTCTCAAAAGCCATGTACCTTTTTCCACTCGTTCTCAGAGACGGCCTTGAGCTGGTCGGCGGGCACCAGCTCCTTCAGTATCTTTGTAAGCGTGGCCATCTGGCTGTTGTCTTTGCCAAACTTTGCTCTGAAGAGCAGAGCTGCGATGTTGACCATTTCGTCTTTGGAACACGTATGGTAGCCCCTCAGGTATTTTGGTAATTCCTTGAAAGACAGAGGGTTGCAGGAAGTTTGTCATTTGAGGAGTTTTTAACTGATCTGACTTCACGTTTGATCGTTCGTCTAAATGATTGGTTGTCTGAGCAGTTCCCTGGCAGATGTACAAATGGAACAAATTTTAATCTTAAACTTTTCCGTCTCTATCGTGAGTCCTAAACACGGTGACTCATTTGTGTTATCTTATCAGTTTGCCAGGTTGGTCATGTTTATGGAGGCCTTTATATTTGCCTCAGGTGTGAGTGGAAAAACAAATCTAGAAAGACAACAATGAGCTGTTCATTCAAATGAACCTGAGAGAAATGGAAGATCAGATCAGCCTGAGAGTCTTTGCCAGGGATGACATTAAACCACAGCTTCCTCATGAAGAACACAAGGTAGGGTATGTTGACCAGCCCGCCTGCAGAACAAGCACACAAAGAGGGTTTTCACATTCAGAAAGTCCTCCAACTTCCTCATTGTGAGTGTAATCTATCCAGTGGTGCTACCATCTTTCATCAGCTTGGATTTCTTTGACCAGTCAGTGATCTGTCTCAGGCTGTCAAAGAAATAGTCCGATTCGTTCAAGCTGATGACCTGAAAATAAAAGTGACAGTATTTTTTTTCCTCATTGGTGCCTTATATCATAAAAAGCTAAAAATGTTATCCAAATGTTGGAAAATGACAAACAAACCTTGTCTTGGGCTTTGGCAAAAATGCTGTAGCCATCAGCTGAAATCAGGTTTAGCTTTTTAGAAATGCTTTTGATGAGATCTTTGACCTTAGTGCCGGTTGCCACCTCAACTGTCTGCACAAAGATAAGCGCGGTCACTGGGAATACTGGAAAAAGCACAGGCGAGCCAACATTCCCATGTCTTTCTGCCTGTTTGTACCTCCATTGTGTCGTTCGGAAAGTGGATTTTGTGGTAGATCTGGGTGCGGTTCTGTTGAATGGCGTCCACTTCCACGTGGTGTGGTGGGAGTTTTCTGGGCTCCATCCTAAAGCAGAGGTTTATTTCCACACGAGATGAAAAAACAAAAACTTAAAACATCTAATGTGACTAATTGGCCTTTCTTCAACATTGGCCAAATGTTGAAGACCATGGCCAAATGACCGTGACCCTGATCTAAAATCAATTCATCTTTAGTCAAAATTTCAACCAGTGTGACTCAGAAAAAGACCTGGTACTGAACAGTGCAGGAGAAGTTTTCCAGATTCCTTGCATTTCTTGCAAGATAATCAAGTGTACATTTAATATGTGTACAAACAAACAAGTAAACAAGAATGAATGTAATATAAATTCATTGACTGCTTAATCAATTGTCATACAATCGCATATACTATGCAGGTTTATTTTCAGGTTTCCAGCTCACCTCTGTGTTCACATTTCTCAGTGAATTTTTAAACTCAGGCTATTTTTAGTATTAAAAAACTGATATAGGAGTATGATATGCTTTATCTGCAATAATTACTGGACTCTACGTCCACCTCTAAGACTCTAAGTCTGTTATCTTTATCAATGCAGTTAAATGCACTGACTGTTTTTGTCTTTTCAGATCCTATAAAGTGAACAGAATGTTGCTTCTTCATGCAAATGTGGAGAAGCCCTTCTCCTAAATTTAGCCTTCAGAGTTTAAATGCAAGACATTGTCAGCATTTCCTGTTCTCACCACATCGTTACACGATTTTGTGTGTTGCAATGAAGGCTGCTCACCCTGGGATGTGTGATGCAACTGCTTTTCTACAAACCTCGTTGGCTTGCCTCAAAACTTTCAAAGCCTTCAAGCAAAGATCACACAGTCTCTTGCTTTAATGTTTTTTCTGTGTGACACGACGAGTCAGTCAAACCTCAGAGAGCTCTGCAGCCGCCGCAGGCAGTCGGGGGCGAGCGGCTCTCTGCGCCTGGTTTCCAGAAATCGCTGAGTGTGCTTGAGAAGAGCCTGGCTGGGGGGGAACAGACCGCAGCAAATCCACAACAGCTGCCAGCCCTGATCGATGCTGGACCTGAAGACAGAAGAGACGTGTTCAAGAGCAGCTGATGCAACTAGAGACTCACCTGAATGAGAAAGCACACGAATGGTCAAACTTTTAATGGTTTAACGCGTACCTGTTGTTGTTGCTGGTCATCTGCTTCATGATCTGACAGTAGATTTCGTCCCGGAGAGCCTCGTTTTCTGTAGCGGGGCTGAAGATCAGATCGGTGAGCTCCAGAGGGTTCTGTGCCTGCCTGGTGGGATAATCTCCCATGTACTTCAGGATCGGTGCACAGCAGTCAAAGAGTCATAAGAGTCAGCACCTGAACTGCTTTTTCCACACACACCTCTCTTGTTCATTATGTTTGATTATGCCATGTAAGGCTTGTGTATATATTTCGCCAAAATTTTTTGTTTCATACATTTTCAAAGACAGTTATTTGCCTGAGAATGTTGCTAAAAAAGGAAATGTCTGCAATAGATCTAATTTCTGCTTGTTTGCCAAAATACCAAAGGAAATTTTTTATATTTGACTGGCTTTTAACTTGCTGAATCCATCCAGCAAGCAGAGAAGTCAAAGTTGGCTAATATGCCTCAAGTTTTGGATTGGGATATAAGATTCCAAACTAAATTACAAAACCTGTAACAAACAGCTAAAGAAAAAGATTCCAATTTAAGACAAGGGTAACTTGCAACCGAGAGTCTTAAAACTACAGAGGGGCAAAATGGACAAAAATCATGTTTTTTTCTCTTGCATGCAGAGGATATTGGTGAAGGCCAAGCAGGCTTTCTGGCTGAGCTCTGGGTTGCCCACCAACTTCTGGAGGAAAGGCTGTCGGATGGGTTCTCTGGAGTGAGCCCAGAGCCTGTCAGGAGCAGCGTTCCTGGAAATCACCTGGCGGTTCACATCCTTGGCGGGCTGCCTGCGGGATGAGATGAACAGGACCGGTGTTGCTGCTGTCACCTGCTGAGCTGACATCTGAGATGAAGCATGTAGACTACAAACCTGAAATATTGCACAGAGAATTCCTTCAGTGTGGCCAAAGGCGCCTGCCCCACTGTGCCTGTTTCCTTCTGGTTGGCCTGGATCAAGTTCTTCCTCTGGTTTGGCGGGAGGTTGATGAGACTCTAAAGAGGATATTCTTTTACAACTCAGCAGAACAGAGCACATTACTATAACTGAGGAGTTCTGTGCGGTTGACGGGTCCATACCATGACCTCATTGGTGGGTTTGGTCAGCGTTGGCAGTATTAGGATGTCCTCAATACGGACGGCTCCTCTCTGTCTGGTGCTGTCATTTTCCCCCTTTACCCAGCCGGCACCTTGAAGGAACTCATTATCCTTAATAATATTAATGAGGTCCCCTTTCTTGAAGCTGAGGAGGGTAGGGTCATCTGAGAGGGGAGATGACCAAAGAATCGGTCAACACTTAGAGAAGACAAATGTGTGATAGAGAAAAACAACGGCTCTGACCTTGGCTGCTGGCGTCCTTCAGTGCCACAGCATACTGGGATCGCTCTGTCAGACCACCGAGGAACATAGTAATCAGTTCACCCATGTCCTCAGCTTTGGACCCACTCAGCGTAAAGTCCCCTTTCAGTGTCAGCAGGCATACAGCCTGCCCAGCTGCTTTATCATCCCTTCAGAGACAAAACACATCAGGAAAACTTTCCAAACAGCTACCTTCAGATTCCACTGCAATGGTAAGAACAGCTCAACCTGCTGGTGTTGACTCCAGTGACTTCTGGGAAGGAGAGCTCCAGCAGCCTCTTTTCCCTCTCATCCAGGAATGTGATTCCAGTCCAGTTTATGGCCACTATGAACTTGCTTTTCTGCAGAGGAGGACCTGGAAAGAAAACAGAACAAAACAAACTCAGTAAGTTCAGTTTAGGGAGGTAAAGACACCACAGGGCCTCAGAAGAAAGAAAAGTTTTGTGTCAGATCCCCTGAAAAAAATATAGAAATGAAAGCGGCAGAAAGACTGTTGTTTCTGTTTATCTGATGCCCCGCCTCTTTCATCACCTAAGTAAGGATTTCCCTCAGCAGATACTAATTGGTTGATCATGACTCCTGAAGCTTTATTACTCTCCATCCAGAGAAGCTCAAAAGTCCCTTTTTCCAAGTCCAAGTCAATCTGACATCTTTGTATTTAAGTCTCAAAGCTTGTAGTTACTGTGACCACTTTATTGTAATTGAAGCTTCTTAAGTGTGACTAAAATCTGAGTTTTAACCGTTTGCAAATATGCACTTCTACTCCAAAATTACCTTGATTTGGTATCATCTTAAAAGCAAAAACATAAGGGAATTTTTTTATCGTAGCTGGAAATAAATTCAGCTGTCAAGTGGTTACTCCCAAGTTCTCATGTTTGCCTTCTGCCTGTCTGTTAACCTCAAACTTAAGGCATCATTCGAACATTTCAAATTGTGTAATGTTATTTGTCATTTTATAGTTTAGAGGTGTAACGTTTCATTTTTAACAACCATTCGACTCATATCAGAATTTGGTGGTTCATTTTGAACCATAATCGATCCAGGACATTTGTAGCTAGAACTTCAACCAGTACCTCAATCCAAATGGTATTTTCCAAGATCGATTATCAATTTATGTCATTTTGAAACGATTTTATAATAGTATAGGTCAATTCGATTCAATTCTGCCTCAGAGATCCCATCTGGTTGGATCGTAGGAATAGAAATCGATGAATTGATTTATTGATTATTCAAACATCCCTAATATTTATTTATGCAGCATAACCGTTTCTCTTCAAAGCGGACTCATACCTGACACCTTGGTGACCTCAAAGAACCTGGAGAAAAAAATGGGCCACTTCTCCCTGGCAAAGTCGACAATCTCCGCCTTCACTACGTCCTCTGCTTTCCTTGAACTTACAAATTGACCCTTGAGTGGTAAACAACAGAAAGGAGTTCAGCACATTTGATTTTATGGTGTTTCTCTGGAGTGCATGCTGTGACTGACCTCAGTGTGAGCGGTGCTGATCATCTGAACCCATTTGGCCTCAGATTTGGCCTCCAACAGGGAGTTGCTGATGCACTCCTGCACAGCTTCCTTCACATAATCCGGACGGCTGTCAGAACCGTGCTGGATGTACAAGTGCTTTGTTGTGAGCTCCACGATGTCGTCCTCCTGTCAAGGTGAAGCATGCGTAACGCAGCTTTCGTTCAGTTAAACCATACGTCCTAATGAGTCCACACACCTTCTTACTCTGGTACTCCCCAAACTTCAGGCCTTGGATGATCTGCTTGTAGATCAGATCCGTGCTGACTTTGTCCTTTTTGCAGTCGTGCCATGGGGTGAAGATCTCCTTGCGGATGACCAGGCGCCAAGGAGCGTGCCGCTCCTGCCCTCCCCTCCTCTTTACCTCCTGCTCACACTGGGAGATGGCATCCATCACATGATCCCGGGCGCTACCCAGAGCCCACACCTTCAGAGGAGATGGAGAATCCGATGATTCAGCTTGGCAAGCGTTTAAAACAACTATTTAAAATATTGGACACTGATTCCTAGCATGCAAACAAATGACACATCACACAGCATGAAAAACACTTTCATGCTTGGCTGTGTACCTTTTCATACATGGCAACATAGAGGGAAAATCCAAAGGAGTCTGTGAGTTTGATTTTGTTGCAGACCATCTGGCAGATCTCTTTGGATGTGGTTGCTGGGTCCACAGGGACGTTGATGGAGGTGCCGTTCATCAGCCTCACAGAAACAATCATGGGTTTCCTCGTTTTGGTGGCCTGTTACCGGGCAGACAAATGACAGACCGAGTTACAGACGCAGCCTTGATGTTATTTTGCCAACAGCATTTAAGTACTCAGATGTCACCAGAAAGGTTACCGCCCCCTGAGTGACAAAAACACCCCCTGAAACTGAAAGAGCGAAGAAAAAAACTGGGCAGAGTTCTCACTGCGCGCGCTCAGTTAGAACTGCGCGGTGCAGTTGTAAGATACGCTCACTCAGTTATCAAATACGCGCCCTTCAATTAATGGCAGAGATGTGACGCCATATCGGTGGCCACATTATGGGAAAGTGTGAAATTTGCTGATTTTCCCATTTTCACACAATATGGGAAAAAAATCTTTTGTTCAAACAATTTTCACAAAATTTCACACAGATGGCACCAGCTTAAGTTTACAACCACAACGGAAGATTTGTTGACCTTTGACCTTAGCACCAGCTCCAAATTTAAACTCCTCTGAAGGATTTTGATCTATTGCCTCCTAAGTTCCGGCGCATCACTGGGAGGCTACTCGGGAAAAAATGTTGGAATTAGAAGTTGTTTGAACGACGTTTCATCATCTTGTGGTATTGAGCTGACCCAGATGAAGCGGAACGACTCTAATGAGGGTACCTGCAGCTCCAGCCAGGCTGGAGGCTCCCCCCTTGCTCCGTTCATCCTGGTGCGCCGCAGCCTTTCAGCACAATATGAAGCAAAGTCTCGTGGGGCGCCACGGATGAAGCTTTGAAGATACTGCAGAGACATGAGATGACGGGTCAAATAGAAGATTCCAGCTCTTTGGATGAGGCTGAGAGGAGCTTCACTCACCCGTGTGAAGCTCTCACTGGGAGGAAACACTCCCAAGCAAAGGGACAGCAGGATCCAGCCACGCATGCAGCTGTTGGTGTTGCTGTTTTCCTGAAGCTGCTTGCAGATCTGACAGAAAATCTCATCCCTGTTCAGGCAAAAGTGAATGAGTGGAAGCTCAGGAAGGGAGAGTTTCTGAACAGATGTAGAAAAAAAACCCAACCTGAGATCCTGTCTGACGATGCCATAACCAACGATGATGTGCAGCTTTTCCAGAGACGTCAGCGGCCGGTCCAGGGTGGGTTCTTCAGGATCAACGTCCTCTTTCAGAGTCTGTAGAGGGGTGGGTTTTACCGTGTCTGTCTGATCCTCGGACTGAAGGAAACACAAGAGGTTGATGAGTGCGTGGACAGCAGGATTCAGCTGGGGCCTTGTTGAAGCCTCCACCTCACCTCTTCCATGATGATGGATGGCTTCCTGAAGCTCGAGTTGGACCTCGAGCTTGCATTATCTGGAATAATGGGTGGTTTTTTGTTTCTTGACAGGAGGTCAGTGAAGGTAGACCCTTTCCTTGTTCGGGGGTTTCCTTCAGGTACGGTGTACACCTTGGAATTCTGAAGATTCTCATTGGGCAGAGGCGCTTTCCTGTTTTTCGTCAGGAGGTCTGTAAAAACGGAGGCCTTTCTTTTCTGTGATGGGTCTTCCGCCGCTATCGAGGGTGTGCTTTGTTTTTTATTCCTTAGCATCCTCTAAAACAAACAGGGCAGTTAAAAATGTTAGACGTGGATGTGCCAACCACAAAAAAAAAAAAAGGGAAACTGCAGATCTATGACCCACCTGATCAAGGCCCACCATGTGGCTCAGACGTCTGTCTTTCCTGGCGATCAAGTCCTGTGGCATGAATCGCTCCTGTGTGGAGTTCAGCTGAACTCTGGTCTGTTTCTTTGGCTCTGGGAGGTCTCCCATGAACCTCAGAATAATCCACCACACCATCAGTGAAGCCTTAAGACACAACACAAACACCAGGGTGACCTACAGAAGCAGGAATACAGGGAAAAAAGCTTGAATTCAATACAAGATTGGCACCTGAATGTCTTCCTCATCCTCGTGATAGAGCAGGGGCTTCCGAAGCCGCTGGCGGATGTAGGTTGGAGTGACTCCACCCTGGAAGTACATGGAAGCAAACTTGGAGAAGGTAAACTCGTCGAGGTCATCATAGTCGTCCTGGGGAAGATTTTCCTCAATGGGCAGTTCATCAATATCAATCTCTTCAATGATGGCTCGCTTCCCTTCAATATTCTGCAAACACACCAGATATTAAAAATATTAAATAAATCCCAAGTTTCTCTAACAATCCTGCAACAACAAAAAAAAAAAACTATTCTTCCAGACCTCGAATCCCACGGGCGCTTGACCTTCCTGCCCTCCTACGGCTTCAGGCAGGAACCCAAACATGTCATCCACTAACTCCATAGCCGACATGGATTCAGACTGCTTCTGGGCCTCCATCTCCTGCTTCCTCCTCAAGATTTCTTCAAAGTTTTTCTGTTTCTCCAGCTGAGCTCGCAGCTCTGCTTCTCTCTCTTTAGCAGAAAGATGCATCTAAAAGAACAGCGCTCAGAATGAGTGACCAGAGACAATACATCAAGCTGTCAAGTGAGACAAAAGGCAATGAAATTCCAGTGGGATTCTTCCATAAGAACTCACATCTCTCTTCTTCTTCTGGAGGGCTTTTCGTGCCAGCATGCCCCTGGTGTGTGTTTGCAGCACGATCACTGCATTCCTCTTGCGCTGCCATTCCTTCCTGGCCTGATATCCTCTGATGTGGGTCTGCAACACCAGAGCAGCCTGACGCTTCTTCTTATACCGGAGGTGGAGGTGACGAGAGCGGGCCTGAGCCTGCAGCCTTGCAAAGCCAAGTTGCACCTGGAGTAAAAACGCAATTTCAACTTAAAAGCAAACTTTTTATTAAATTCCCTTTAAAACATTAATTTAGATATAAGAAGCAGGGCTTACCATTTTGAACAGCTTCCTGCCTTTGTGTCCTCTCCAGTTTTTCTGAATGACAACTGCAGCTGACCTTTTCTTCAAAAACTCTCTCCTTCAGGCGACATGACATCAGCAGGTATGAGGCACCCACAAAAAAATAAATAAAAAACACAACACCAGTTTGTAGCTTGGTGTTTCCTTACCTGTATTTATAGCCTCTCAGAACCCTCTGGATCAAAAGCGCTTTCGTGTTCAGCTCTTTCATCCGCTCCACTTCTAGCTTTGTATCATGGAAGTCCTGCATGAAAATCCCACCAAAATGTTTTTAGCTGACATAAATTAGGCCTGCACAATAAATCGAAAATTATCTACATCACGATATCAGCTTGTGCATGAGAAATAGAAATAATGTATAAAGCTACATTCACACCAGCCTTGAAAAGCCGTTTTCAAGTGTCCACTTTCAATGACATGTGTATGTAAACAAATGGATATATTTACACGCTTCGGGCGTTCACAACCCTTGCGTTCATGCATTGCTACGCAAGTTTTTAAGACCATTCTCAGGCTCCATGCATTCATTAAACGTGCATTCATTAAACCCATGTTGAAAGTTAAACAAGATGAACTTTGACCAATCGGGGATTTGGACTAATGTATGCACGCCGTCCTTTTTCATTTGCAGAATTGCCAACTGTTTGAAAATTGATCATGGAGGAAAAGTTAATAATTGTGATTAGTGCCCATACAGAATTATATGACACAATTTTTTTCCTGTGGGGATCTTTTGTACTAGGGCTTGGTGGCTTGGTCTGGGGTCGTTGCCCCTTGCTGGGGCAGCTGGAGTTCTACATTGCAGCATCACAGCTGTGGAGTGGACTTCGTTGCTGTCCCAGCAGCACTTTTTATAAATAAAGCTTGATTTAATTTGATATATCAGATCAGAGCCGTGAAAGAAAAAAATCCTAGAGCCAGATTCACCAGATTAAACCGCTTTGACATTTCACACCAAGCCTCTTTTCAGTACCAGGTAGCAACAGTCCAGTGTGAACACCAGATGCTAAACGCGCGTTCAAAACAGCATGTTTAGTGTGTTCTGGAACGTACATCTCATGCTCGATGTGCACGTAGCATAGTGGTTTTGAGTTTTGCTATTTGTTCATGTATCGCAAGTCACATCGTCATCGCAGTCTGGATCACTAAACATTGCACGTTTTCTTTTGCATTGTGCAGCCCTAACACGATTATATCAAAGTATTATTAGCATAGTGTGCATGTTGAGCCACAGGAGTTCAGAGTCTTTGTGTTTAAATTTTTTTTAGAGATTTTACTGGTGGGCTCACCTTCAAAAATATCTTTGTCTTGCCAGTCTTCCATTCTTTGTCATCTCTGAACACACTCTTACAAATGGTCTCACAGCACTTTTCTTCGCTTTCCTGTCGGACAAAGTGAATAAAAGTCAAAGAGAAAAGACTGGGAAACAAGTGGGAGACGGTCCTTTAAACGGTTCTCCGCTCACAGTTGTAGGGTTGCAGACGGAGGTCTTGAGGAGAACACGGTAGCGATCTAGAAATTCTTTGAAGGTGTAACGAACAGGATACCCAGCTTTCCGGATCTTGATGGTCTCCATCATACCAGAGTAACGCAGCTGACGGATGCACAGGTCTCTGTCAAACAGCTTGAACAGAGGCATCATTTTTACCTCATTAGTCTGGATGAACACAAAATTACCTCCTGCAGAGTGGTTGAAGTTCCTCTGCTTACCATGGGCCTCTTGAAGTCATTGGGTTTGATGCAGCGAATGAAATACGGCTGACAGGCTGACAGTGTTTTCATCAGGGAGTCCAGAGACTGACGGAACTGGCCAATCAAAGTAGGCACCCGTTTCTTGTCAGGTGTTTTCTGTCAGACCAAACAATTCTCTAAGAAACTCAGTCTACAGTCTATGTGATCTAGCAATTAAGAGGTTATTCTTACATTGGTGGAGCTCTTGCTCATGGTGATTACCATCCTGGGATTGTTGCTGCTCTTGATGGTTTTGGAGCCAGAAGCCAGCTCATTCTGAAAAGCCTGTCTGAGGAGTTTGTTGGTGGAAGCCTCCACCAACTGGATCATATCTGAGCTGAGGGCATCACGGTTTTTCTCAAGGAAACCTAAAACAAAACAGAACTTGTGAAAACAAAGCAGGAATTAAGTGAAAGCTTTTGATGTTTTAAAGCCAAAAAAAACGAAACAAAACCTTGTGAGTCGTAGTAAACGTCTCCTGCAAAATGCCGGATTCCAAAATTTGTTTCATGGTCGTTCTTTGGGCAAATGTAGACATTTCCTTTACTGTGAAACTGATTCATCTTATAGAGCAAGGTGGTGTCGGTGCCCTGAAAATGAGTCAAACTACCCAATTATCAACTGCTTTGCTGCAGAAGAACTTTTTGAGAGCAAGGAAATCAGAGACCTTAGGGAAGTTGCTCTCCTCATCAATAAGAGACAGCATGTTCATGGTTTTGCTTGCCAATACGTCAAGTGTATTCTGGTTGTCTTGGTATTCAATGTGCTTCCAAACGATGTTCTCTCGAGTGTACTCATCCTGCTCAAGCTTGAAAACATGCTTGACAAAAAACTGCTGAAGCTGCTCGTTGGCAAAGTTGATGCACAGCTGCTCAAAGCTGTTGATACAGACGGAGGATTTTTAGTCTAAAACTCAGCTCTAAAAACAATCCAACTGTTTTTAAACCCCAACCTGTTTTTAGTGAAGTTCTCAAAGCCAAAGATGTCCAGAAGACCGATTGACTGTTGGAGATGTTTGTCCTCCTCGAGGGGCTTGTAAATGGCAGAGTTGATTTTGTTGACCACCCAAACGAAGAGTCTTCCATAAATAGCCTGGACAAGAAAGAACAGTAACTGGTGTTACATCGTGGTCCGGATGAAGCCTCGATTCTGATTGGTTGCATGGTGTCTAATAAAAACTGATAATGGTCAGTGCTGGCTTGGTAGCAGTTACCATAACAACGGATTGCATCGTGTATCAAAGAGTCCACTCTTTGTGAAGAACAATTTAAAGCCAGAAATAATTAGGATTTAAATACTAGTATTTTATTTGACATTTATTTTTTTTGTAGGTGACCATGGTCTTAGCAGGACAGTGCCCTTCGATGTGTCCATTATCAGAAATTAATGAATGACGTGAAACAGTTGTCTCCGTGTCGTCCATTAATTTCCGATAATGGGCACCTCAAAGGGCACTCTCCCTTACATGTTGGCTTTGAAACAGTGATTATGTCTTTAAATCACGCAGCTAATGAGCCTCAAAATGGATGGCAGATTGGTATGGACGTGAGCTCAGCCAACAGGCCTTCAAGGAGAGTGCAGCTCCACCTGCATACTACAAGCTCATTTTTCAGATTTTTTTGTTTGTTGCCCTTTTTTTTTTTTAGGAAAGTTTGCCCGTCCAGAGGGTGGCAGCTTACTTTGACAAAAGCATCCCTGCCATCCACAGCCTGAGCTCTCGTTAGAAACTTGGAGACAGTCTCTTTAATGGTGGAGACGGAGCGCTGGGTCAGACTACTCTCCAGGGCTTTGGGCTCCACCTGAGATGACAGACAAATGGAGTCAGAGGAAGCCCTGGGAAAAAGCTGCGTTCCTTCACCGAGACAGAAAACACCTGCCTCCAACAGCTGACTGGCTGTGTTGAAATGAGAACATTTGCAGAGTTCACAGCCTTCCATGTTATTGACTATGGTGCCTGAAATCAAGCAGAAATGTGACAAATGAGATCATTTTTAGAAGCAGTTTGAGAAAAGGTCTAATGGCGGCCATTACTATCAAACTCCACGTTGCCGAGGTGAAGGATGGCGGCGAGCAGTTTAGAAATTTCCCAGGAATCTGCCTCTGAGAAGGTGAGGATCTTCAGAGCTGAGCGGAAGTGAGCAAACTCCTTCACGTCATCTCGTCCTTCACAGCTCGTGCAGTTGCCCTGATGGAACGGTTACAGCGCTCAAAGCTTTATAATGTTTGATTCACACTCAATGAAAGCAAACTTATGACCGTACCATGGTCAGATACTTGTAATCAGCCGCTGTGCCAAGAGAAAGAATCTTCTTCTGGTCTGCTGGCATGCCCATCAGCATGTAGTAAAAGATGTGGTAGTTTCTTTCCTCGGGTGCCTGTTAAGGAAGTCCATATAGTTCATCAACAAAACATTTTACCTTCTTACTGCTGCTAACTTGCCCACCTGGCGTATAACTCTGGACTTCTCCAGCAAATACTGCTCAATGCGGGCCCCTTGAATGGCCCCGCTCTTGTTAAAGTTGACATCAATATACTTTCCAAAGCGACTGGAGTTGTCGTTACGAATGGTTTTGGCATTACCAAAGGCTGCAGAGGAACAACAACACAGGTTGTCAAAGAATTTGGGGTGAGATGGTGAGGAAAACGCATATGAGGAGTTTGTTTCAACCTTCCAGGATGGGATTTGCCTCAAGGATTTGCTGCTCAATCCAAGAGTGCTTCCCGCTGACTGCAGCCAGGTACTGCAGCATCAGCTTGGTGCTCTCGGTTTTCCCGGCTCCCGACTCTCCGCTGTGAAAACAACAGAGATGTGAGCACTTTGGCTTTTTTTGACTGCTCAGTTTGTGTCGGTAACTATTTTGATGTTACTGTGTTTTTTTGTCCTGTTTAATGCCTATTCCACCTTTTTGCATTCAATGAAATTTACAGTAAAAGCTTTATTTAAGATTTTTTTCAGGATGTTTGAATTGCAATAAACTCTGGATTTTGGCCACTAGCACAACTCATCAGTCTTCTGTAACTACATATGAAATGATTCTCCCTTTGTTTAAAAATGGTGTTCCACAGGGATCTATTTTAGGACCATGTAAATATACCTATAATTTTCATTGGTCCAGTAACAAATTACTTCTCTAGGTCTCCATTATCAATAGTACATATACAATTTGGCAATTGTGACTCTTCTCAGTTTGGATCAAAATGAACAAAAGATGAGATGTTTAAAAAAGGGTTTCCTTTGTTATTTATTATCTGGCTTTGTGTTGGGGGTGAAAGAACGTTTAACTGTTTACATAAATAAAAGCTTTCTACGTGTCTATTCTACAATAATTTGCTTTAACGTGAAGTTTGTAGCAAACTGAAGCATTTTAATATCATCTTAAATATCATGTTTATTTCATTCCTTAATATTTCTTGCCAGATTTTTTGTGCAACAGTCTAAACGGAGAAATGTTTTTAAAAGGCATCAACCTGGTCCTAACAATGTAAATATTAAGCTAGTTTTGGTCAAATCTGAGTAGATGAAAGCACATACTGATAATTTATTAGAATTAAAACAATCTACTTTCTGGTTTTAGTTGTAAAACTGCCCAGAGTAATTGCTTCATACGGAAGTTGCAATCTAGATCAAGATTTCAAAACTCATCTCCAACTTCAGGCAGTTAGTTTTACTTTCAAGTTAGCAGGACTCTCATCTAAAGGCCATAGATTAACTGCTCTTCCGTCTTGGGTCAGACCTGATGACACAGCACTGGTTCTTGCGATTGCGGCGCATGTTGAAAAAGCACGAGTCTGCAATGGCGAAGACATGCGGTGGCAGTTCACCCAGCCGTCGATCTGTGTACGTGTGCACGTGGTCTGTGGTGTAGATGGGCAGCAACTGGTAAGGGTTAACTGCAACCAGAATGGAGCCTGTGTATGTCTGGAAACAAAGAGATGTTAAATGTCTCACAGCACAACGCTTGATGAGCACAAACAAGTGACATTTATTCACAGCTGTGGTGCCAAACAGCTCTTTTTAAGCACTGTACATATTACAGTGATTAGTCACAATCTGCTGATTTGAACCCTGAATGAGCAATAAATGTAAGGTACAGGGAAAAAGGATGTCTTGGAAACCACTAAACCTCTCTATCTTTTAATGTCTGAAAACACTTTTTTTTTCCATTTTAGACATTCAAAAGGTGTTATTTTAAGGTATCATCAAATTAAGCTTTAATCCAGTCTTACAAAACACAGAATGCTTAAAATTATTCCTTAAAAAATGAATAGTGACTTGCTGACCCAAACTTTCCCTAAAAACCTTTTGTTTAACTTGGTCCATGTTTTCTGCTTTGTAGTGAATTCTCATTGCACTAGAGCTGCTCGTTTCAAAATGGCTGCCTCCACAAAATCTCAAAAACACTTTTGATGGGAAAGTTTGGCTAATTTTTAAAACTTCATGATGAGAAAAACTCAACTATGGTTATTCATTTTTGTAAAGAACAACTTGCTGTATTGAGAAAATTTCAACTTTGTTGAAAATGAATTCTATATAATACAGTTACAGCATGTTCCAAATGTGCGGATCAAATTTCAGACAGTGAGAAAATAAGGAATTCTTGTATCTTTAACAAACATTGTTGTGAGCAAAAACGTTTCAAATCACTCAACTAATTTTATTCATGTCTCATAAAAAATGAAATAGCATTTTTTGGTGATTTTCATCAAATGGTTTAAAAAACATCTCAGTTCCAAAAGAAATCGAATGTTTTGTCAATTACTTGATGTAGTGGGCTTTACAAGGTTATGGTTGTGAAACACAATTTTAGTTAGTCTGAAATCTGCCCCTTTGTTTTTTAAGCCAACAGTAAAATTTGTTGATTTGAACACAATAGTAATTTAGAGCTTGAACTAAATGGTAAAGAACAGAATTCTTAGTTCCAATAATTATCCAGCTTTCTCTCCACTGGTGTTCCACAGGATTCTGTTTGGGACCTTCTTCTTTTTCCAGCTGAAATTAAACTCCTGAGCACCATCATTCCCTCACATGGTTTTATTTGCCATTCTATAACAATAACAGAGCTACTTCTGTTTTTTTTTTCAGCAGACGACATGACAGGGTCATCTTACATGTTTGTCTGTCTCACAGACATCTCCACGTTTTTTAAACACTTAAGTTGAAAAAAAACGTATGAAAGCCAGTAATCTCCCATAGACAACAGTCCATTTTTCTCGCTATCCCTTCCCTAATTATCAGCTGCCTCCTTCTCAATATGAAAAAGATCTCATATTCTAAAGCTTTTCTATTACTTTAATTAAACATTCAATCTACCTCTTGACAGTGTTTTTACAGCCTTTGTTTGTTCTCTGTTTGTTATAGCTCTCATTTGAAAGTAAGTTTCTATGGATAAAAGAGTCTTCTAAATTACTAAATGTGCATTATGAGTCATCCAGATTCTGATGGTGCACATCATCCCCACCGTGTCTAACTGTTGCTATGACGTTCTTTTAAGGAAATGAAGTCAGTTTGACTCCTGATGGAACAGGATACACCACCTCCATAAAGTTTGGTCTCATCAATTCACAGAACAGTTGTCTAAAAGTTCAGTGGAGGATCCAGAAGTGTCCAAGGAGAAATAAGGAACTTTTTTCGTTCAGACTTTCTCCTTGAACTTTTTTGTTGAGTCTTTTTCTTATTGTTGAATCATGAACTCTAATCTTAACTGGGTCAGTCAAGTATAAGGCCTAAACTTCTTTTATGACCTAAAGGATCAGTCCTTATTGTGTACGTAGTCAGGGATGTTAAGGAAACAACAGGAAACTTCAGGTGTGAGTGCTAGCCTAAAAGGGCGGGGAACGTCCACATACACACACACTCAAACGGGGATAGCTGTTGACTGCTAAAATCTTCACATACAAACATGCCAACACATACAGAAAACAACTACAGTTCACACGCACACACTTATGCATACAAACCAACACATGGGAAGCATTTCATTCTGTCACGCATACTATGTGCAAAAGTGAGCTGACACCTGTGCTCAAGTGAGCGTCTGTGTACGGCTGAGATGGTTGATGGAATGTAAAAGGAGGGAGAGTGCCCAGTCATCCCCACACCAAGACCCCCACAGAAACAGCAGCGGCCCATCCCAAACTTTTCCATCCCTTCAAGTTTTTTTCCCATTTGTGGTAATAGTTATTCTCTGGAGTAAAAACTTAACTTAGAAATGTCCTTGCAACCCTTTGAGACAGATCCATGACCAGCTTTGCTTCTTGAATTCCTTTAAATGGTACCATCATTTTATTTTTATTTTATTTGCTTTGGCTGCTTCATTTTCTCACATCTTTAGTATTACTGATTCTTCATTTACCATGTCTGACAGTAATCAGTGTGGCAAGTGTAAATGAAGTCAGCTTTGTAGAAAAATGATTCATCTAAATTCAGTTGTTTAGCAAAAGTGACATTTGTTTTAATATTGGTCTATGCAGGTTTAGATGGCATTTTTTTATAAAAGAAAATAGATCTTACTTTAAAATACATTTACTTTAGGTAAGCTATGTAGTCTTTTGTTGTTTATACATTTATTTCATATATTTAACATTTTGAATGATTAGAAGGTGAACAATTTAAAAACACAAAAAATCTATAAGGAGGAAAATGTTTTTCAGACACTGTTGACAAACATCATTTTTTCCTGATACTTTCAAATCTTGTTTTGGTTTTATTGACCCTGTCCTGAAATTAAACTTACTCAGTTGGGTAAAAAATGCTGACCTTTATTTTGAAATAAGCTCATCCAATTTAAAAAACAGATCATTTTAAGATAAATTGATGTTTGAAATTTTTGTCTTCAGAATAGTGAACAATGAAACGGAAAGTAGCTGAAGCTCACATAGCAGGAGAAAGCTATAGGAGAATAGCAAAGCCTTTTCAGATGCTATTATCCTCTGTTCAGAATGTCATTAAGAAATGGCAGTACACAGGAACAGGGGAAGTTAAAGCAAGATCTGGAAGACCAAGAAAAATCTCAGACAGAGCAGCTCGCAGGATTGTGAGAAAAGCAAGTCCAAACCCACGTTTGACTGCACCATCCCTCCAGAAAGACCTGCAGACTCTGGAGTTTTGGAACACTGTTCTACTGTCAAGAGATACTTGTACAAATATGGTCTTCATGGAAGAGTCATCAGAAGAAAACCTATTCTACGTCCTCACCACACAAGTCAATGTTTGAAGTTCACAAATGAACATATAAACAAGCCTAATGCATTTTGGAAACAAGTTCTGTGGACTCACGAGGTTCAAATGGAACTTTTTGGCTGCAATGAGCAAAGGTACGTTTGGAGAAGAAAGGGTCCAGAGTTTAATGAAGAGAACCTCTGTTCAACTGTTAAGCATGGAGGTGGATCAATCATGCTTTGGGCTTTTATTGCAGCCAGCAGCACAGGAAACATTTCACGACTAGAAGGTAGAATAGATTCCACAAAATGTCAGCAAATTTTGGACACTAAGTTGATGCCATCTGTGAAAGAGTTGAAGTTGAAGAGAGGATGACTTCTCCAAATGGATAATGACCCTAAACACACCTCAAAATCCACGCTGTCTTACATTAAGAGGCAGAAACTGAAGGTTTTGCAGTGGCCTTCCTAATCACCTGACCTCAACATCATTGAAAATCGATGGACAGACCTGAAAAGATCAGTGTGGAACAGACATCCCAGAAATCTCAAAGAACTGGAAGACTTTTGTAAAGAGGAATGGATGAAGAAACCTCAAACAAGAATTGAGAGACTCTTGGCTGCTACAAAAAGTGTTTACAAGCTGTGATATTTTCTGAAGGGGGCAGCACAAGGTACTAACTCTACAGGGTGCCCAAACTTTTGCACATGCCATTATTTTTGTTTTCTGTTATTTTGAAAAGATAAATGATGGAAATAAAACCAAATTTTTTTTGACATATTAAAAGAATGTCTCATCTGTAAACTGATGCTGTTAGGAGATTTTTCAATATCACCTGGGGTGCCCAAACTTTCTATCCACACTGTACTTTTTATATTCAGTCTATATATTGAAAACTTAAAATGTTACAATTTAGTCTGAAGAAGTATTCAGTTAGTATTACTCCTAGTATATTTGTTATACTTATGTACTGCCTATTTATTCTTTTTTTTTTTACGAAGGGTTGACTCATGGCTGAGAACACATCACTGAGCTTTAATGAAAAAAATACTGCCACATTCTCTATCCACTGAGGCTGATTTTTCTCCATGGAGACAAACACCCTTGTGACAAACACCAGGCCAAAGTCTACCACTAAAGGTATCGAGAGATGACATGTAAGCATTTCCAGGCAGATTATGGACGTCATAAAAGTAGGTGGTCCTGCGCTTAACAAGCAGAACAGAAACTTACATAGATTTTGCCCTCTTTGTGTCGCACGAGCAGGTTCCTGAGCAGCCCCTCCTCGTTCAGGTCACCCAGCATGATCATGTCATCCACACCCGTCACCGCGGAGGGGTGCATTTGCCGGATCTTCCCTTCATTCTTTTTGTTCACCTTGTGCACCTTTACAAGTGTACAGAGAACACGGGTTAGGAAAAGTTGGCTTCCTGGTGTGTGGGGGAGGACAGTCATGGTGGATGTGTTACCTTTCCTTCATCATCTAGAAGCTGAAGCTGGCCTGTGTCTGTGAGCTGAACTTGTGCCCCAATGGGGACTCCAGAACCAGACTCCACCCATACAAAGTCCCCCTGTTTGGGATGGCAGAATTTGGAATCATAATCCAAAGGTTTGTGTGAAGATTACGTGACAATTTGGATCATTAAAAAGTTGTAAAAATGGCTCATACCTTACTCAGATGCACCATGGCTCACAGATGGATTAAACCTGAAAAGGAATCAAAATTAACATACTTAAAATGATGTGTTGAAGAACATCACAGAATCGTCTCCTCTTAAGAAAGATATTTAGAGTTCAGGAGGTCAGAAACAAAGCAAGCTGATTACCAATGGCTCTGCTTTGAATAACATTAACGAATTAAAATGAATCAATAGAAATGATTAGAATCTAAAGATGGTTTCAAAAGTGTGGAGAAGCCACCCTTACCTGGGGAAAAATATGCAGCAGCTGCTGAGGGCTCTTCACCTTGTATGACAGTGAAGCAGCTCAGTTTCCTGGCAGCCTCAGTTTATGGTCTTTTGACTTTGCTCTTGGATAGCAGAACCACCCAGTGTCACAAACGCCCCGACTTTTACTAGTGTTGTTACAAAAGACACACCGTGGTGTTTCCAAACACAGAAAATGCTCCCACTAGAATACCTTTGGCTCCTTTGTTTGTTACAGAAGCCTGCAGGCTCAAAATACAATATTTTAAATAACTAAGAACTTAAAAATAAACATCAATAACCCCTTATTAGGATTCTTAAAAATTCAAGGAGTCATTTTATACAGATTATATCAAATTAATTTTTTCCATGAACATGGCTGAAGACAAAAAAAGAGAAACAGAAGTCTTTATAAAGAAACCACCCGCAAAAACATCTCAAAGGGCATTATTAACGGAAGTCCTCTCTATATGCCAGTAAAGTCTGTGCTATTCGTGTATCAACCTCTGTTCATTGCTGTACTGTACTCTGAAACTGTTAAGCTGTAAACAGCAGATAGTGAACAGAAATAACTAGGTCAACTCTTTCAGATTAGGGACCATAAATAAACAAAAAAAGATCAAATGATCTAAGCTGTTGTAATAATGACACATGTATCCATGATATAAGAAATTCCATTAACAAGTCAGATTAAGGGTCCATTTTTATAGTTAACTTCATCTCTTGATTTGTCTTTTATTGATGTAGATGAAACCTCCTGAAGATAGCTGGTGTCAGACATGCATACCAGTGCAGTCTGGTTAAACCTGTTTTATGTGATCAATATTACATTCATATTTTATGAAAGTAAAAAAAAAACAGCACAAGTTGTTAATTTTCAGTCTCTTTACTATAATTACAGACAAAACCAATGTACAATGACTGAATGCTTTCGTCTCGCTTCATTTTGTGATGCTGTACACACTGCAGCATGAAGCGGCGTCCACGCTCACACAAACACACACACAGCACAAACTGTTACACGCAGTACAAAAACTTGAACAGAAGTGAATGGAAACCAAAAGCACATTTACAGTGATTTACATGAATACACAGCTGTGGTCACAGGGATAGTTGCCCTCCCTCTGGTTACCTGTACCTCCTTCCAGTCCCTCAAACCAATGAGGAAAAGTCAGGGTTATTTTGTCTTTAGGTGGATTGATGATGCTATAATATGATGCTAACTTAGCATTCCCACTTTCAGTCAGAAAATACAAGTTTTCTTTTTCAGAAGGTCTTTTTTTGCATTCATTAAATTTATATTTTCTTAAAAGTACTTTGTGTTTTTATATTATCTATAAATGTGAAGTATTCCTTTTACAGAATATAAGGATCAAAATACCAGTATGGGCAAAATAAGGTGTTTTTTTTTTTTTTTGCTCTTGGTTAAATGTTTTCTTGATCAATTTAAGTAATGACAAAATGAAGGTACAAGCCTTTGAAAAAAAAAAAAGACAATTTAAATGAGTCTGTATACATAAAGTTGACTTAGGGATGACTCAGCACTGACCTTTCCCTCATTAACTTCTCCTCTCAGGGCATGCTCAGTTTATCATTCACTGTGCCTCCAGTTAGTGCCAAACACCACCGAAACACAACATGTCCCCTTCAACAACTCTGTCAGGGACACAAAAAAAGAAGAAACAAAAGAGGGGGTGCTCTAGTAAGCCACTCTTATTTAACTAAACCCCACTCCCTCTGTATGTGAACGGGCGGTGTCTGCTCATTGTAGCCTCCCTGTCACTTCCGCCTGCTCTCAGGCAGTTAGGGAGGAGGCGCGCGATTGTATGCAGCAAATCATAGCACCAAAATAAAAGCAGCTCCTTCGCCCCTTCAAGCAGGGGGCAGTGGTGGTGGTTGAGGCCCGTTCTCAAGCCCGTTCTTTCCGCTTCAGCTTGGAAGACTTCTTGACGGCGCCGTTCTTGTTCAGCAGCTTCAGCACTTTGTCTTTGTGGTCCAGCACTTTCATCATGGTGTCTCTGGCCTCTGTCACTTGATCCATCACCAGCTTACACCGCTGCATGTTACCCTGTAAACAAAGGAAACAGTTCATTAACACTTTGCTTACTTTAAACCTTAGTCACATGCACCCATACGGGAGGTTGACCCGTACGGATGCCGCGGTTTTTGGGTTATCCAGGCCCGTGGAAGGACATAGAGAGAAGTGGCCGTGTCTTAAAGGGAGACTGTGTCTTGCTGTTCCCTTGAGGCTCATGCCACCTAAAGACTGATTTCCACTGACACTTTTGCTACAAGTCTCTGTTGCGTTGACACAAAAAACCAGAACGCCCATTAATCAATCAGAATGTTTACATCGCCTCTGTCATTGTGCGTCTCACGTCTGTCCCTCCACAACTCAAGCTTTATGCAGGAGTTCTTTTTCTAGTTTATTGATGGGTCAACTTCACTGTAAAATCTCAGAGAAATAGAAAACAGGTCTGGGTTTCAAAATAAAATATTTGGCTGTACTTTAAAAAAAAAAGTTGATACAATTTTATATTTAAGGTGACGTGCCCACGCAATAACGTACACAGACACTGTCAATAATATGGTCACCCAATTTTTGCAATGGATGAGGAAAGTTTAATTTTTAAAGGGTCTTTATTCTGCAAAATCAACTTTTTGTGCATTTGACTATATTATAATGCTAACCTATGCCAACCCCACGTATCTCTGAGCCTTCCTCTAAAAAGGCCCACCGCAGACGGACCAGCGTAAATCTGGAGTTAAGAGACATCATGAAAATGGAACGTACCATTGTTGTGTGTGTGTGTGGTAAGTGCATTGTGAAGTATTCATAAGGATACACGCACTTATGGTTTTGTTACTAGCAGCATGCCCAAAAAAATGTTATAAAACTTTTTTAAAGCTTTGATTAAAGCTCAATATCAAGACAAATGTTCAAAATGCTGTTCATTTCAGCTTGACTCAGAATATTGTATTATATTATTGTATTATATTGTATTATGTTAACTCTTATTTTATCAGAGGTTATCAATGTCCTGCATTGTTATTGTAAATGGCAATTAATAAACAAACTGAACTAAATCTACTTTCAAGAAGCAAATTTCTTAAAATTAAAACTACAATTTGAAGTACATGAACTTCACTTTTATTTACTGTTATCACCTGATACTCATAAAATGTAATAAAAACAATTTCCTCAAGCTCTTCATAGTAATAAAATGTCAGTATATCAAAGTGGGATGGGTTTATTAAAGTGTTGTACCGTGTCACTAGCGAAGACAATGAAACATCTCACAATTATTGCATATATAAATAAAACAACATGATACCAGAGAAAGTTGAGAGGAAATTGGTCTGTTAAGTTTATCTATATGAACGATTAACTTCCCGTGTCACTTCAAGTGCTGTAATTTCAAAGCGCTCCTTTCTCAGCAGCAGCATTTGCTGGTAAAAAAGGAGAACTGCGGTTCAAGTGTTAAGTACAGGCAGATGTTGGCTTAACTTTAATAAATGCAGCATGTGTATTCCTGGTTTGTAAAGATATACAAGACGTATACATACACAGACATATTCTGATCACTGATTAAGAACTAAAAAATACGTACTGTAAATAAAGTTGATTTATTGTTCCTAAACAGTTTTTTAGGTCTGCAATTGTCTTTTTTGTAGAGATTTCTTGAGATATCACTAAAATTGATTTGAAGAAGTTTGTATCATTTGTTTAAGCCACAAATGGAAAGAAGAAGATTCAAGTCATAAAAGCAAACTGCTGCAGTGCAGCTCCACCAAGTCTGTAAAATGTGGCAACTTGGTGAGAAAAGGAAGGTGATGAGGCCCCAATCAATGAAAACATCTTTGTTTTTCAAATAAAAAGAAAAAAACAACTAATAAATATAATATTATTGGAGTCATGCAGTAGCTTAAATGCTGAATCTTGGTGTTCTAAATCTTTAATGTAGCTGATCATGGCTCTGTTGCTGCTCTAAACATTATTCTTTACTAACAACTAGGGGTGTACCGCTTAATTAATCAATGAACCAATTTCTATTCCTACGATCCATCCAGATCGATCTGAGACAAGTTGTTAATTGAATCAAACCACGCCATTAAAAAAAAAAAAAAAAAAAAAAAAAAAAAAATCGCTTCAAAACAAGATAAATCGATTATACCAATATGCCATTATACCATTTGTATTGCGGTATGGTAGGTTTATTTTACTATAATGTACAAACAACCAAGTGCATCACAACAGACAACACACATGTGATGCAGCAAAAACTAATCAACCATCATTCCAGTCTAATGTGTGAAAATACTTTGAAATTATCAAAGACACGTGACCATACGGTGTGCTAGAATGTTCTAATAATGTTGTATTATTTTGATGTGGAAAAACAACAGTGGACTGAACATTTTTAATTTACACTTGATTATCTTGCAAGAAAATCAAGGAATCTGGAAAAATTCACCATCACTGCTCAGTACTCAGGTATTTTCCTGAGTCACACAGGTTGAAGTTTTGGCTAATGATTGCCCTGGATCAATTTTAGGTCACTGAATCGGATCCAATCGGATTGTTTTAAACAAACCAATATTGACTATGAATTGTGTTGTTATCAACAAATAATGATATAAATCAAATTATTGTGAAGATGAATTGTTAGACCCCTATGAACATGCATGTGTAGCTTAAACAAACAAGCTGTTGCTATTGGCAATGGCTTTACCTGTATGAGCTCATTGATTCGGTGAAGGTCATCATCGGCGCCGGCTCTCTTCTTTGGGATCAAGCCCTCCTGGAGGGAGGAGAGGCGGCTGTAGACGTCGTGCTCCAGACTCGACTGAAGAACGAGAAAATAAAAGCTAATTTCAAAAGGCAACACAGGAAGCACATTTAAAATATTTTATCTGATGTCAGTCATAGAAATCTGAGGTTGTGAACTTGAGTCAAATTAATATCAAACATATTTTTACAACATCCACTAAACCCAAACAACCAAAGCGTATTTAAATGTTTAGAATATTACATTTAATCATTAGCAGCAGAAAGTTTGTGAACCTTTCAAAATAAAGCTGTTGCTCATTGCGTTGGTTTATCAAAAATAACAAAGATGATTGAATTAAAGAATAAAGAACTTGTGCATTTAAAATCAGTTTAGGATATATTAAAGCTGAAACAATTTTGAAGCGCTTTAAGAAACCAAAAAACTGAGATAAAAAGATATCTGGATTCTTTTTTAGCAGTACGTTTCTCACAGTTTAAGTACATCTATGATTAACATTAGAAATCAAACTCATCCATTTAAATGAGACAACTTACAGAGGACAAATTACTTTTAGCCTCACCGAATTAAATACATTTCATTAGAGGTTTGATAATAAATACAGCACAATTATGGTAAATAAAATCATTACAATATAAATGGACCTGTGGGGGATTTGGACTCACCAGCTGTCTAAGTTGTGCGGCACATAAGTGAATTTTCCAGCCTTGTGCTCTGCAGGCCACTCCTCTCTGATTAGCCATATCCTGTAATGTGCCCTTCTTATCCTCTATCAGAGTAACACATAGGTTATTTAAATGCAACTCTGTTCATGGAAAATATCTAAAGTAAAGTATTCACTCACCTTTGACCCGAATGTCGCTGTACCTCTGGAAGTGGTGGTAAGCAGCCTTCCAAGGGTTACGGTAGTGCCGCAAAAGGGTAATAGGTGGGCGGGGCTTGACAGGCACATATCTCACTCCTTCTTCATCTTCAATGCAAAAACGAGCACTCAACCAACACCTCAAAGCAACAACACAAATGCTGGAAGCTGCAGACGTACCGACATATTCTCGTGGTGGAGATTCCCGCCGCTCTGCCCTGCTGCTCATAGGTCTGCCTGGAGCCTTCTCTTCATCTGTGCTGTTAGTTTCAACCATTTCACTTTCCTCGGTTGAAATAATATGCTGCTGTTTGCGGGGCTTTTTTCTCGGGGAGGCCCCAGGAATCAGCTCTCCTGTTCCAGGAGCGCTGAGTGTGGAGGCCTGGGTGGTGATGATCTGTGCTGATAACATACCTGAACTGGGATCTGCAAAGGATGCACACATTGGTTAATTTTTAGTAGTCAGTTTTTCAGATTAGCTCAATGTTAACGACGACGTCAGAGCCCCTACTTACCTGGCTGGGAAGTTTCCATGGGCTCCACCTCCTGTTTGACTTTCACATCTGGGCAGGTGGAGCTAGCAGCACACGCTGCTGTGCTACTAGCTGCAGGCTGAGTGGGGGAGGCCACGGTGTTGGCCACTGAAGCAGGAATGGCGGGCGTCACAGCCATGGCTGCCGGTAGGGCAGAGAGAACAGTCGACGGTTGGGAGGGGGGCACGGGTCCTGGTGTGGCGAGCATGGTGGGAATGGCCTGGGCCAAGTGCTGGGGATTTGAGACCATGCCCTGCTGGTCCCCTCCCTGAGCAGGTAGTGCTTCCACTGCAGCCATAACTGGTGGGGCCATAGCCATATGAACCTCGGTTTTGGGTTTGACGCTTTAAAAAAAACAAAAAAACAAAAACAAAAACAAAGTCAACTTAAACATCTAAATACCAACAAGATGTGGGTGTGAAAGTTAGAGATTCGACAGATGCTGACCCAGCAGGCCGAGGAGAACCGGCTCCTCTCACACCCCCACTCTCAATCCTAGCGCTGCTGGGTTCACTGGCTTGGGCGGGAATCAGGTTCTTACGAACACACCTTGAAGAATAGGACAGGTATGTTGTCAATGAGCTGGATTCTGATTAAGTTTCACAGACGATAAGAAAGGAGACCATACCTTCTTTGAAACTAAGAAAAAAGGCTTTGGTAAAAAGGAATTTTGAAAATGACTCAGACTCACAGCTGTTTAAAGACCCACTGTAGTGAAAATGGCGTTTTTAAACACGTTCTTGTAGCATTTTTCTGATGGAGGACATATATAAAAAATATAAGATTAAAACTGGGCTTCTGAGTATTTCTTTATTCAAATCGTGTAGGATCAGTAGCAGATGAAAACCAGATGTTTTAAACAGCTCGGGTTTGTAACGTAGCAACTGCCATGGGCGAACCAAAGACTCCTTTCTCCACTGCAATTCTGATGCATCCACTTGCAGACAAATAGATCCATTAACGTCTTCATTTTCCTCGTCTGAGCTGGTATCTGGCTCAACACATACAGGTGAAAAGCTCAGATATTTTTTCATATTTTCTTAGTGGTGCTAATGTTAGCTTGGGCTTGTGAGATGTTATAAGATAACGGGAGAGAGTGTAAACAAAGGGATGATGGGAAATTTGAAGAGGCGCCAACAGTCCTGCCCACAGCCCAGAGGCGATTCTGAAGAGTTACTGCTGCGGTGCAGAAAATGTCTTCTAAAACGAGGCAGGCTTTTGATTTTGACCAAACTGCGTAACAATTTTACAATAGAAAACAATATAGTTGGAGTGGGACTTTAAGCAACCCCCTAAAGCCCAGGGTGCAATACAGTCATAGTGTGGCAATACATGCGCACATCTCCACATCCTGCTTCTTTCATAAACAGTTGAGTTTACACTGAACATGATTAAGTGCATTTAGGTGATCATTTTCTCTTAATGCTGACGTTTGCAACAGAGGGACTTGAAATTTTCTAAATTAAGTAAAAGTGAAGTAAGATTTTTATTAAATTTATACAAAAATGGAGTAAGTTCTATGTTAATGATAACTAAGGAAAACATATTTTTTAAAAATATATTTTAAACTTTATTTGAAACAATTCAGATAAATTAAAGTATTTTGTGCAGCAGGTAAAGGTTGTAACTAGATTAGCAATAGTCATAAAACATACTTTGTTTTGTCTCATTTTTTTGTTTATCTTTTCAACTGTACATAAATATTAAAATGAAGTTATGTCTGCATAAATTATTAGGTATACTGTGCACATACAAGAAAAACAGTTGGAAAATTAGTCTTTATGCTCATGAATTCCAATTGCGAGACCTTTCTTTTAAAAAAGAGAAGTGACATGTAAAGGCACCAAAAAACAAACAAAAAAAAGCTGCAAAAGCCTTTTTATGGCACTGGTGTTCAAAAGGGGAACTAGTTTTTTTTTTTTTTTAAAGTAGAATACATATACATACATACATACACACACACCTTTCATTTGCCGCTGCAATTCAAGGTTGCAGCCGGCTCAGCGACACATTGACTTGTTACTGTGACAACAGGCCGCATTACGTGCCAAATAGTATGCCTTTTGTGTAAAAGCGATCTAAACCTAAAAAATACCAACAATAGAGTACATGTTCATTTCTTTTGTAAGTGACTGTCTTTTAAGCGGGATTGTGCCCGTTGAAGTGTGCATTCAGAATTTGACGCATGCCGCGGATGCCTTAGCTGGTGGAAGACGGTTGCTTCGTAGAGTGTAAATAATGAGCGTTAATATATATCAACACGTTACTTTCAAAAATGTATCACGTGCGTTAACGTTGACAGGACCTAATATATATACATATAACAAGAACATTATATAAAAACTCATAAAACTTTACCAGAGAGGTGACAGTGTCACTCACGTTTCATTTGCCGGTTTCTTCCGGAGAATGCTGGGTCGAGGGGAGGAAACCAAAGTGGGACCTCCTCCCACTCCTCCCTGAGTGTGGCCTTGCACCATGGTGGCTACAGGTTGCGTGGTGCCAAAGGTGGTGCTAATGGGGCTGGCAACAAAACCATCAGCCAACACAACTCCTGCATTGAAGATAAAATTAAGCTCATTAATGAATATTACTTCAGTGCTCAGTTAAAAGATGAGCGTGCTGTCATAAATGAAGATCTGTGAAGTAAATACCAGGCTTTGTTTCACTTTGAGGTTGCTGCTGCTGTGTGACTATCGGCGCCTGCTGTATTCCTTGAGTTGTGATGGGTGCAGACGGGTGCAGGCTCTGAACTCCCATCTGCGCAGGCTGGATGCCTTGAGCAGCAATTGGGGCTTGCTGGATCCCCTGGGTGCTGATCTGGGCTGAAGGCAGACCAATCCGGTCAACTGCCATCAGCTGCATGTGGTTCAGGTGGACAGTGGTAGCCACGCCCACTCCAGCCTGCGTGGGCAGAGCTGAACTTGGGGCTTGTGGGGTGACTTGGAAGAAGAGGAGCAAATATTAATTCATACTAATGCAGCCAGTTGTCCTTTTTTTAAACAGAATGTAGATTTTATATTACAAAGCCCACAAAGATAAACAGCGGCAATGGTGAATGGTGCTCACCTGGATACTGGCGAATGGTTGAGACAGAGCTGCTGATTGGGGTGTAGGTCTGAGTCAGAGGGTATGAGGACGAGTATGTTGGCAAAAAGTACTGGAACTGAACTGGTACTGAGGGCCTTCAAAACAAAGAGAGAATTCACATAAGATCAGCAGCCAAGTGTGTGTTATTTTGCATGACTTTTAGATTAGTAGTAGTTTAAATAAATGTTTCCAAAACTTGCAAACATGATGAAATTAACTAGACTAGAATGTTCTTGTTTGGGTGCTAACCTATTGTCACTTCTGGTTTCCATTGTGACGGGGTTAGGAGAAGACCGGTGTCCAGGAATGGGGATGAGGTTGGCTCTCTCTCCGGGGTAGTCGGGCTGAACACGGGATGAAGAGTGGGCAATGGGCTGGGGCACCACTTTAGCTGGAAACACCATGGACTTGTTGCAAGAAAGTAGAAAATGTGCAAAACAATCAGAGTGAAATCTAAGAGTAAACATACCAACGGGAATAGCAGAGGTGGTCACTGCTGTAGCATGAGAAGAGTGTGACGCCATCGTCATGGTGACAATAGTACTACTGGTCATCTGAGTGTGTGGCACAGAGCCTAGTCATCGTTAAAGAAGGAGGAAGGTTAGTTTGACCAATTGACATAGCATTACATAGATATACAAAGACCAAAGGTCAGTACCTATCGTGGTCGTTGATGGAACAGTGTTAGTGGCAACAATTGGCGCCACAGTGGCTGCAGCTACTGGTGCCACCGTGCTAAATATGGGCTTCTGTTTGAAATGAAAAGATGGGTTATTTTAGTCACAAATTTGTAGACATTTTTGGGCAAGAGCAGTAACCTGTGCCATGGTGTGTGGTGGCTGGGGCTTCTGAGCTCCAATCGCAGGGTGTGATGGCAGAGTGATCCGCGTGGTGGAGTCACGGGAGGTCTGAGGCCTGACGGTGGGAGTGGTGTGAATCGTCAGAGCTGGCCGTCTAAAAGGGTAAAAAAAAATAAAATAAGTTGTAATCACTGCACAAGATTCAGAACCCAGACCCAATGACGTGACTACTCTCAAAGTAACTCACAACAGCCAAAATTTAAAATAAGTTTCATTTTCAACAAATGGTTGAATCCAAAAAAGATAAAAGAAAGGAAAACGGTAAGTAAAAACAGAAACCAAACTGAAAATGTTTCAGCTTGATCTGATATCAAATAGAAGAGAACCTTTGTTCCACTTATATGAGAACTTACCCATGAGCCACCTCAGAGTGTGTGACGGTTGGACTGATAACTGGAGACTGAGTTCTCGTTGCTGAAATAGGAGCCACCACAGTCGGAAGTACAGCTGTAGAGGTTGTAACAGCAGGTCGGGACTGCAGACACAACAACATTATAATAAAACGGTCTTCTCTACGTTCAGCACAATGCTCACAGCTCTTAAGGCACCTGAATGGCCTGGTGGATGATGTGTTGCACGGCAGGCTGACCAGGTCCTGCACCGGCTCCAGTGGCTGGTCGCAAGACTGTTTTGGAGCTGGACATGACAGCTGCTGCAGCGGCTCCTAAAGACACAGCAATGCAGCATCGTTCATCACCATGTGTGAGAGTAAGGGACCATCGGAGCATCAAGGATAAGAAAACGGGAATTCTGATCTTTAGAGAACATCTTACCACGAGGTAAATGGGATGTGAACGTTTGGGGAGAAACTGTGGGGGCCCCAATCTGTCCCCTAATGATCTGAATGTTAGCAGGCATCAGATGGTGTAAGTTGCTGGAGTGACCCTTTAAAAACCAAAAAAGAAGTCCATATTCAATAATGAGCCAAAACACTTATTACTATTAAAGATAATTAAAGGCTGAAACAAAAGAGCTCCCACCTGCTGACCACTAATTGTTGCCACGGGGATAGATGAGGTGGGGGCAATGCTGCTTTCAATGGTGACAGTAATGTGACTAGGCACCTTGGGAGGGATTGGAATATGGGTCTGGTTGGAAGCTGGTGCTGGAGCAATAAGTCTACTTGGCATTGGTGGCTTCAGAACAGCCTAAAAAAAGGACCAATATCAGGTAAATACAACAGTTTTGTTGGTTTTCTACTGAGAGATCAGAGGAGATCCATGTTCAAATCAAGTCAATCACAGACTGCAGTGCGTAATTTGAAAATACACTGCTGTTTAGAGTTTAAATGAGGCTCTTTCCTTTGAAGGTAGAAAAGATAACACAGTGTTCGGAATTGGAAGACATTTAAAGATAACGAACTGAAGAGATTTTTACCTTCATCTGTCCCTCGGTGAGGACTGCCGGCTGTCCCTGTGGGAGGTGCACGGGAGTTGCAGGTACGGTCACCGGGGCACCAGGCTGGATAGACACAGTTTGAGGAGCAGCTTGTGGCTGCCCATGTGTCTGCACTTGTGGGTAAGGTCTGACCACCATGGTCTCCTGCTTCTCATCTCTAAAGCCTAATGTCCCTCCACTGGCAGCAGGTGGGTGATCTTGCTGACTGTGATCGGCTTCACGGCCGCTGTCTCCTTCAGCACCAGCTGCGGAACAACAGTCGGTGTCAACTGCGATACAACTTCTTCGTGTTTTGCACCTGCAGTGGCCTGATACCTGGAGCAGTTGATGGCTGGTTGACTGGCAGCAGGTTTGGGGCAGCAGGGATCTGGGGGGTTCCTCCGCTGGAAGTAGGCAGCCCGTGTCGAGGGAATTGCTGTGAGCTCATTTCAATATTTGCGGACCTAAAAAAAAAAAAAAGCATCAAGACTGCATGTTGAGAACAATTATTTTGTGCGTAAGAGCCAACAAGTATTGCAGCCTTTCTGACAGACAAACGAGTGAAGCTGTTGTTTGAGTCGACTGGTTGCGCGGGTCCGTGATGCAAAGCTACGAGCTAGAACCACATTAGGTACGGTCCTGAAACCCCCCAAAACCCCATTAAAGTGTATTGTTGTATAGTTCATAAAGTGCTTCTAATTGACAAACAACAATAAGCCATGCATGTTTACGTATTTGTTCAACGACATGTAAAATGTAAGTGGCAAAAACTCTGTTACCACGACTCAATCAGTTTTTGCCCATTTTGCCGTAAAGGAGATAAAAGAGAAAAACATTTTAAGAACTAAAGTATGTAATTTGATAACGCGACTTCATCTCAATTACACTATTTTTACTGTGATCGCTGGGTTTTGTTTAGTAACATCTAAACTAAAATGCTAACTCGTTAGCAGCTATCGTTGTTAGCTGCAGGCTAACGTTAAGAGTGGCTAACCTGATGCCGCCCGCTTTTTATATTTAAGTCTCGACTTTCTAAAGACCAAGACCGCACTAACTTTACACGACAACACATGTTTCTGTGTGTATGCATACGTTACCGTACCGCTAAATAACTAGGCAATGGTCGTTCTATGGATTGCAATTTTTTCCATTCGTCTTTTCTTTTTTTCCCCCCACCATCTAAACCGGAAGAGAGCTCAGGAAGAAACGGAGCTCTCTGGTGCTTTCGGCCAATCAGAGAACGAGCGGCAAAACGTTTGTCCAATAGGAGCTTTGTAAAAAGCTACGTCCAACCCATGCTCGTTGGCCATGAACCAGCATAAATCAGCAACTTAACGTAGGGTGGGGAGAAGTATGTGTAGGGTAGTGGGGGTGGGTCACCACTGCGTTGAGCGTTGAACACTGCGGTCACGTGGCAAACGTTTATGGCAAGCAACAAGGGCCAAAAATTGAAGACAAAACGCCGTATTCACAGCATTTTGGCTTCCTGTCAATACCAGTTTTATCAAAATTAACGAGAAAGATAAGATGAATATTTAAAATAAAGCGTAAAAAGACTGTCTTGTATCTATAATTAACGCTGCTCTTTTCTAAACTCAATCCTGGCCAAAAACAGATGTTTTGTTTGTCCTCTTTATTTGCCTACTTTGTACTTCTTCCTTTTTTTCGGAAATAAAAACAGCTAAATCAGGCCTTCAGGGAAAATAGGGCATGAGGATCTAATCTATTTAAAAGGTGTGGAGAAAGGCTGGAGAAGCACAGAGGGGTTTCTCCTTTTTCTCGTGTTTACAAGCACATGTCCGCCGCCAACAATTGGAAGAGACTTGGTGTGAGATGTCGAAGCGGAGCAAATCTCACAGCTCTATTTCGATAAATATGAAAGACGGCCCAAATCCAAATTCTTCTCCTACCCTTACTGCTTCTCCCTACCCCTCCAATTGTAGGGACACTGAGTGCTGTAGGGTTGTCCAAACATGTTTTTTAAGGGGAAGGAGTAGGTACTTAGAGCTGACTATTCCTCCGCCGGTAGGATGATCCGCATCGCCATGCACCGCAGAAGAGAAATGCATTTCTCCACGTTGGTGTGCTCTGAAGCACAGAAGTTTACATTTTTAATGTCAGTAATGACTTATCGTTTTTCATGACTGTTTACAGTTATAAAATCAATGTTGTTATGTATTTTCCGAGCACTGGCAGCTACGCGCTAACGTAGATGACCAGCGACTATTGATGACTATCATCGAGTGGTAGTAACGTCTGGATTTGAAGACACTATTTTTCCATATCTCTCTGTTTGGAGGGCTAAATGTAGGGGTCAATGATCAGTTTTCATACGGTTGACATTTTCGGGAATTTAAAAAGACGCCATGGGTACGTCACTACCAAATCTCAGTCTCTGATTGGTCAAAGTTCAGCCAGGGTTAATTTTCGACGTGCGTTCAAAAGCCATGGATTTTGGACGTAGAGCCCAAAAATGGTCACTGAAACTTGCGTAGCTATGCATAATTGCGATAGTTTTGAACACAGAAACCCGAAATGTGTGTTTAAGCTCACGTATCACTTGAACACTTGAACAGCACTAGCGAGCTCCCTGCACAGTGTGTAAGGTTGGGTTGAGGGTTGAGAAAATTAAGAATCGGTTTGATGTGCCGGTGTCTCTCCTGTGTTGTATGTGTGTGTATATGTGTTCACAGAGACTTATTGCCCACAGCATGCCTGTAGAAGATGCATGAACATTTTCATTCTACGGGGTCACAGCGCAATCTACAATCTTGATGATTTGTGATTTGTGCTCCGTACAGGTTTGCCTATTTTTTGTCTTCAGACAGCCCATATACACCCGTAAGGGCAGTTGGGACTAAGACATAAAACTGTTAATCATTTTAGTTTTAGAAAGGATTCCATCCATCTATTTACTAAAGTCATTATGTTTTTTATGGTGCTTTAAGGATGCAGCAGACCAACAGTCTAGAAAGAGTTGTTCTCAAATGTGTTTTGTTTGTTTTACAAGCACATAATTTCTCCATACATCTAGCACTTTTTGGCTACCTCTGAGATTTCATAATGGTCACTGATATTGAGATATTATCTGCATCCACAAAAAACCATTCAAAATGAGTCACAGCCTTTAAGCAGCCATGTTTTTTAGCTGCTGCACTTTGAGGCTTCAAAGTCCCTAACCTGCACCTCTACCATCTATCTTCTTGTCTTTTTTGTATTTTTATTGCCCATGATTACATTTTGTCACATTTTAGTTTGTCATGTATTTTAGTCTTTCAAAAGGTTAATTTTTTTGTAATTCCTTTGAACGTTGTTTAGATTTTGACCTTTGCATAAACTGCCTATAGTAGCAAAGGGTCTATGAAGCTTTGCAGGCCTCTAATAATAATAAGAAATAATCACTCAAATGGGGAACCTCAGTAATTCCACATGAATAAATCCTGGATTTACTGGCTCTAAGTCTTAGAGTCGATTAATTACACTTTGGGCTCTACATTTAATAATGAAATGTGGACTGTGTCTATGTTTCAAAGGATATGCAATGCATGAGTGTTTAAGAAGTGTTTGACTTTCTTTGTAAAGACTAACATTTCTTTGAACATTTTATGAATAATATTTGTGTAACTTTAAATTGAGATTTTTCTTCAAAAACAAGCCTGACAACTCTGTTAAATTTGTGCAATTGTCACTTTCATAAAAAGTTTTTTTGTATTCTTAAAAAAACTATTTACCATTAAAACTTTTTCTGAAGTCAGGAAAGACTTTCTTTATTTCTACTTTATGTTTCTTTAACAATTTCTTCACTTGGGAAAGTTGCAGCCATTTAATATGTAGCAATTGTGTCTAAAACAATAATAAGTAAAGTTATCCTGATCACACTTATCAAAGTTTTGAGTCATCACAATGCACTTTATCTGAATCTTTTTTAAAGTAACCGCTAGAGGGAGACAGAGCGCCATGATGTGTTTGACCTGTTTTGATTTTAAGACCCACTCCAATGAAACTGTTGTTTCTTAAATGCTCTTGTAGAATTTTTCTCACGATGAAGAACATATATTAAGAAAATTAAGATTAAAATGTCTTTGTTTTTTTTTTCAAATTTTAGTGAATTAAGAGTAGACGAAAAAATGTGGTTTAAAAGACATTTATTTGTTATGTACAAACTACAGTCAGCTGGCCATAAACTCCCTGCTCCAGTCAATTCTGATGCATCTGCTTGGAGACATATAAATCCACTAATGTCTTTGCTTTCCCTGTCTGAGCTGACATCTGGCTAAAAACTGTACAGCTGGGTAGCTGTAATGTTACTTGCTTGTAATGTGTTTTCTTGCACTGCAAATGTTAGGCCGAAGTTTTGAGTGGCTATAAGCTAGCAGGAGATTGTGTAAACAAATGGATAATGGGAAATGAGTGTAGGCTTGCTCTCCACCAATGGTCCCCCTAACAATTCAGAGGCAATTTTCTAATGAACTCCTAGTGACTGTATATGGAGAACTGGACAAAGCGAGTGCGATATCACCAATAGAAAATGACTTACTTCCAGTTCCAACCAAATTAAGTCAATTAAGTTGCCATTTTCCCTTCATATGTCCGTTGCCATGTTGAAAATCAGTAAGCCGTGATTGGTCCGTGTCAGTATAGGTTTACATTTTTTATGACAACCACTCTCTCCAATCAGTAGTAAGCATGCCTTCCACTGAAAGTGGGCTCAGGAGAATCTGTCAATCAAACGCTTCGAACATTTGACACGAGTCCATCTACTTTTATTGAGCTATCTGATTGGTCAGTTTATAGCTTGATTATTCTGACAAATGTTATGACTGAGTAATAGCTGTTTATTTCTCAATAGTATACATTTTAAACAGTGACGTGTGGTCAGGGGAGGCAGTGCTCAACTGTCATCATCCGCACCTGCCATCATGAGACGTATAAAAATATTAAAATGAATAGTTGTCCAATAATCTATGCAATAAATGCAATTTATATGCATTTTGCTAATCATTTCAGTGGCTAATTAATTACTGATTAACCTCTTAGGCGTTTATTCATTTATTTGTTTGTGGGGTCTAGTGGTTTTTAGATGGCTTTTGGGCTGGAAAACCATGGCTCTATCTGGCAACCCTGTTCAAGGAGTAATTCACCGCCAATCCATTGACGTTTGAGGCCTGAGTCGTAGCTGACCTCAAGTTTAAGCATCAGGAACAATATTTAGGAAGAACCTGAAATCATGTGTTTAAGCTTTGAGAGCAGAAATCATACCAGGACTTCCAGAGGAACAGGGACACATTAGATGATTGACAGAAATTCATCTGTCATGTTAGAGTATGTTCTGGAAGAAAAACAGCCTCCTGAAGAGGAAACCCACATCTTCATCTCAAAAAGTGTTCTCATTGATATTTTAAAGATTGCGATCATGTCTTCATCACTGCAGGGCAAATGCTAAAACTGAACTCCTATGCTGAACTCCTCAGAAAACTATTTAATCTACCTTCACTGAAGATGTTGCTATCGTCCCTAAATCATCCATATCAGGAGGACGCAGTTTTCAACGTAAAAAAGACTGAATGTTGTTCTATTCCTTTAAATTAAAGCAGCATGCAGGGATTTGAGTTCAGTTTTAATGTGATCTAAAAACCTCAGTGCTTCCAAATGAGATCCCTATATGGTGATCTAAAGAATCCTCCTTCTGTCATGGTCCTTCATAAGCAAAGTCCACAGCTCAGAGAGGAAGGAGGTTTTAATCAAACGGTTTGCCATCACAACTTTGGGAAATGTGAGCTGCTCTTTGCGATTAAAAATATACAAACTTTCGACTCGCAGAATGCAGTCCGAACTTTCAGACGAGCATCCATCGTCCTTTTGCGCTGTCAGAACTGTAACTTAGGGGGAGATAAGAGCAGGCCTTCCTTTGCTTGTACTCGTCTCCAAACCCCCACCCCCACCCCCACCCCCACCCCCCCACCCCCCCACTGGGGCCCTTCAGCTCGTCTGCTCAGGAATGTGTGCAGCATGCCAGGGCTGTCATGAACCTTTCCCTGCGGCTTGCTTTGTCCTCATCGTTAGAAACCTGCAGGAATGTTAATATCAACCATGTGGAACGTTGGGAAGGGGTGGATGAGAAATTGTGGGAGGGGTGTATTTTCCTGTCTTTCTAATGAACAGCACATTGATGAATCTGTTCTCAGAATGTGTGTGTGTTTTTCATTTTCCTGGTGCACTTTTTGCCTGGATGCTCCGCTCCCACCGAGGCCTCTGACTCACTCCGGTATTTGGCCCGTCTGATGTATTTGCACTGTAAGCCCCAAACAAACAGCGGTGAGGAATTTAGCAGGGCAGGAATTCCTCTGGCTCTGTCATGAGGGAGGCGAAGAGGTTTTCATGACTGGAGATTCCTTCAGTCAAATGGATTTTGACCCAGGCTGAAATCTGCTGCGCTCTAATACTTTACTCTGCTGTGTTCTACCTGAAAGTTAAAGTCCCACTCCAATCTTTTTTTGATCTGTTGTGAAATTGTTCCCAGTGGTCTTTTAATTATGATTATGTTGTTTAAAACCAAAAAAAAAAAAAAAAAAAAAACCTGTCGATTTTGAACCAGATGCCAGCTCAGACAAGGAAGACAGAGAAGTACATGGATCTATTTGTCTACGAGTGGATGCATCAGTGACATATTTTGTCTGCTACGGATTCATAACAATTTGAATGAAAAAAAAACAATCAGAAATGCTATTTTAAGCCTACGTTTTTAATATATGTGCTGTATCATCAGAAAAAAAGCAATAAGAACACGTTTAAAACACCAAAAACACTATTTTCATCAGGACTTCAAAGATTATAGGTCGCATCATTTTCTTATGCTTTTAAGGTCGGAGCCTCTTTGCAGTCTTGCACCGTGTGGCTCCAAAACATTTGACATCAAATGGTTTTTGAACTTGTCGGTGAAGGTTCACATTTATCCAGATGACGTTATCTTGAAGTTAAATGGTGTCATCTGAACCTAAAATCTTCTTCATGAAGTCATATTGATAAGTGAAACGTTTCAAAGAAGAAGATTCCAAGAACAGTAGTTGTTGGAACTTGGTCAAATTACAAATCTTCAACAATTTTTTACCACACACCTATACCAGAAATACAGCCTTTATTAATCACGTGACTGTTTTTGGATAAGTGCATTTAACTAGCAAAATTGTCAAAGAAAGTTTGGATTAAAAAACTACCTTAAGATGAGCTTTTCAAGAAAAAAAAGACCTAAAACACTTGCTTTGAGCAAGTGATAAAACACCTTCATGTGTTTATTGTATATCTGCCCTTTTCAACACAATGAAATGTCATTAAAAGTACCCGAGTTTTCCTTGGAAAATGAAATATTAAAAGAAACAGGTATTTGAATCATTACACCCCTTTTCTTTTTTTGTGCTGTAACACAAACCAACAGCAGAGGGAGCAATGACATGCTTCTTTCCCTCACCAAGAGTTCAAGCAGTGCTTTGTGAAGTCAGAAGTCTCCATGGGTTATACATTTAAATCTCACTTTTATCAGGGAACGTGCCTGATGTACCTCATGTGAACCTGTCCTACTTTGAGTTCTTGTTATGGCCCTGATACGGTGTCTCATCAGTCTTCAGTCTGAATGTGCTCTCGGATGGTGGACGGCAGGCCAACACACCTCGAAGAAAAGAGAACATCAACCTGCTCACTTTATCAGCATACTTTGTGTTAACTGAACTGAATACTCGGAAACAAACTTTTTCAGCATGTAATGAGTGCATTTAAAGTGGAGTGTCCCAGCACTGCAAGGATGAAACAGTCACAAGCAAAAAAGAAGTCACGACTTACCCAGCAGACTGTTTTCTGAGCTTTTAGCTGCTAACTGTGCTTCTTCCGTTAGTTACAGTAGGAGCTAATTCATTTTACCTTCACTTTAACAAAAGTGACACAAACTTAGTCAAAAGTAGATGAATCTTTTTCCTATTTTTAAATCAGAAAAATGTTGTATTATGGTGTTTTGGAACTAAAAACAACATAGTAACCAGACGCAACTGTAGAAGGTGTCAGGAAGACTTGTGGCGTTTCATGAGTGTGACTCATCCTTCAGTGCATCTTTTTGGATGTCTGAATGTCCCACATTTATCTTTTCAAGCAATAACTGATCCCAGGAGGAGACGAGCTTTTTTTTTTTGGAAACAAAGCCCAGAACAATGTGGAAAGATGCTGCTGAAATTTACAATCAGCATGCAAAAAGGAAATCTGCAGATCTTTAAAGACCATCTTATTTACTAAGTGTATGGGAGTGGCAGCATTATAATATAGGAAAACCTTGGGAGGGATTGATAAACCGTCTTCATTCATCTTAACGTTGTCTTTATGTTTCTCTTTAGAAGTCACCACAGAGAGATAAATCTGAAAATCGTTCAGCTTAGCCCCTTTACAATTGCATTTATCTTAAAATTGCACTCTTTAAAAATTATTTCCTTTTCTTTCCAGGAGCAGACAAAAAGTTTGGAAAAAGCTTGTAGCTGTGATGTCGAAGCTAACCACAAGCTTCCTGCTCTGTTTCATTCTGATTTGCAGACAAATTGATCCATGTAAATCTTTGTTTTCCCCGCCTGAGCTGGCGTCTGGCTCAAAACCGTATTGCCATTTTTGTTGCACCTGTTAGCTTGGAGGTCTGAGGGGCTGTAAAATAGCAGGAGAGAGTTTAAACAGAGTGATAATGGGAAACAGGGGCGGGCTTACTCCATGCCAACACTCAACAACTACAACTCAGAAGCAAATTTCTAATGAACTTCTGCACAAACTTTGAAAACGATACAGGGTTTTTTTTTATTTCAGATAAAAACGGCAAAATAATAATAATCAAAAAAACGTTTTCACAATAAATGATTGGAGTGGGACTTTAAGATAACAAGATATTTCTCATTCTGACTTTCCTGACCTGACAATCCAAACATCCCAGTCACAGTTTTTTGCCCTGAGGTGTCTCTGACAGAAAATTCCCAACATTTTTCGAAGGTAAAATAAGAAAAACAACAAAACTTCTGTAGAAAGTAGCTACATTTCAAAACGCATTTGTTGAGAATGCTTCAGGGATTGTATAATTTTCAGTTGTAAAAGTACCTTCAAATTCACCCAAAATGCAATATGTTTAGGAAAAAAAAACAAGCATAATGACAATGATATAGGTGGATGCAGGGACCACAAGTCTGAGAGCGGTGGGAGGTTGTCGACTAACAAAACATATGCTTCCTGTCTCAAATGATGGTGTGCATTGTTCCTTTAAACCTACAGTCATTACGTGACCGTAAGCACATTTGCATTTTACTGTAGGTGTTTTAAAGGGACTGTGGCAGGAAAGGTTCTCTGAAGTGAGAACTTAAAGGTAAATTCTCTTTTTTAAATCAGTGAAAGTAAGAAAGGCATATTCTTTAACAAACTAGGACGAGGCAGAGGAAGTTCAATGTCTAGGATAACGCTTTCTGCCGCACCCTGCACTTTGATGTTGTACTGCCTTACGAGCAAATATTAATGTTTCTTCTTCTTTCACTGATAATATCTGGAGTAATTAGTTTGCACGTTTCCAAGCAGACACAAACAGTCATTCTTTTTAACAGCATGCTCAGGCTAAGCAGCATTTTGTTTGCTTGCTTGTTTTGTCAAAGGCCTGATAAAAGAAAAAAGATTAGGAATCTACTGTCCATGTAGTTTGGAAGGCTAATGCAGAAGTTGTTTAGATGTGTTTGCTAGAACTATAACAAAGTTCAGAAGAACAGTCTATGGGGATCTTCATTTCAATTTTATTTTATGACATTTTTTACTCTGGCTTTGCAACCAATTGTTTTTTTTTCCAATTTAGATTCTAATCAATTTGCTTGGTTTCCTCCTGCATACTCATTCCCCAGGTAACGTGTTTTTAAATTTCGCTTTAGCATGTCTAAGGCCTTGGTTTCAGCATCGCATTGCCAGGTTTTCCCATACCCATTTTAGACTTTCATGTACTTTTTTTCCTTTGTCAGGTTTTTGTCACCTGTTTCTGTTTCCTTATTCAATTTCAATTTGTGCCACATGTGCACAAAATTGCATTTATAAGAAATGTCTTCACCCTGCGGGCCCTGGTCTGGGTGCTTGGCTGGGCTGCCTGGCGGGTGGATCTCCTCCATTGACCCCACAGTATGGGTGCGGGGGCGGGCCCTGGTCGGCGCGGGTGTCTTGGTGTGGGGATGGCTGGGGGTTCTCCCTCCTTTTTTGTGCATTCCATCATCCACTTCAGCTTAACATAACATTCACCTGAGTACAGGCGTCGGCTCACCTTTGCACCTTCAAATAGTGTGCATGACAGAATATAATGCTTTACATGTGTTGGTTGGTATGCACAAGTGTGCGTGTGAACTGGATGTGGACAAGTTTGTGAACACTCTCGGAGCCGGCAGGTATGTAACAGCTGAGTGTGTGGACAGGCCGTGCCCATTTTAGACCAACATTCACTATTGCAATGGGTATAAGCTCCAGCATTTTGTTGCCTGTAGATTAACAACTCTACCTTCCCTTCCCTGTAGCCATTCTCTAACTGCTATAATGCACCATCTCTCTTTCCCCCCCTCCACCCCCCAACTCTCTCCTTTTTCCCCTTTCCTTTTCCGTCCGGTCCAACAAAAAAGACACAAATAAAAAATATATATATATTAATAAAGTTTGGTTTAAATTACAAAAGGGGCTTATACCAACATACATTTTGTGTTCGCTATGATTTATAACCCCTGATTGTAAGAGTAAAATCTGTCTAATACAAGAGGTTCTCAGCTCATATCTGTTTGCTCAGCTGTTGGACAGGACAAGTTAAAAAAAAAAAAAAAAAAAAAAAGAAATGTCGTCACCCACTGTTCCAAAAACAACAGTTTTTAAAATTATTTTAAAATTATTTGAGCAAAACTTGAACCTAATTTGTTTTAGAGTAAGGAGCCGTTCTTTGGTTTATCGTTCTGATTGAACCACACTTGTCTTCTTTGGTTTGAAATGAAGTTCTTTGTTTTTTGAAATTGCACCATCTAACATTGATTTAAAAAAAATTATTGGGATTCCCACTGAGTGCTCTCCTCTTCTAAATAAATCTCTAAATCTAAATCTTGCAGTGTGAACAAAAAATAAATAAGTTTTAATATGGTAACATTCAATGTCAATATCTTCAATGTCCCTTTAGGGGCAAACAACATTTGTATGACTTTGTATTTCATATTTTCATAACCTTCCCTCATAACTGCACTACAATTCAACAAGTTAAAATTGTTAATGTGAGTGTTAATGTAATACATCTTAATAGAAGCAAAAAAATGTGTTTTTGTAGGTAATGACCTAAGAAAAAGCATTTGGCTCTCATGGATGGACTTAGTTTTAGTAAACACATTCAAAATTGAGGAAATATTACCTTTTAATAGACAAAAAATACCAGTCAACATTACAAAATGAAAGAAATTGTGAAAAGCCAATAAATCTGTTCATTTCCTGCCTGTAAACAATGGGATCATAAATGCTCCATTGCAGCAAAATGACTAAACTTTTGATGATAAAGAAACAAGAGGCGTCCTCTGATAATATATATATATTCATATGTACATTTTTAAATCTTGTTTCTACACAGTAAACAGAAAAAAAAGAAGAAACCTTTTTTTCAACAACACACACAAAAGAAAATCTGCTGCTATTTCACAATTTTCACGCCTGTATTCTTGTGTTTGGGTTGTGCTAAAAACTTCCATAGTCAGCAAGTTTTTCCCAAATTCTGTGTGATCAGATGAACAAACCTTCAGAGGAAAAATTCACAGGGTGCCAGTGAGTCTGAGGCAGCTGTAAAGATATTTACGATATGCTTGATATGGCTATGCTTGTAAAAGAAAATAAGAGTGGGAAAAAAAGGCACAAGACATTGTGCCACAGCTGATTTTAATCTACGTATCACAAGCATCCTGGGATACACTGATGAATAGACAAGGGGAAGAACCGGTTTACATTCTAGCAGGCATTGTGATATAAACAGCTCAACATGTTTTCATTTCTGCGCCTTTACAAGAGCAATACTTGAAGACGTGACGCTTTTCCTCATTTTTAGGATTCAAAAACATTCCCATCTTCCCACAGCAGGAAGCTTGACGAGAACATGCAAGAAAATCTGCTTTGTGTTACTATAATTCTTTCCTCTTTCTGTTGTTTTTGGGGTAAACTTGCTTTCTGTGGAGATCGCCCGACTTCTGATTCCTTGAAGATCACAAGATCACAAATAAGTTTAAAATGAGAAATACCTGATTGGCAGATTTATGCTCAGATACTAACGTTGTCTTCATCTGCGCTGGAAGCTGGCTGAAGTCCAGCTTACAGGCACAAACTTAGTTGGACCCAAACTCCAGTAAACTGGCTGGAGCTATTCAAGCTGAAGTGAGGCCAACAAACAAGAGAAACATTCAAACATTCAAATCATATTATTGACGCTGGCTTTTATTCAGACCCGAAACTGTTCCAGTATTATTAAGTTCTTTTAAAAGTTTACATTTGGAAGTGTTTCTCAGCAGCTTTCCAGAGTCGAAAATTTGTTTGTACCTGTTGTTAGTTAATAGTAAAAAAAACACGTTCACAAAAAACCAAAACTGAATAAAGTCCTTTCAAAATAACATAAACTGAAAATTAGAGATTGCTTTTTTAATACTTTCTGTTCTTATGGTCATACAGCTAACCTGCTCTGAATATAAGGAATTTAGCTCTAAACAATACAATTAGCTGATATTCAAGAACTCTATTTGCATTTCCTTTTTAAAATCCCTGCTGGACCTTCAAAAGTGATTTTTCTCACACAATCTGAGTGTGACTCAACTCAAACGAGCAACTTACTGCCTACAAGCTCAAGGCAGAGCTCCTTTGTGCCACAGCCCAAGGATCAAATAATAGAATTGCTCTGTGATGTAAGAAAGCGCCGTCAACTGAAACATTTGACCTACTTTGGAACAAAGGAAAAGGGGAAGACTCAAAACTGTGGAAACTACTCTTTTATGACTTACTAGCATGTCATGTGTCAATAAATAATGCTATTTTTGTGTGCTAGATTTTAAAATTTTTCTTATGTGATGTGTAATCCTACATGATCCTGTAGTGTCATGCAAAAATAGTAGGGGTAATAGTGTGCTAAAGTTCAGAGGTAATACTAATATTTGTTGTAGCAGCTGGATGGCTCAGTTGGCTGCATGCGGGACTGGGAAGCCGCTGGGGGCGCGATGAGCTTCACCCAGTGTGGTGGGACGCTACACTATGTAGCCACGGGGGGCCTGGGTCTGGGATTCCCTGTGCCGGTCCCCAGCCCGTATAAAATACTGGGTTGTGTCGGGAAGGGCATCCTCTACCAAACCAAATGTGCGAATCAGTGAATTTGCTGTGGACACCCCGGATGGGATGTGCCGATTATTCAGTTCTTTAACCTCTTAAGACCTGCCGTCCTCATGTGTGGACTTCACATCGCGGGTTATATTACCACACTCTCTGTAGTTAATTCTACTTAACTGGGGGCCCTGTGACTATGAAATAAAAAAGCATATCAAGCAAGATCTCTGGTCTAAAGAGGTTACATGACTGTAAAGGGCACATGAATTTGGTAAAAAGACGAGCATTAGATTCTGGGAAAGATTCTTGAAAAGTACAGAATTGTTGAGTAAATTCTGTCTATTTGTTGTTTACGAGGCCTTGTGGCAGCCTCTGATTCACTAGTATCTTTTCTAGATTATGCTTTTGTCAGCCTCTACAGCTTTTGATGAATGTATAGACGGAGATCTCAGAGAGAAAAAGGTTTAGTGTATTGAATACCTTGTCAACAATCATCAGTTTGTTTCTTTTTGTGGGCTAAAAACAAATCTGTACTTATTTTTTCGTCAGAGTCAACAATTGCCTAAAAAAAACCAGAGTAACACAATTGTGATGTTTACATAAGAAATTTACTGAGAAAAAAACACACCACCCGAGAGGTTTTAGTTTGACAAAAATTTGAATTTGAAGTTTTTTCAAATGTGTCTTCAGTGTCTGCATACTTAAAAAATGTAAGATTATTACAGAGCATATCCACTATCGCTTTGTGACAAATAACTTTTGGTTGTAAACAAACAAACATCATAATCCAATAAGCAATGTCCCATATAGTACCAACCTTTTCTGGGTTGTTTTGTGTTTCATTGTTAAGGCTTCATTTTGTTTTCTGAAATGTTTTTTTTTTTTTTTTGCCACCATAGTTTTCAGATTTGTATGCTTCAAAGTTTCTCAACAGAGTCACTGTTTAGTTAGTTATCCGGTTCTGCAAAACACTGCTGTGCAGTGGGCAGACCTGATGGAAAAAGACCTGCAGTCCTTCAGAAATAACTCTTTTGCTGTAAGGAAACAAAAACAAAACTGTCTTTTTCTGCGTAAACAAAAAAAAGGATACATTTTTCCCTTTTTGTTTTTTTAAAAAACAAAATACAGTTCTAGATGTTTTCTTTTTTTAAACTCATTTTTCAAAAGACAGAGAAAAATTAATTTCGAAAGTCTAGACTGGAGTTTTGACACAGCTCCACCATCAGAAAAACTTCCTGAAGAGCAATGGAAGAGAACATTTGTAGAAAAGCTGTGCAATAAGCAGAGAAAAGATGAGAGTCGGGACTGGGCTCAGAGGGAGTTTCCAGGAAAGTCTTTCTCATGAAGGGTGTAGTCACAACTCCCAACTTTCTGCTCAGCTTAATTTAAATAAATAAACTGACATCTATTTTAGCTGAAAAAAAAAATCCACAGAATCTTCAGTCCTTTCAGTAGAAGTCCAAAAAGCTGGACTTCTGAGGAAGTCTGAGGAAATGTTGTTTTCTTGGTAACTCTTAATGAAGGAATTCATTTTAATGGTGTGTAATAGAAACTCATATGTTTCAGCTTATGGGAGATCGTCCCAGCTGGCACTCTGCGATGGTGAAGGCTCTTACTTTCTCCAGGGAAAGTTTATCAAAACTGCATACAAGATGAAGCAGGTCTTGGTGTGAGTTCTGAGCTTCTATCAATAGGAATCTACGTGGACAGACATAAACACCCATTAAGACTAAATCTTTTCCTGGGAGGTGAGTGGTGCTTCTTCCAGAACAATGCCAGACTTTTAGTTGGCACACTTCAACATGAAAGAGATAAAAGATGGTCTTCCTCAGATTTGGCAATGAAGGCTTGTGGGATAACGACTTGTAATGTAATAACTGAAATAGTAAGACGTCTTTCAATGTGCCTGTAATGAGATTTACTTGCTGGAAAATGAGGGTTTCAGTTTTAATGAGCATAGAGAACAATACTATAATTCATTACAAAAGACTTTTTCATCCTGTTCTTCAGTCAGCTTCTGTCTCTTGACATGGAGCCAGTAGAGATGAGTTTCTCGAGACTATTTCCATACAGAATCAGGTGCCTTGTCTGTCCTTTTCCCACACAGTGTCTTCTAACTGTAAAGGAGGCATCCATTTCCACACGACTCGGTTATAGTTTAACCTCATCCTCCTGTTTTTACATTCTGAATCAAAAACGCATTTGCATGAAAACAAAAAATGTTACTGAACACCAAGGACTGCGCATCTTTTATATCTGAGTCAGCTTTGGTGCAGCTTTGACTTTAACTACCCAGTGTTGACGGAAAGCACGGATTCGTCATGATGATCACTTTGTGGTCATCATGTCGTTAATGTACAGAGACGACAGAATGCTGGCTCCGTCTTAAATCTGCAAACTGTCGCCAAGTCGCTAATCACATTTGTCGTCTTTGAAATGTTTATGAAATCAGCTGGATGCAGTTCATAGAAGTTAGAGAGCTTCAGATTTTACAGAGCAGACAAGCATGCGTGGTATTTATGTCTATGAGGAATGAGCTGAGTCATAGTGTGTGAAGTTGCAAGTGTTAAATATTGTGGTGAGTCATTTATTAGGGATTTCTTTGATGAAAATCAGATGTTTTCATGTAATTAAAAGTCCTGTTTTGACCTGTCAGTCATAAAAAAAACTTTATTAAAAAGTAAAACTTCAAAATCAAGAAATAAAGCAGCAAAGCATCTGTTCC
>BSAI01000138.1:2569082-2664131 GCA_036245035.1 Adrianichthys oophorus
TTTACTTCCCACTGATTTGGAAGTCTGTGACTTTTAAGTAAACAAACGAAGCCTCAGTGGTACTTGGAGCAGCACTGGACACGTTTTAACAAATTGATATAATGTGAATTTATTTATCCTTTTGACGTGTCTGTGTTTTTAAATTGTTTTATGCAATTTTTAAGATTAACTGTTTATTTATTTCCGGTATTTTACTCTTATTTTAGTAATTTTCATGTTTATAAAAGAGCTACTGAGGGACAAATAGGCTTCTGGTAAAAGCATTAGGATATGGGCATGGGGCTGCTGTTTTGTAGTATGTCCATGTTTTTATACCTATTTGATAAAAAAAAATCAATCTAAACTAACAGTAGAATTGCATGTTTTGCTCATGCTAGTAAGTATAAACAAGTTGTTGTGATCCTGAGGTCAAAATTCCTTAATTCTAAAACATCTTTTGTATGTTGTGATCAGCTGTGATCCTCCTTGTCCTCGTCCAGCATCAGGACAGCTTTCATTGTGTCGCACTAACCTGCCACCTGCTCCCAGTGTGACAGAAGGCTCCTCTGAGTGTTGCACAGACATCCATCTCTGTTTGTTGGTGGAGGGGCAGTTTAAATACTCCAGGTGCCCCAGGGAGGCATCTTTATCTGACCTGGAAGCCGTGGTTTAGTCAGCCATCTGCTTCCAGAGAGACTGGTGGGGGAAGAGGGGCTTTAATGATTCATTGTTCAGGCTTGTGCTTTCTTTGCAAGTTTCAATCATGTTAATGAAATTTTGATGGGTTTCAGAAGGGCCTGTTGAAAACCTGCAACAAACCTGGAGCTGATCCAGCTTTTTGTGTTTATTTCCACCTTAAAAACAAAATATCTGTGGTGAAAGTTGTGAGGAAGACAGCTGCTTTGCTGATGAAATGATAAAATGTTATTTGAGCTCTTTCTCTTTGGGTCGCTGGCTCAGGCTGTTTTCTCCAACTTATCCTCTGCATTCCTGTTGATGGGGGCTGACAGGTGCATCTGTCTCAACGCTGGAGGGCAGGAGATAGTCCGCATGGTTCTTTGTTGCCCCAAAACATCTACCGCTCAGCCCGAAGCTCTGTAATTTCCCACTACATCCAAAAGAAGTCAATACATAAACCCAAAATTTCCACTAAAATTCCTTTGTAATCTAAGTTTTCTTTGCTGCGTTTGTGGTCGTTGGGTTTTATAATTGTCACCACTCAATTTCAAGCAATGCTCATGTTGTGTGTTGACACAGCGCCTGTGTTGTGAGTCAAACATGCAGGGCTTGTTTTCCTGTAACTGCCAAACTGACTTCAACTGTTTTCCAAGCTTTCTGCAACAGTAGCAGCAAGGAATGTTTGGTCATCAGAGTCTCTGGGTGTTTACACACATTAAACAACACGTCACTTTCACTAAAACAGTTTTCGTCTTCATCATGTTGTTCACATGTGGTAAACATTTTAGATCCACTTCTTCTCACGTATTTCTTGATAAACAGCTCAGGAATGGATCTTGCTCTTAGAAATCCTGAAAAAAAAGTGGTAAAATGATCTTATATTCACACATCTTACAAAGAGCTGGAAAACTTTATTTAAACACAACTTTTCTGAATCACTGGGACACATTTTTTTTACATTTATTAAAATTAATTTATTGTACCTAATTTTTATGGGTTTCTAGACAAGCATGTTTATATTTGACGTGTTTTTCTTCTCTGTTTTGTTTAATTGCACATAAGGTTTTCATGCTTGACCAAGAAAAGCAAGTTTTGACAGTGTAACATAATGAAAAGAGCATATAAAGCATGACTTCATCAACAGAGAACTCTAGTAAAGACCGAAATAATTTGCATTTTCTGCTCGACATAAAAACAGCTTCATGCTAGCACTGAAAGTATTGCAGAGGACTAACTGGGCATGTTTATATATTCATTATGTTTCCCAGAAAATTAAATATTACAATTGCATATTGTAATTTACAAGTTCATCTCAGCCAAAACAGGCACCAGTTAAGTGAATGAACTGACACACAAATAAATTGACCAAATAGATTAAGACCCCAATAAAATACAGAAGAGACACGATCAAAAGCAAAACCAAACAGAGTAAAGTATGGACAAGTATTGCAGGTAAAAGGATCAACATCAAAGTCCTTTAAGATTTAGAAAAGTACCAATCTTTCTGCTAAGGGAAGTCTTTTTTTCCCAGAAATCACCAGTCAAACAGGGAAATTCTTGTGAGTTGAAACTGGAGCAATCGTAATGTGTTTTCTTCAACAGATAAAACTGATCATCCAGCACAAACGTCCAAGATACAGTGAGCAAGAGCAGTTTTAAGATTTATTAAGGTTTCGTTGCAAAGAACTCTAACACTTCTTTCCTGTAGATCCCAAACGAGCTTTGCTTCACAGCTTATTTTGCTCAAACTCTTGCAAATGTGTGATCCTCTTGCATATAGATAACTATCTATAGATGCAACCCCAGAGCCATTTCTAGGACCATGACTTAACAACATCAATCCAAATCATCCAAAACTACATTTTCTTATCTACAGTAGAAACATGTCAATTATTAGTTCTTCATCCAGCAATCTCACTTGTAATATAACAGTTTTTCTAACTTGGCCCATGTTTTCTACCCTGTAGTTCATCAACATTCCACTAGAGGCAGTAGAAGGGCTTTTCATGCTCATTTAAAAATGGCTGCCTCCATGAAAACTCAAAATAATTAATGGAGGTAAAAGTTTAGTTCATTTTCTAAACTTTATGGTTAAAATAATTCATCTTTTGTCATTCATTTGTAAGACGACTACTTGCGGTATTGAAAAAAAACTAAATTAGTTGATAATTAATACCAGTTACACCATGTTATAAATGTGTGGTTCAAATTTGAGACAGTGGGTAAATAAAATACTTTTTTTTCCAGAACACTCATGTCAGCATTTTTACATCTTAAACAAACATTGTTGTGAAAAAAAGTAATAATTTTCTGTCACTTCATGTGATATACTGGACTTTTTAGGGTTAATATAACTCAAAAATCATCAGTTTGGCTGTATGTTGTAGTAAGATGCAGCAGATGAATGGATGGGGAGTTTGAAGCTCACATGTCTCAGCAGTAGATGCCGTTTTTTATCACCATAGCTAAAGAGTCACAAACTTAAACCTCTGGCTTTTACGGAACCGGAACTGGAATGAATGTACGGATCAGTTCCTGTGTGAAACATGAAATGATGTCCTGCCCTCCTCAGTAAACAGCATCACCTCACAGGCTCAGCTCTGTTTACCACCCCTCACTGTTTCTGAGTTTGTTTGCCTTTATGTTGTAGTGTGGAATTCCGGGAGTCAATAAAAGTGCAGAGAAGCATTTCTGTTACAGTAAAGAGAGCAGTAGTTTGGGGAAAGGTTCTCACCTTGTCTCTGCTGATGTTTGTTGATGTTATTTAAAATCTTTATTTGGCTTTGCTAGAAAAGATCTGAGGTTGTAAAACGGTATTGTAAATCCTAGGAAAGAAAGAGACAGACAGGTTCTGCAGAGAGGAGCCTTCATCAGATCCCTGTTTAGGAATGTGGCCATTTGTTCCCAGCAGGAAATAAAACGAGGTGTTGGAGAATTTACCTGTTCGACCACACGTACCTCAGTAACTCACTCAACCCAGAAGGCCTAGGTTAAGTTGTCAACAGGTTCAAGTGGTTCACCTGAAATCCCACTTTCTGTTGTGACTGGGAAGAGGAATGTGGAGCATTAGTGACTTCAGGGAAATCTTCTATTTTCTTCAGAAAAATACCAATCATGAAAGCCTGAATCTTCACATATACTGAGTTACACTAGAAGTTTAAGAAATCTGATCTGTATACCTGATATTCAACCCCGAATATGTTAAATGTTACTGCCGTTAACTCTCAAAACAATGATAAAATATAGAACCCTAGAATACAATCTAGTTTTACTTTTCATGAATGCACAAAAACACTATGTTGAATTTTGAGTGACAGGTCATCCTCATCTTCATCATTCAATCTGTTTGTATTCACGATAAATAAAGCCGTAAAAAAATATTGTCAGTCTGTTCCAGAATGTAACAACACACAACCCTGGGAATGTTGGCTTCTTTTTTGCATCTTTTCGAGCAAAATGGTGCTGCAGGGTGTCAAAAGTCATACTTTTTTCACAGTTTGCTTCATCTTTGAAGCTCTTCGCGTGTTTAACAAAAAAGAGGTTTTGTCAGTTGACTCCCTCCAGGCTTTTACAGTAGGTGTAAGCGCAAATGGCAGAGAAAAAAAAGCAACCAACATTAACATTATGAGCCTCTAACATTGAAGTCTTTGGTTGGATGCCACCACTCAGTCAGTCAGCTGGTACTTTTAAACCCAAAACTCCATACCACTTACTCCTCACCAAAAAAATGAACTGCTGTAAACAGCAGAACCATGTGAGACAAATACATACAAACTTTTGTAGATTCTGCTGAGATACCATTGAGATGGTATCTCTTTAACAGTTGACGCAATTAACGTAATTCAGATGCAGTTCAAGATGGCGGCAGCCTGTTGAGACTGGCGTCATGCACTCCTGGAAAATTAACTGAAACTCTTGGTATGCAGCACAGATCCTTCGTTCTACGCAAATATAACTCAAACCAAAGTTAATTTTGGCCAATGTAAGAAAACGAGGCAGGCATCCAGACGCCATACGATGACTGAAGTTGACAAACGGCTTGGAGAAACCAATCCAGGGTTGATGCAAGCCATGGAGGACCTTATGGCCAAAGAAGTAGAATTTCATAAGAAACCAGACGGTCAACAATGACATTAAATCTTATAAAAACAAACTTACAACTTACAAGAAAAGCCAAAATAGATTATTACAATAAAAAACTGAAATAGCAGAAATGGAATATGAGAGCATAATAATATCAAAATATTGGGGTAAATAGCTAATTAAATGGATTGTCTCAGCAACCATGAGAGGCACAATATGTCCACAATTTTACAATCTATGTTTCTTGAAAATGTTAATGAGAGGGAAATATTAGCAAAAAATGAAAAGTAAAAATAAAACAGCAAAAGTTATTTAACTAATCGACAACATTACGTGCAAATAAATTGAAAAAAATTCAAACCACCAAAGGGGAACTACCAGAGTTCCACAAGGACCTATTCTAGGTCCCTTACTTTTTATTCTGTTCTTAAACGATATTTGCAAACCCTCAAAATAATTCAGTTTCTGTTGTTTGCAGATAATACACCAATTTTCTACTCCAGAACAAATTTACCTAGACTTATGTTAACGTTATAAGAAATAGCTATGGTGAAAAACAGGTTTTCTGACAATAAATTATTTCTGAATTGGGAAAAAACAAAGTTCATGATTTTTAGTCATCACCAAACAGATGAAAATTTAACATCAAATATTGATCAAGTCAATATTTGCAAAGTGAGAGAAATACAATTTCTTGGGGTTATCTTGGATGAAAAGTTAAAATGGAAATCTTGCATTAATTACTTAAAAAGGAAGATTAGTAAAATTCTTTCAAAAGTAAAAGATTTATTTAACAGTGAATCCTCACATATGTTAAATTGATCCTTTATTTTACCGTAAATTAGTTACAGCTGGAGACCGAGATGGGTTAAGGAAGGGGATAGAAATGCAGGAATGTCAAGTTTTGAAAAATTAGTTGTTTCTGTTTTAATAATGTCCCCTTTGTGCTTATGTCAAAGGAGCAGATTATAAAAGATTTTTTATTAATTTTGTTCCATTTGTTCAAGCCTAAAGAAGGGCTAATGTGTGTTTCCTTGTAAAATGGCATGAACAATAATTAAAAATAAACATTTGTTAAAAATAATCTCAGATCACAGTCGCAAGATTCTGAAGGGCATAAACTATGCCTGACGTGGGTAGGGTGGGTATATTAACTGGAGTTTCACCGTTCCAAAAATGGGCAAAGTAAAGTGAGTGTTTTGTTGCCAATCTGTAAGTCCATCCACTCATCAATCAAATAAACATGCCCCTAATAATGCTGCAATGTGAGCTCTAATAAACTTTGAAAATACAGATTTTCATGAAAACAAAGGTTTTTTACACCAGAAAGTAAAAAGGTTTTCATTTATGGTATAATACTGGGCTTTTTAACAGCAGTATCCATGAGAAATTGCTCCCTTTTGAAACAAACCTCCAGAGGTTTTCTGAGAAACTACATTTGGTACATCGTGATTGGCTTTGATTGACTCCAGAAATGTAATGTGGGGTCTTGGGGTCCACCCATGTGTGACAATGGTAAAGCAGAACCAACACCCTGGCTAAAAAAAAACAACAACAGCAAAAATTCTGGCTGTTTTTAAAACCAGGCAGCCATTTCTGCAATAGCTGTTTACTTTACTGAGAGTTTTGTCTGAAGAAGGAAAATGTCTCCCATGTCGCAGAACAGAGACTTGTTGAGGGAATTGTCAAAAAACAAACAAATTATGTCAGGAACTGGTGGTTTATGGACCAAAATGCAGCAGACTGGGCTTGGTGTCAGAAACTAAAAGCAATTCATAGTTAAACTAGAGGATGACAAAACCAATAGAGAACCGAAAACGTAACAAAGCAGATTACCTGACAACTACGAACTGAAAACCAAACACTTTAATACACTGAAGACAGTTACCGTAACTGAAATCAAGACAACTGTGGATGATTAGCTATAATGTGACTGACAAGAAAACTCGAAAACAAAACATGACAATGTAAATGTTATTAACGATCCAAACCAAAGTAAACAATCCTCACAATAGGGGCCCACTCCAGACCCCAGAAGATTTGCTAAGGATGTGAAAAGCTAAAGTCCTTGAAAACTATAAAAACGCTTGACAAACAAGCTTTATTTAAAAGTAGAAATACGACAGAACCTATATCAGTACTGTTATCTAACGTGAAGCACGGTGGTGGAAGGGCAGTCAGTTGTGCTTTAAGTACAGCCATGGGTAAAAGTCAATTTGCAGAATCAGCTTTAAGAAATACACATTGTGATGGGAAAAAGAGGAAAGGAAATAAAAGTTGTTTCTACAAACCGCATAGATCTCAGGAACAGAGGGAAAAGAATTCTTCACAATGTGAAAAACTCAAAAAGATCTTTTTTTTTTAAATCTATAGATTAGTCATCAACGGTATTTACAATGCAAACATTAGTAAGGCGGTAACATTACAGTAATTTATGAAATATTTGCTTGCTGTTTCACAATGACAGCATAAAGCGAAATAGAAATGACTTATTTTGCAAAATGAAAATAAAGTCATAAAGAAAATAACAGTTGCAAAAATTCCATCTTGTCAAACCCAATGATTTATGACGTTAAAATCTGGCTGACGGTTTTCAGTTATCCAGGATTCTCAAGCAACTGTTGGATTCAACTGCCATGCAAATGAGCATGGTTTGCCTGTGACAGAGGAATAATACCCAAGAGTCTGTGCATGGCCTGCAAAACACGCAGAGACTTGTTTAGTCCTCCACAACCTTCAGTCATCACATTAGGATAATGCTTTTCATGCAAAAACCTCAAAACCATGGCCCAACCCCATCACCGCCAGCTGATCCGTGCCTCCATCCACATGCATGGGTGTGATTGGAGGGAAGTGCTGGTGCTGTTGGTGGAGAAGGGTAGGGGTCGTGGGGTGGGGGGTATCGGCAGATGGCAGGGCTGCCCCCGTCATGTTTGCTTTTTGGGGAGAACAATGCATCTCTCAGAGCTCTTATTAAAGGAGGCGACAGGGATTTGAGTCCACAGACAGCTGGCAGGCAGCATGCTTCACACACACCCTCCCTCTCCCACATCACGTCCACACACACAGACACACACTCTGCAATTAACTGGCACAGGCCCCAGCTAATATATTTACCAGAGCCACGCAAACAACATGCTGACTGAACAAGTAATGTCTCAATTCATTAAGAGAACATTTAGAGCCCTATTTTTTTAGTAACTAGAAGATCAACCGTCATTTCTTCTCGTGAAGCATCCATTTACAAAGCAAGGTGCTGCATTTCAGATTTCAACCTATTAAAGAAGGCATGTCCAAAGTCTGGCTCGGGGGCCAAATGTGGTTGCGGTTTGAACAATGGTAAGGGGGCCCCGCCACTTTCTAAAAAAACTTGTGTACGATTTCTTGATAGGGATTGGTAAATTTTGTAGTGAGTGGTTGCAAATGTGTGGTGACTTGACCTTTGGAGCCTTAAGGGTCAAACAAGAAGAACAGGTTTATCCGTGTCTATGGTCATACTACAATAACTACGCATTATTTTCCTGTTCAGGTGATTTAATTTTCCAAGTTTACAGTGAGAACTGAATGAAACATAATAGGTTACATTTCACATGAACCCTCATTTAATGTTGACAAAAGGTTTATTCTTCCAAACAGACTTTCTTTTCATTATTTCTGGTCTTTAAATCAGAATTTTACAGTAATTTTGGTTAAAAAGTTTTATTTAAAATGTCCATTCAAATTTATTTCTGTTCCATGTGAGGAAATGATAAGTACCCCAATGCAATTTCATGTTATTAAAAGGGTAATTTAGGGCAAATGGTTGGCATCCACACACATTTTCGTCTCACCAAATCTGGCCCTATATTTGCTAAAGGTTTGGACACTATCATGCTCATCACTCCAGAGCAAAACCACAGCCTGTCTTTCACATTTTCAATATTTTAGCGTTTTTTATGAGAAATCCTTTTCTCTTTTCAACTTTTAATTGTAGATTTGTTTCCTTCAGTGTTGGAAACGAACAAAAGCAGCTGCAGAAACGTCAACGCTTCATTTCTTATTCACAAATATAAAAATAAAAAGATCTGACTTAGCAATTGTCTCCTCATACTAACACATTTCTCATTTCAAACCCTTTTACAATTAAATGCAAGGTTTTAGTTTCAGATATGTTTTAAAATGATGAATTAATAAAGTTTCACCAAACTAACAATTTAGGATTCCTGGAAAAGTTAAAGCAACAGAAAAAAAACCTCTTTGGTGCTTCTTCTTCTTTTTAACTTCCTGTAGTCTCAACCTCCTGGTATGCAAATGTTTTAACGGTGGACTTTAAATTCCTGACAAAAACACTTTACATGACACAAGTGCCCAGATGAGGCAGTGCTGCTGCTCCTCTCCTCTCCTCACGCTCCTCCTCCTCCTCCTCTTCCTCCTCCCCTCTCCTCCTGCTCTGGATCCCACAGGGACTCGCAGCCTTCACATTCCTCTCATTCCAGGCGCAGCGAACAATCGGCCCTCAGTTACTGATTTAGGACGCCGCGCGCTGCGCTCCGCTCACTCCACGGCTGGCCGCCGGCGTGCGCGCACATGTTCATGGAGTAAAGGAGCTCTGGGCACTGGTGTGGGTTCGACACTAACTCATCTTATTTACCTCAGAGGCTGTCTGTGTGATGCGACTTTAAGTGGTAAGTATTTATTTTAACCACGTTTTTTAAAGTCGATTTTCTGGATCTTCGGCAGTTATTTGTTGCTGTTGGATCTTTTTGGCATAGTTTCTGCACAACTGAATCATTTTTTTCTTAAGATATGAATGTCTCTGACATATTTAGACTGGCTTTGTTGTTTGTTGAATCGTCTTTTCTCTGCATGAATGTGCTTTTTAAAATAAATTGGTCTGCAATGATTTGTCTTTGATTCACATTTTCAACAGCTGCTCATGAGAATTGTGTTTTGGGATAACATCAGGGCAGATCAACTTTAAAAGTGTTATTTTTCAGTGTGACCGTGCCAAGACTGAAGATGGATCTTGCTTTTGTCCCCTCAGAGCTGTGATTCTGGAGCTTCTTGCTTGGTTTTTCTTTTCCAACGTGTTTCCAGCTGACGGACATGAGAACGTCTGAAGTCTCCTCTGGAACGGTGCTGCACCGTCTCATTCAAGAACAGCTGCGTTATGGAAACCTGACTGACACCCGTACGCTTTTGGCCATCCAGCAGCAGGCGTTACGGGGAGGCAGCAGCAGTGGCGGGGGCACAGGCAGCCCCCGCTCCTCTCTGGAGAGCCTGACTCAGGAGGAGACCCAGAACATGCAAATGTCACTGAGGCAGGAGCCTCAGGGCCAGGAGCATCAAGGGGACAGTCTGCACTCTGAGGGCCCCGTGTGCCACCTGTACCAGCTCTACGGGGAGGAGCTGCCAACCTACGAGGAGGCCAAAGCACACTCCCTGTACCTGAACTTGCAGAGGGAACAAGCCACACAGGAAGCCGGTGACATGAGTCAAAGTGAGGGACAGTGGGATTTGAAGAGAGAGCATGCTCGCTCTCTGAGTGAAAGGCTCATGCAGCTTTCACTGGAAAGAAATGGACTTAGAGACAATGGAGCTATGAGCTCTTCAAGCAGCTATCCACAGCTCCATCACAACAATAATGTGCCTCCTGGCAGACAAGTGGCCAAGCAGTGTGAAGAGCAGAGAGGGCCACCCCCAGATTATCCCCTCTATGCCAGAGTACCTGAATACATGCTCAGCCACTCACAGGATCATGTCCAGTACCACCTGCCTCCTCCAATGTACCCCCAGCATCCCAGGTAATCCCAGCAGCTTGACCTTTTGCAAACGTTTCAAGAGCCCAGCTTCTAAATTCTCCTGTGTGCCCCTCAGCAGGTCTGCCCAAGCCCAGGTGGTTCACAGCAGCATGTCCTCAAAATCCAACACCAGCGTCATGTTGATGCGCGAGAATGAGATGCTGAGAAAGGAGCTGGAGGTGCATGCCGAGAAAGATGAAAGGCTGCAGAAGGTGAAGTGGAGACCCCACTGTTTCTGGAAGAATCCATTGCTTCTCACACACTTTCTTTTATTGTATTGATGCTGTTTAGGGAAATGGATGCTCAAAAATTCCTGTTTCCTCATTCAGTTTAAAAACAGCGTGTTGATGAGTAATTAGCGTCTGTGATAGTTACCACTACTTCATCGACCACAGTCTAGACACCCACTGGGAAGTCCCAACACACAGGCTGACTGACCTCATCTTCCCTGCTTTATAACAGCTGGAGATGGAAATTCAGAGGATATCCGAGGCCTACGACACCCTGATGAAAGGCTCGGCCAAGCGGGAAGTGCTGGAGAAAACGATGAGGAACAAAATGGAGGCAGAAATGAAGAGAATGCACGACTTTAACAGAGACCTGAGAGGTATTTATCCAAAAACTCACCGAGAGCGAGCTGTCCGCTTCAAGTGTAAGGTTTGTGTGTTTAACAGTTGTTGTACAATTTCTTTCCTCTGTGCAGAACAACTTGTGGAAGCGAACAAACACAGAGCAGCCAAAGAGGCCGAGTGCTCAGACCCGAGCCAGCACGTCTTTGTTAAATTGCTGGAGCAAAGTGAGTATGCATTTGCAGAAGTTACTCTTTCTCAATTATTCTTGATGAAGCAAAGCTGTTGAATCATCTTCCTCTGTTTGTCTTGCATCACTGCTGACTTTGCTCCTCAAAGGGGAACAGCAGTTGAGCTTCAGGGCATCCTTACCAAACTCAGGTTGACACCTGGCGAGTTCCCGCTCCTTGTTCGGCCATTTTTTTGTAACGTCAAGTCACAACAAATGAGCAATGTGCAATTCCTGCTCCTCAACCATTATTGATCATTTGTCTTTCCATGGGGAAAAGAGGTAGATTGGTAGTTAATATGGACATCGTCTTAAATAATTCTATCTTTGTTTTTTTTGAGTGTTTCCTCCAGTAAAGCAGAAGTGGACCAACTAAAGATAATGCAACCGTGGGAAGTTTTTTTGGGGTTTTTTGTACAAAAAGCTATTGAAATATATTTTGAGCTGCCTGTTTACTTCACGCCCTTAGACACATTCCAGAGTTTTTGCCAGTACAAAGCTATGCTTGTGTGTGTAAGTGGATAAGAGGAAGTCTGCATTCCCTCACAGGCATGCACTTGTGTTGTGTAATCAACCTCCTTTTCCAAAGCGGCTCAGGAGAGCTGTATAAACTTGCTTAAATGTAACTCTAACAGAGGCTCACTTTGAATTCCCAAATGTTTTACTGTAACTCTGATTTCAGGTAACAAGTTTGGCAAACTGGTTGCAGCTCTGAATTATTTTCAGTTTAGAAGCCAATGTGCCAGATAGTTTGGTGAAATTCTTAAGAAGCTCCGGGTTTCAGTGTGTTTTGCTGAGTCACATTCCATGGAAAATGCAGCTCTCTGAGTTAGTGAAAAGTCACTGGACTGGTACCAGCATCTTGTTTTGGGATAATTTAGCCTTTCTTGTAATAATGCATTAAATACCTTGATATTGTCAAAAAAATATGAGAGTGAAACATCATCTTCATTCACCTGCTCTTCGTTTAACTGCTGTCTCACAGATGAAGAGCAACAGAGGGAGAGGGAAAATCTGGAGAAGCAGATCCAACATCTTCGTGAGTCCGGAGAGGAATGTCAGCGGAGACGGGAGCTGCTGGAACAGGCTCTGGCCTCGGCGCAAATACGCAACCGGCAGCTGGAGGAAGAGCTTGTGTGGAAACGAGCCTACGTGAAGAAAGTGGAGAAGCTGCAGAGTGCGCTGGGTCAGCTGCAGGCGGCATGCGAGAAGAGGGAGGTGCTGGAGCTCCGGCTGCGCACTCGGCTGGAGCAGGAACTGAAAAGCCTCCGGGCCCTGCAGGTTAGGATACAGAGTTATTGCATCTACACCAGGGATAGGCAACGCCTGGTTCAAGTGTGTCCAGCCAATTAGAACATGCCAGAGTATGGTATGTTGGAAAACATGCAGGAATACAGCTCTCGAGGCGTGGAGTGGCCTGTCCCTGATCTACAGCCTCAAGGACAAACATGGCAAATGTGCATTTCGACTGACGCATGGAAAACCAGGTCTCGTTTCCCCAGTGTTGTTGAGCTGAGTCCAGTAAGGGTCCTTAGGCAAGACCCTTCATGCTACTGCCTAACTATGCAGCCACAGGGGAGCCGAGTCTGGGTCTTCCTGTCCCAGTCCCCAGCCTGAATAAAATACAGGGTTGTGTCAGGAAGGGCATCCAATGTAAAACTCTCTGCCAAGCCAAGTGTACAGAAAGCTGATTCACTGTGGCGACCCCTGACGGGATACACTGAAAGGTGAGCAACATTTGTGCTAAACCTGGTTAAGAAGGCAGAGCGCAGGAGTTCACACACTCATGTGTGCCTAATAGCCAACTCTGGTAAATATCAAGCAGTCGTTGCAACAATATGAGCCAGATCTGGCTCAATTTTCCTAAGCTAACGTTGAAGGAGTTGGAGCCATTGTTGTTTTGTTCAAAGAAAAATACATAAAAATACAAAGAAAAGGCAGATTTGTTTCATGTTTGGTGATGATGTGGCTCTCCCAGAGTCATTAATATCCAGATGAAGGCCAGAAAAAGCAACAGTTGTTTGCATTAATTTGGGTCTTTGTAGAAACGTATCTGAATACTTGCGCATTCACACACTGATGGCGGCTCCGCGGCCAAACACTGGCACCAACCTTCCATCAGAGGAAATGTGGGGTCCAGTGTCATGCCCAAAGACACTTCGACACAAAGGTGGGCAAGGCGGGAATCGAGCCCGCAATCTTCCGATCAGGGGCCGACTGCCCTACCGCTGCACCACAGCCGCCCCAAAACTAGTGTAAAATTATCTGACCGATCTGGAGACCTTAGTAATTGTGAACCAGGGAGCTAAAATGTGTAGCCACAGCCTGCTACCGGCTCACGCGTCATTGTCTGTGTCGGCACCCTACAGGAGGAACAAGGCAGGTTCTGTCATGCTTTACCCACTCCATGAAGATCTCAGTCAACCGCATATTTGTGTCTTTTTCTCACAGTCCCAGAACCAGCCCCCTCATCTCACAGCTTCAGACAGGAGCTTGACTACGTTTCAGCAGCAGCTGCGGGAAAAGGAGGAGAGTATTCTGGCCCTGGAGGCAGATATCACCAAGTGGGAGCAAAAGTACCTGGAGGAGAGCACCATGAGGCAGTTTGCCATGGATGCAGCAGCCACCGCTGCGGCGCAGAGGTGAGATCAAATGATACTGCTGTGGCAAAAGGAAGCCTCTTGATTGTTCACCAAGAAGGATTAAAAGATAAGGTTTATTAACAGCTGTGGCTTAACTTTCAGAGACACAACAATAATCAACCATTCACCGCGACATTCTCCAAATAGCAGCTTCAACGAGGACTTGCCTCTGTTGAGTCACAGACATCAAGAAATGAAGAACAGGTACTTGACTTAGTGTTTTTGTGTTAGTGATTTTTTTTGGTCTCATGTCTTGTGGCAGTTGTAAAATTGTGGGGGGGGGGGTTTCCCGTTTAGGATCCGCGTTCTCCACGCTCAGCTCCTGGAGAAAGATGCTGTGATCAAAGTCCTCCAGCAGCGCTCCAAAAGCGAGCAAGGCAAGCTGGACAAACAGGGCCTTCGCCCTGCCAGATCCGTCCCCACCATCCACACCGTGACCTGCAGCGCAGAGAGGAAAGGTGAAAGCCCTTGAATCTAGGATGTAATGCGCTACCAACTGACAGATTGGTCAGTGTCGCCAGACAGCCAGACACCCAGAATGTATCCATCCTAAAAAAAAAAAAGCGGAGCAGAAGACACAACCCTTTGGTGTGACTCAAATAGGCAAAGTGTTTTTTTAAACTGGAATGCATATCATCTCACACTCCAGAATAGACACTCCAGAATAGTCATGGGAAGAGCTCCGGGCAGATGTTCTGGGGTGTGTAAATGTGGATGTTTGTTGGTAATTAAACATTGGCCTTGCTTTGTCTATATTTGTAGGAAAGAGCCTATCTGATGACCAGACAGGTGCTTCAGTGCCAAACCCCTCATCTGTCGTCGCAGCCAAGGGTCCAAGTCAAGACCCTAGAACTCAAAGTGATGTGGACCTGCAGGAACCCGAGGTCATTGCAGAGCCCAGCAAGCTCACAGCATCTGAAGGGATCTCAGTAGCTACTACTGGTGGGTTTATTTGTTTTGTGACTCATTCATCATTAATATATTTAAATTTAGCAATCTTAAAGATCCACTCTAATGAAAATGGTACTTTAGGTGTTTTTAACATGTTCTTGTGGTATTTTTTTGATGATAGAGGTCATTTATAAAGAAGATTAAGCTTGAAGTTCCATTTCTGAAGTTCCATTTTCTTTGTTCAAATCCTTGTGAATCAAGAACAGATGAAAAACTGCCATTGGAAAAAGCTTGGAGGTGTGACGTAGAACTTATAACAGTAACCCTAACCCTATAACTCCACTCCATTCTGATGGATCCACTTAAAGACAAATTCTCAAATTCTGAAAATCAAAATTAAAAGACAGCTGGAAATGATTTTAAACTAGATCAAAAGATGATCAGAGTGGGACTTTAAGCATATGTAATTCTATAGAATAATATAACAAGACCAAGAGCTCTCCTTAATGTTGAAGTTCTTGTAATTACATCATTTTTCTTATTTCCTTTGTTTGTCCGAACTATAGGTGCCTCAGAGGAGCCAAAGGCATCCCTCAAAAGCATCAACAGCTCAAATTCAGAGGCCATCGAAATCCTCATATGAGGAGAATAAAGTGTTTGCTTGAGGTCTTCAAGACCTGCCAGGATGTCTGGTTTAAAACAGCTCGCAGAGTCCAGACGGTGGTGCGGCTGGTAGAAGAGAGCTGAGCTTTCCTTCTGCTGCTTCTGCACAGTTCATAAATGAGAATTCTTCAAGGTACCTGGACAGTATTCTGTGAGACGACAGGGAGCGGGCTGCTGGTGGTGCATGTTGTTGGTGTTTGTTCAAAATGTATATTTATATATTTTTTTTAAAAAACCTGCTCTTGATGATGTGACAGTTGAAAAGGTGACTTGTGTTAGTGTGCTCCACTTGTTAAATTATATTTCCACAACTAAATGATTATTCTTGTTTGAGTTTTTTTTGTTTAAGTTTATTGTAGTATCTATTTTAGCATACCATTTAAAGTAATAGGAATATTTATAAAGAAACCCAGAATAAGCATGCTATATGTTTTAATGTCATGTCTGAGGATTATTCTGTTTCAGCCCTAATTTAAATTGACAGTTGCCCCTCTCTGTGAAAATAGGCTCCTGCTCCCATCTCAGTGGGGCATTTTGAATGTGGAGCTTGCAATGCAATGCGCCTGCTTGTTTCTCTCCTAAAAAAGCCTTCGAGGATTGGCAGTGTTTCACCGGGGTCCAATTTTCCAGATCCCGGATTAATGTTTGGGGCCTCAAATGGCCACCGCCCAACATTTTGCTGCCCTCCGATGACACTCTGGAGCTAATCTTCTCACATTCCTCGCTGGGGTAATGCTCCAGTTAAAGAAAAAGGCTATCTAAAGTCTGACCCCTCGGCCTTGTAAAAGTGGCACACATTCTCCACATGATTCCTTCCCGGGGCCACTGATTTCTTTTGGGCGATGGTAGCTGGTTCTATCATAAGCACAGTAATGGGTGGCTATAACCAGCCTGCATTTGCTACTCTATTTGTTGTCTCCATCACTGTGATATATTCGGTCATATTTTCTTCATTGCTCAGCTATCTCACATTCTCTTAGTGGACTATATGCTTAGCAATGGCCACGTCTATTTATTTCTCCCTGCTTAATGTAGGATTACTGAACACTGCTGAATGTAGACTACTGTTTTTAAGGAAGATGCTCTGTCTTGAACTGGAAAATGTCACCATTTTCAATTATCTCTGGATAAATGTCATTGAAGATTTCTAATTAAGTTTAAGTTCTGTGATTTAGCTTCAATTAGTGGAAGGAAACACACAGACTTTTCAGAAATGTACAGAATGCACGTGAAATCAGAACCCCATCAAGCTTGTTCATATTTTCCCCCATAATGCATATGCTGGTCAATGCCATTTCCTAGTTACGAATTTCTTATCTTTTTTTTTTCCTGAATGTTTACACGAATGGCTGTTTGAAGCAAGAAAATTTAATATATTTCTTTGTGTAAGTCATGTATATATCTGTAAACTGTTTTGGTGTTCATGTGCCAAAGATGTCCTCCACCTTTAAGTTATATCTGATGACAAATACAAGAGGCACTGCCAATATGCTTTGCTCCAGCTCCATGGTGTTGCTGTGAACTTTTGTAAAGGAAACGTTTGTCTTTTATGCCTCAGCATTTCACAATAATAGATTAAAATTCTTAATATATACCAGAGACACTTTGAACTTGTTGATTTCTCATGAACGGAACATTTGTTGCGGGGTTTTTCTGTGTTTTTTGTTGTTTTTTTTACCTTCCAATTTGCTCTATTAATTTATCATTAAAACTATTTTTTGTGGCAATCCATCTATATGGTACAACCACAGTTTCTTTTTTTTTAATTATTTTTATTTATTGTTTTTCATAATATTACACAAATATTCCATGAACCAGAAAAAATAAATTCCAAGTGATACATCTCGGGGGTTTTTTGCATCAAAAATTAAAATTTATAACCAAGATCAAACATGTTGAAAAAAAAAATTTATAAATGCAAAAAAAAAAAAAGCAAAGACAAAGTCAAAACAAATTTAAAAAATGTTTCAAAGCTCTAAACTGTAGCAATGTTCCAAGGATTTATGTTCCATAACCCTTGCTATGTTTGATTTAAATCAAAAATGTCAAAGCTGAAAGCTTTGCTCAACTTCTTGTTTGTTTCATATCAAATATTCAATTTTTTCAAGTAAATTTAATAAGATGAGTAAAACTGGGCGGCCACAGCCAGATCGCCGGCCAGCAGCAGCTCTGACTGGACAATGTGTAAATGTCTCCGTCCATATCAAGTGCCACCAGCCGCCCGGTAGCCTGGGGGTATATAAAAAGCGGGTCATTCTGCATGCCTGACTGCTGCTATCTACATTCATGACCATGGCAACGATTAAAAAGAAAAACTGGGAAATCTTAAGGATTCTACCAACGCTTCCTCATCACGCGGTGGCAGTTGTATTTGTGACCGTAGCATTTATGAAATTAAAAATAGAAAGTTTAAATCACAACATATAGCTGGCAGAAGATTTATCCTTTAAAAATGTAGAACGCGGCACAAATATTGCTTTGTCACATGTTACATGTCTACTTGGAAGCGAGTCTTTTTGCTGCAGTCAGAAGGTTTTGCAGATCTGCGGAAGTATTATTTTGATACTTGTTAGAAGTTTTGACATTTTTATTATTTTTTCTAGCACATTTTCAAGATGTTTTTACAAGAAACTTCCTTCGTAAACTTTGACTTTCAACATAAATATTTTTGCCTTGCTAGTTCCCCCAGTGAGCCTGGAATAGCATTCCACAGATGCCTCACATTTTCCTCCAGCTGCCTTTTTTTTTGTAGCCCAGTGCCACTTTCCTCCGCCTTGAGGGTCTGCAATAATAAATCTCCGTTTGTTGAACACCATTTTCAGCACTGACACATGCGGCACCACTGTGTCTGTGATTTACCATTATTTTGGTCTCTTCTATGCTCGCACTGATCACATTTCAAATAGTTCATCTTTGCCCTTAGTCTCGCTACATGTAAGACACGAGCCCCCACCAAACTGTGAGTGACGTGAAGGGGAGCCTGCTCAGGATTATGTGACTCCAAACACTGCCAAGTTTGAACTGTCTCACCAACGTTTCTGATGGAGTCTCATGTGTACCTAACTTGTCATCCTCCAGCAGGAATGAGGAAAAATGCATTGCACGTTAATGCATTCCCCACACATCTGGACATTTGCTGGAATTCTTGTGACTGGGCTCACCGCTGATGCATTTATCATCATTATTTCATCACAAGCGGTTCTCCCTTGACCACAACATCCCTCATATGGATCAACTACAGATGTCTGTCCTTAAAATTGTAAAAAAAAAAAATAAAAAAGATACCAAATTCCACGTTTTCCATGCCCAAATATATTTAAAAAAAAACCTGTTCTCATTAAATGTTTGCATTTAAATCTGAATTTTAATCATAAATAACTGTGACCTGATAGATTTACTGAAAATTCACAAATCATCTGACTTACTTGAGAATTTCTGAGAACTGTTCACACAAAAAATCTGTGTGTGATATTTGTAACAAAAAAAACTAATAGTGCAGCTCTGTGTTTTGCCTTAATTTCCATGGAGATTCCAAAACTTCCTGCCTGCAGCAGTCATGGAATTTGCCCCCACCTCCAACATTTCCACATAAATCAGGGCAACATCTTCTAATTTTAGACCAGTTCTGGGAGGATGTAAATCTGTCAGACATGCATCGAACTGCTAGATTCATAATGTGAGGAAGACGAGTAAGATGTTTTGCTTTCTTCTCCTAATTTCCAATAGAACAAAATCACAGCAAACGCACAAGAGAATCACATTTTTAAAAATGAGGAAGAAATATATGTAAGAATTCAAGAAATGAAGCAAAGACATTTCACTCACTACCTAAAATGAACTGGTTGCAGCCATCCATCCACTTCCTTAACCCGCTGAGTCCCTTTCAGGCTCTAGGGGTTGCCGGTCCCTGTTCCGGCTACTGCTGGGCAAAGGCGGGGTACACCGTAGCCAGGTCGCCAGTCTGTTGCAGGGCTTACACAGGGTAACCAATTAACCTATGAAGCATGTTTTTGGAAACTGGGAGGGAGCCGGAACAGTGGGAGAAAACCCGCACATCCACAAGGGGAACCCAAACAGAAAGGTCCAAGCTGGGATTCGAACCTCTTACTGTGAGGCAAGAGTGCTAAGCACTGCCCCCACCGTGCAGCCCTAAACTGGTTACGGTTCAAGGAAGTGACTTTTGAGATTCACAAGTTCCAACTGAGAAGACAATGGAGGAAGCAAAAGCATGCTGTTCCAGTCTGTTTCATACATGAAATTCTTGGAATCTCCTAACAACCCTCATCATTCTCTCAGCAAAAGTGTCCAAGGAATGATTGTCATGAGGGTTTTACCAGGTCCAAGGTAAAACATGTCAGCAGGTGTAAGGCAGTAAACCAGTTAGCAAAGCCAAAAAAAGCGGTGAGCTTACTTCAGAGCGCAGGACTTATTTTTATGACTCTTTTATAGTCCGAGCGTAAATAATGGCATTCCTAACGAACAGGGAGGAAGTGTTGAGTGAATAGTGTGGGCTGCCAAATATCAAGGTTCAGCAATAACATTTTTGTTCAATTGATCCAACTTACTTCCATTTGCCACCTTTTAATGTCAGAATTTATTGCAGTATGCTTTATTTAAAACCATTCCAAGTTAAGAGTTAAGTATAAATATGAATGTCAGACATAAAAACTAAACACACACATATATATATATATATATATATATATATATTCTGACTGCAAAAGACCAAAACCTACCCACTATAACTATGGTTTGTGTTGTGACCATTGACATTTACACACTGCATTTCTGATGTGGACCATTGGATTCTGAATGGGGAAAAAATATGAATCAGTATGAGGTTGACTCACTGTTTCTATTTTCCTGTGTAGTATCTACAACATATTGTTGGATTTGTAAAAGCAAGTTGTGCGGCGGATTGAAAAGAGATCACAAAAGTAGTGAAGTTTGTGTTTGATCGGAGGAATCAAAAAAGGGAGGAAGCTGTTAATGTCCAAATCCAGAAACAGTTCCACCACAGAGGTGGAGGTCTGAGAAAAATTCTGTGAAAACATCTTGAACCAGAAAAACTGGGGTCCCATTCACACTTACCAGACATGAAAATCATTCATGAGCGGCCCCATCTCTGAGCCACACCACAACCCTCACCAAGTAACAGAACATTAGATAACTGAGCTGATAATCACTGGAGCTTTGGCATGACCGGCTCTTCTACCAGACAAAAGGGACATTTTATGTCAAGCAGCTAGACTTCAGCCAAATTTAGGAAAGTTGTCCAAAAAAAACAGAAGCAAAACCATAACAAAATGGCTGATGAATTAAAATCACAAAAAGGTTTGTGTCAGGAAGTGCCTCCGGTGTAAAACTCTCTGCCAAACCAAATGTGTGGAAAGCGGATTTGCTGTGGTGACCCCTGGGGCGATTTATCGAAAGGTGAACAACTAAAGCCCTGCCAAGACCTGACCTAAACGTTTACTTCAGTGACAGAATTATTCAAAATTTGCATGAAAACCTTAATAAATTAGATTATCATGTGGTAATAAACCCTGCAATGGACTGACAGACGGCCCAGGGTGTACCCCGCACCTGCCCAACAGTAGCTGGGTAGGCTCCAACATTCCTGTAAACCTAATAAGTGGGTATGGAAGATGGATGGATGGATGCTTTAAAGATTACTGGGAGAAATTTCCACCATAGTCACAAAAAAACCCTAAAAATCATTTTTTTCTTGTTATAATTAAATTTCTTAGATGATCTTAATTATTTTAGTCTTACAAATGTGTAACATGATTATTGATTATTAGCTGAGCCCATTCAGTCTCTGCTGTGAGTCTGTGGGTTGGTTTTAACCCACAAACAAAACAATTCAAATAAAAACCCAACGTCTGAAATGATTTAGAACTTACCCACCTCTTCCAGGATGAAGCATCTTTGAGACAGGGCGAAGAAAACAACACCACATTATTTATGTACACTGAGAATAAACGTTATTCTTAGAATAATTCAGTGAATGAAACAATTAAACTAAAGTGTCAGTTTAATTAAATAGGAAAATTTAGGAAAATTAATTTATAAATATTTTTTTTTGCTGTTATTACAATAAAATCTGTCAATTTCAGAAAAAGACAGAGTTAACATCTACTGCTTGATACAAACCTGCTTGTCAAAAACATGCATTCTCACGTCTATCCACTAGAAAGCAGGGCTTTGGATATTGCTTTAAAACTTTTTAAAACACATAAAACGGTTTAGAAGTTTCATGAGGTTTCCCAATGGTCCTCATTTAAAAAAAAAAAAAAAGATGATTTCAGTTATAAGGTATCTGACTTACCTGGTGCTATGCAGCAAAAAGAGGAAGAACGAACCACTTCCTGCTCAGACAGGATGACCAATGAGGATCTAACCAAGAATCAGGGAAGTTTTCCTTTTTTCTTTGACTGTGATGCTTCAATTCAATCTGCAGTTAAAGTTTAGTTGTGGCAAAATGATTAGGAAAGTAAAATGACTTGACTTTTATTACTTTAAATGTTTTGCTAAAGGAGCAAGGACGAGCAAAAGCGATGTCCGACTCCAGGCCTCGAGGATTCTGCTGTGTTCCAAAACCCCGCCTTACCTGTTGCTGATGACCTGGATCAGGTGTGTTGTGCCAATAAGACGAAATAATAATACGTTTGTTGGAAAACATGCTGGACACTTGTCCCTGAGGCCTAGAGTTTGACACCTGTGACCTAAAGGAGCAGGAAAATGACCTTAAAGGCAAATGTAAAAAGTTTTGCAGGTAGATGTTGAATTTTTTAAAGGAATTGAAGCAATAGACTGCTCTGAATTAATACAACTGTTGGAGATTTTACTATGGGCTACAGATTTTGCTATGGAGAAGGAAAACTGTTTTATGTCAGTTGTGTCCATCAGGATGTGCTCTCATGGCCTCTTTCACCCAAACACACAAAAACAACAGTTACACAACACAATCAAGCAGCCTCTGCAGGAGGAAGCAGAGCAGAACAAGACTAGAACTAAATTCAACAGATCCTCTCGCCATTGATCTTTTTCAGCTAAACATCTCCCTCTACTGGTTTATTGACTGAACACAAGTTGATCCCATTTCAGCGGGCAGGTCTGAAGCGCAAATGGGTGCACAACTGTGTTTCTGACAGCTTCAGGATTTCCTTTAGTACAATCAAGAAGTCCTTGATTCCACTAAAAAAAGAATGAAATGACAATTGATGAATATTAAAACATTAAATCTTTCATTCCAAACATTTGAAAATATTAAACTATGTTTTTCAATACTTCAATCTGTCTATAAGTCTATCAACAAATTAGCTATACAAAAATACTTGAATATCTGGTTTATTTGTGCAAATGTTATTTGAGACTAAAGGAATTTTAAAAAATCATTATTTAATGCAAAAAAGTTTTTTAAAAAGTAATACCTTACAAACGTATAAGGAAAATAGGTTTATTATTAAATCAATTAACATCAGTTCACATCCAAAGTTTGACACAAATTTTAATCAAACAACAAACAATTGAACATTTATTGTAAGAACAGTGCAAATCTTTTAATGCTTGTCTGATCTTCTTCCTCCTCTGCTTGAGCCTCCTAATAGACAAGAAAATGTCAAATTAGAAAAAGGAGATTCTTTACGAACATTTAGCATCATGTTCATGAGCCATAGACCCAACAACATCCATACAGAATTCCAGGACTTCCCATCCCTTTGATAAAGTAACGCAATAAATACAAATATTTTAAAAGAGTTTGCTTACAGTAGATGACTGAAATATTACCTTGAAAAAAAACCTTAAAGAGAAAATGTTAAAGCAGAAGTGGAAATGTGTTAAAAAAAAATGAGGTCTCTAAAGGAGCCAAAAAAGACCTGAAAAGAAAATCAAATATTTGACACATGTCAGGATGTTGGAGGACACAAAATGATAAGAAGCTAGATAATTCTACATCTTCTGTGACCTCATCCGTTCCTTCTCCGCCCTCATCCTCCTCATCCTCCTCTTCTGCAGGGGCTGTGTCTCCTGCGGTGTCTCCTTCCATCTCTTCACCGTCTGTCTGACCACTCTCATCTTCTCCCTGTCCTCTCTGTCCTGTCTGAATAAACACATTTATTCAAGAGATTTTTTTTTTAACCCATGCCTTGTTCTGTGGTGCAACCTAATTGGTGAAAACAGTGTATCACATTTAAATTTGACCCTAAGTCACAGAAATTTGAAATGTTTCGCTTGAAAATTTTTTTTTTTTTAAGTTGGAAAACCCTGAAGTGCCGTGAAGTAATCCCCAGGCACCGAAAGAGTGCTTTTCTGTTTCCCTCACCCACATGTCAGTCATATGTTGATAGTAGATTCCTTTCAGGTGTCAAAAATCAAACCTTGATAAACAGGCAGTACAAAATGATCAATGCTATATTTAAATACTTTAACGGGGTGAAGATAATTGCTCAGAGATGTTCTTTAAAGAATTCTATTGTCTTTTAAAGATTTGATATCTTTCAATTGTGAAATTGTTTGTAAATCTTCATTTTTATTTATTTTAGAATTTTAAAATGAAGAATAGAATTTAAGAATGACTAATTTAAGCAGTAGCTACATTAGCGTATATTTGCATAGCATTTTGTTGTTCATCTTACCATCAGTTCTCAGTTGTTCAAAATGTTTTAGAGGAAATTTTCTCCCCACTAAACGAGACGGAAGAATTCATTTTCCTAATTCTATTCACTTACTACAGGATTTTATAACAGCATCTTCAGCCCTTTATTTTGAAATGTCATCAAATTATTAAGAGGCTAAGGCTGCATGGTGGTGCAGTTGCCTCACACTGAGAGGGCCCTTGTTAAACCCCCGACTGACCTGTCTGTGTAGAGTTTGCAAGTTCTTCCTGTGCATGTGTGGCTTCCTCCCACAGTCCAAAAAATGTTTCATTGGTTAATTAGTGTCTTTACATTTTCTGTAAGTGTGCATGTGAGTGTGTGGTCCTGCAACAGACAACTTGTCCAGGATGCTCCACCTTAGGCCAACAGTGCCAGGGATAGGCTCCAGCAACCCTGTGAACCCAAAAGGGATTCAGACAATGGGTGGACCTACGGATTCATTGATGTTTCTGTTTTTCAGTTTGAGTTCTGTGGTTAAAGGCCTAAAAGAACATCATTCTTTTCCACCTTAAGCCACATTAGTGCCAAGTTCTCAAAAATAAGGGGTGTAACGATTCTTTTTAATGATTCCATTAATTTAATCATTTGTGGTCGCTGAACCGATTAGTTGTGGATCTTGGTTTATTTTGAACGATCCAATTCACTGTCTTAAAATCAATCCAGGACATCTTTAGCTAAATATTCAACCAGTGTGACTCAGAGATTAATACCTGCTACTGAACAGTGCAGGTGAAGTTTTCCAGATTCCTTGTATTTCTTCCAAGATAATCAAGTGTACATTTAATTTGTGTACAAACAAACAAGTAAACAAGAAAATAATGGCAAATCCACCCACATTTTAGTTTCACTGTTATTTTTCTACATCAAAACAATACAACATCATTAGAACATTCATCCACACTGTATGCTGTTTTGGAGTTCTTCAAATGAGATTCCAGTTTGGAAAACACAGTTTTGAGTAATCTGCAGCGCCAAAAGCCCATCTGAATAAGCACAAGTATAAATAAATAAATTCAACACAAATTTAGGAGGGTTCTTTCTGGAAAGAGGAGGAGGGTGATTTCCGGTTCACGTAACTGTGCATGTGGTGCGACGTTATGAAACCTACCTGCGCTTTAAAACAGGCCACGCCCCCTACCCCACCTGAGCTCAGGAATATCAAAGGGAAGGTCCTGCAAGTCAGAGAGCAGACAAACGCAAGAGAGACTCAGCTGAAAACCTGTGAAGGTTTAATTTAGAAATAAACTACGCTTTAAGCGGAGAGTAAACATTTACAGCATCGAGGGAGGAGCTTTTTTCAGGTGAGTGAACGCTGACCTTTATCGCCTGTTCGTGTGGATTCCTGTTCCAAGCTGACAGTTTGGGGTGGAGGCGTATGAGGTTAAAACGAGGCTTCCTTTTCCAGTATTTCTGGACATTTTTCACACAAATAAACAACCGTGGTTATAGATGCTGTTAGATGCGGGTGTGTTTTGATGCGTGGCGTTCATTTGATGAGGTGTTTGGAGGCCAGCTGTGGCATTTCATGCGTAACTGCTGCTGCTGTTTGGATGGTGACAGACTCCTGCTCCTCCTCCTCCTCCTCCTCCTCCTCTTCTTCTTCTCCCTCACTCTACTGGTTCTTCCGCACGCGCAGGTTTCAGCCTGCCTGACGCACACTTTCACAACAGTTTCGGCTGCATTCCCAAACTGCTGCGCCTGTTGGAGTCAAGGGGGATCCATGGCTCCAGCGAGCCTCTCACGCACCAACGTTTGCGTGGATTCTCAAATACTGCACTCATCTGGCTTTGCTATAATTTGTGGTAGAAATTGTTGTGTTCATACCTTATTAAAACCAAATTAAGAATGTGACACACACACAAAAACTGTTTGGTTGCATAACTTCAACTTAAATTTATTTTATTTTGATCCAATTGTCTTTCAGACACGGTGGTCTAAAGTTCAATATTCCCTGCTACTGAGAATCTTTTGAAAGGGTTTAGATTAGGGATTAGTCAAACTTTTGACTGGTAGACCATAAAGGATTCTAAATTCGATAAAAGGTTCAGACCAAAAGCAGAGTGTTTTTGGCAACCCACCTCATGAAAGAAAGAAATAACATGAAATCTGGATGAAAACATGCCTTAAGTTCGATTGAAAGTTGATAGCAAAACAGAACATTTTTGAGTTTTTATTTAAGAAAAAAAAAAGGTTGTTTGTTCTAATTTTAGTGCCAGTTGAACCAGTGGGTTGACATCCTTCAGGGAAAACACAAACTTGGAGAGACGCTGCGTTCATGTGCTGTTGAAATGATTGTGAAAATGACTGTCCGACTCTGAAAACACACAACTGCACAGCAAATACTCCAACACCACATGAATGCAGATGAACTGTTTTCAATTAAACAAAGGTCAGTGAATTTGTAGTGCACCATCTATGAGGAGACACCAGAATTACAGAGAAAATAAAACATCATTAAGGTTTATTAATATCATTTATTCCAATTTGGTGGGCCAGAATAAAAGGTTTAACTGACTTTACTTTGCCCACCCTGGTTTGACAGTAATGTCTTCTTTTTCCATCTGGATATGTCATTACTTTGGATTATGGCATAATATGTTTGGATTGTAATGCTGTAGCTGTACAGGCAGTTGACTTTACTTTCGGTTAATATTTAACTTATGCAAAAGGTCAGAATGTTCACCAAATCCTGACTCTTCCTTCACCGGGTTTCAAGCGGGGTGATTCACCTGTTTGAACTTGGCTATGAGATATCTTTTTTTATTTAAAAAATAATTCAGCACTATATTATAAATCTTAACTTTGTGACTTTATAATTGTGTCCAAAACTTGCCAAAACAACAGTTTATTATTGGAGTAGCCTACATTTGATTAGTAACGGGTGTTTTTTAAAATTCTTTTAATAACTATAAAGGCCATAATGGCACATTTAGATCATAAATGAACTTAAATCCTCATACAAACAGTGTGTAACAATACACCACAGCAGTAAAAGCATTTATTTTCACACTATAAAAATATTTTATTAGGATGTATGCAGTTACAAGAGGGTCTAATTGTTTAAAAAATTGCACATGCATATGTTAGATGGTACGCTCCAAAAAATTAAATGATTAAATAACCTATAGATTTAGTAAAGTCAACATAATATACGCTCAAATACAAAAACAGATGTTTTGTATAAGGCTAATTTTTTTTTGCCGTTTGGTTTTCAAAGATGGGATACTATTGATAATATTTAATTGAAAAACCTAACAGAAAGGTATAAAAATTAAAACCATCGTTTAAAAAAACGGAGAACAAATAACTTCTGTTTTTGCACTGCAAAGTTTTTTTTTTTTACACAGAAAGTGGGATACATTTGACATATATGATTGAGTATTTTTTAACTGTTGAGTTAAGACAGTGTTTACTACAAAAAAAATTGAAATAAATTTGCCAAAGTAAAGTAGTTGCAAATTCTTGCATACATTTTTAATGGGTTAATTGTTTTTTTTATGCTTGAAAAAATATTTTCAAGTTTGAAAAAGAGAGAGCAAAGTGACAATGTTGGAATTAGGGGTTTTGACATCCAGGGAGCTGGATTCAAACCACAAACCTTTTGATGAGCAAATGCATCATATCTGGGGAGTTATCAGTTCATCAGTATTTTTTTTTAGCATGATTGATGCTGTCGTGAGCCATAGAAAACATCAGAGCAAAAAGGTCCAGTTTATTTCATATATACTAATAAACGAGTAAGACTATATTTAAATGATCTGAACATATCCAATGTTTTGTAACCCAGTGTGCCCTCCGGGTGTTCACACCGTTTACACGCAAGTTTATCTGCTTCCGCACACCTGACTTAATTGAAATCATGGTTGCCACGCCTCAGCAGATCTGGATGAAGAGTTGTGTCAGATGAGGAGGGAAGGCATTTGTGTGTTGGTAGCTGGAAGTGGCTTGTTTGAACTGCGTATGCGCCTCAAGTTTGTCCTCTCAGAGTGGGAGCTACAAAGCCCAGGCCTCTGGAGTACAGCTGATCTGTAGCCTTTGTAAACCTGAGTGTTTGTAGTGCAAATGCCTCATGTTGACTCAGTGAGGCCTGGCTGCTCCTTGTTATCCACTAACCACAGCTCAGCGCTCTTCTTAATGATACACTTTTGCTGGAATTCACAGAATGAGTAACTATTAAAGTAGGTTTCTGTGTTCAAGGAGAAGGTTGTTTCTGCAAGACTTTGCTGTAAACACGCCGCTCTTTCATTTCCATGTGAAGCCTCAGAGCTTAAATGGAATGAGTGCGCTGTGGCGTTGCTGCTGGACAGACAAGAACCTGAAGCTCACTGGCGACAGGCCTTCATTAACACTGGTTCTAGTAAAACTGTCTGTCATCATTAATATTGTGTTTTTGGCATGTTTTTATGGCATTGTTGTCATGATGGAGGACATCTATTTAAAAAAATTTAATGGAAAATTGCATTTCTGAGTACTCCTTTATTCACATTGCTGTGAATCAAGAGTAGATGAAAAAATGCAGTTGGAAAAAGCTTGGAGTTGTGACGCAGAAGTTACAATCGGCGGGCCACAAGCTTCCTGCTCTGCTGCACTCTGATGGGAAGGGGGGTGGGCGTACTCCTCGCCAGAAGCCCCGCCCACAGCTCAGAGGCAGGTTTCTAATGAACTTCTGCCACTTTGCAAAAACTATGCTCTAGAAAACAACAGAGGTTTTATGATTTTTGGCTAAAAACAGCATCGTCACAATTAAAAGACCACTGGGAAGGCTTTTAAAAAAGATCAAAAGATGATGAGAGTGGGACTTTAAGCAGTTCTTATGTCGGCCCTCTGACTTCTGTTTGTTTCCTATGGATTAATAATAAACTGCAGGTGATTTTGACACCTCGAGGGCATCCGTGACAAAGCTCCTTGATGTTACTATCAGCACTATCCCCAACACTTATATAATACCTCAGTGGCGCATCTTACCTGTTTGACACATCTCTAACTTCTGCGTTAATGAGCTACCTGTTGTGGTTTCTGGGCCTTTTTCTCCTCCGGGGTGAGTTTGACTCAGGTCACTGCGATTTGAAAAGGGCTACTGCCCTCCAGCTTTTGGGCGTGCCTAAAGGTTAACCATGAAATTGAGATGGCATCAAAGCTCTCTGTAGGCACAGTGGCATTTCCTGATTCTCAGACACAGCAGAACCACTGTAAGAAGCCAGGAAACCCAACTCCAGGCAGAAGGATCTATAGTAGAGCAAACAACCCATCAATTATTAACAGCCCAGCGCTCTCATTCCTGCATCGTAACCATGGCACCCAGAGGATTTAAACTCAGTCATGGCCTGGGACATGCTACTCTGTGGTAAAGTTGGTCAACAAGAACGTAGTTAGAGCTCGAGCTGGTGGACTAACTTTGTGAAATAATTTCCGGAAAGTACAACTCGGGACAAAGGAATGCATTTGTTCTTTTCTTGATGGAATTAATGACTATAGATTTTTGTTTCCGACTTAATTTGGGAAATTTTTTAGTTTCGTCCTGCTGAAGGAGCTGGCTGTTGTTGCTTTTGAGGAACCGGCAGATGTGAAGAAGTTTTTTCTGACCCACAGAGGGACCACATTTTTGTAAAGTCATGAATCTGAAGCAGCGAATGAAACTACTGAAGCACTTTGGCTCTGTCCCCCCGGAGCAGCCGCCCCCACCGCCGCTGCTGACTGTGCCTGTAAGTGAAACAAGGTTATGCAGCTGCATATTCATTTTTTATTCCAAAAAAAAAAAAAATGTTTTAGTTGCTTTCTTTGTGCAAAAGAGAGATTAATTTGGGCTGGTTAAAAGCTTTTAAAGTAAGAAGTTCAACCTTTCCAGTGTTTTTCTATTTAAAAATTTAGCCAAAAGCTTTTTTTTTTTTTTATAGTATAAGCATCTAAAAATAAAGTAAATTGACATCGGTAATCATGAAGCACCTTGAACTGAACAGGTAGATGTAAAATGTATCCATCAGAATATTGTGAAAATGGTTGTACTGTCTTTATTTCTCAGTGGACTTTAAAATATTTTTTGCTGATAGTGTTAAAGCAACAGCTTTTCAATTGAAATTATTTTAGTCTTCCTATGGGAATCACTTTTCTGCTGCATTTAATGAAATTCTTCTAACACAAGATGATAGTCCTTAGGAAAACCAAAACTTTGCAAAAAGAAAACAAAAAATCAGGATTTGATTGTATTTTTGATTGGAAAGCAACATCAGCAGCATAATTTTTCTATTATTGTTTCTCTGGTTTTATAGTTCACTTTTTCCAGAGAAGCTTCATCCCATACTTGATGGTCACATTTTGGAAAGATACCCGACTTTAAAAAAAACATCTAGGTCTGTTTTATGAGATAAAACAATCAATTAATTTATTTCCCTAAATAAATTCAGAAAAAGGCTGAAGTTGGGCTGCTGATGGCGTTAAATGTTTCTCTACAAAAACCGTTTCACACTGTGGCATCAGTTTATTTGGAGGTCAAAGGCTGTGCAGCTCCACCCCTAAAACTCTAAATTAACGGCCACTAGAGAGTAAATGCATGTGGGGAAAGCCTAGAGGGGGCGGAGCGCTCTCCAGGTGAGGTCTCGAACGGATGTTTCTCCATTTGCTCTGCTGAGAAAAGACACCGTAGCTCATCATGTTACACATAATTTCAGCTGGAGGATCACATTTCTGCTGGACTGAGGCCTTCTTGTTTTCAGAGCTAATCTGAAGGAGGAGTAATTAGAGTTGATTATTGTGTATCAGGGAGAGAAGGTTGTTGTTGTGTGGACCGTATGGAATATAAAGAGCGGGCTGTTTGTTGAGTGCTCGAGGCCACAGGTATTGGAAAGGCCCCTGGAGAAAATGGAAGTTAGGTTCAAAGACCAAGCGGTAAGTGCAACTGATGTAAGGATCAATCAAAAGAAGTGATGCACTTTCTAAACCATAACAAAGATTAGAAAATGTCCCCTGAAAATGATTGAATCCGACAAAACCGCATCGTTCAGAAAGGCTTTTATCATTTTTAAGTAAATTGTCATTTGTTGTCAAATCCATTATGACTCTTTCATCAGTGCTCGATCGTCAACCATCTTTTTCTTTGAGCAAAATCTTAACTCCATGACGCCTATTGATGCTAATTTGCAAAGCTCCAAAATTACCTTCATCTACGTCTACATGAAAGCAAAAACAGAAGTGATTTTTTTTTTTCTTTTCTGTAGCTGGGAATAAAACAGGTGTCAAGAGGTTAATGTTCATTGTAACATCACATTTTTGTTGGTTGTTTTTCTTCTAATGCAGATCTTTTCTGCAAACGGCTGTATTCCTTTTCAACTTTCTTACCAGGAGTTCTCATGTTCTTTGTTATCTTGGTCAAACTCGCCTCGCTTTGGAAAGGTGGGATGAGGCGTTCGAGGATTTCCTGTAAACAGGCCGTTCTTCATTTTTACTAACTGGAAGACATTTCACTTCGCTGCTCCAACAGAATCATTAACAGAATCAGCATTTGAGCAAAATACACAGAATCAGGACATGCAGTGGCCTCTTTTTTTTTACAGGGCAACTTTTTTTTCTTATCTATTTTATCATTAACTTAGCTGAAAGAGTGGCCTGTAGTTCAAAGGTCCTTCACTCCACACCTCAGAAGGTTTAAGATTGTTTTGTTGATCGTATGCGTTTCCCATCTGTAATTTCTTTTTACTCTGTAAAAGTGAGGCGACATAATAGAGACGTTTCTGTTGCTTTGTGGATTTTTTTGTGCCTTGATAGCTTTGCTCGAGCTAAAAAAGGTGGAACCATCTCACATTTGCTACTGAATGTTTGGACAAACTCCAGGTTGCTTTTGATTATTACAACTATGTAAACTTCTGGGTGATCTCGGTATCCTGCTTTACTCGTTTCTTGAGTGGAACCACACATGTTCATTATTACATAATATTGAAGTAAAAAAGGTGAGAAATGCAAATCTTAGGAGGATACTGTTGAGCCAGCATGTTTAAATTTATTTGTAAGTTGTGGCTTAATGTCCTAACAATGAAATAACATGACAAATATAAAGTTATGTTCAGATCCATAGAAATAAGTTCCAACATTTTTGATGTTGGAAAATGAAAGTTCAGTTTGTTTCCATAAATGGATTTCCTGTCTTGTAAAGTCATGTGTCCTCCACACCTCACAGATACTAGTTATACATACCAGTTTAGCCTTCCTCCATACCGGTCAGGTGGGGTAGAAACGGGTGTGAGCATGCTCAGACGAGGTTAACAAACACTCACTGTTCGGCTCAGGATCAACTTTCCTTCGCGTAAGGATCTGTGCTCTACGGCAGAATTAAAACATTAGGTTTTAAAATTGTATAATATTTGTTGCAACTCATAAGATGACTTTTGTGTTTGTTTCCAGAGACCCGGCATGGATGAATTAACAATATGGGAGCAGCATACAATAACTTTAAGCAAAGTAAGTTGATCAGAGATTTATGAGGTTTTTGGCTAAAAAAAGTGTTTAGATTTTTAAAAGAGGAAAAATAAACTCTCATTAGTTCAGTTTTAGCCAAGTGCTCCTAACAGCAGTATTTGGCAAGCATAGGGTATCTATGCGGAAGGCGCCGTGGCTCAGGCAGTTTCAGTATCGTCTCTCAGTCAGGCCATTGTGCAGCTCTTTCAGAGCTTCTGCTGCAGCTGCTTGGGTTTCGCAGCGCAGACCTGAGTAGGAATTCAGAAGCGCCACGCCCTGCTGCCGCACCACGGCAGGCTCCTGGCTTTGGAATGTACTCTGTCTCCCTCTATCTCCTCTGGCATCACCTGCTCACTTTTCTGCTTTGTTCCTCTCTTCTGCTTTTCTCTCATTCATCTTTTTTATTTTCCATCACAGGATTCCAAACTGGGTTTCGGTTTTGCCTTATCAGGAGGCAAAGACAAACCAAACCCAGAAAATGGGGAAACTGCTGTGGTGGTCTCCGATATTCTGCCAAATGGACCTGCCATGGGACGACTGTTGTAAGTTTACCATGCTTGACTATTTACATAGGATAACCACCTCTATCCCTATGTGCCTGCAGTAGTTCATGTTCACAGATCCATAATTTTATGAGACTTTTTTTGGATTTTTTTTTATAGTCATAAAGACCAAATTACCATGGTCAATGGCATCCCAATGGATAACGTCCACTCAAACTATACCATTCAAATTCTCAAAACATGTGGAAAGACAGCAAACGTAGTAAGTATGGAAAAAACATGAATACAAATGAAAAGAGAGACTGAGACCAATGATCCATGACTGGATTTTTTTTTTCTTCAGACTGTGAAACGTCCTCGAAAGATACAAATCCCAGCAAGCTCGAAACCAAAGCGGGCGGCGTCCCAGTCCAACCTGCTGGATCATGACTACCCCAGACAAACACGCCGCTTCTCCGACGGCAGTGATCACCGGGACGCAGATCGCTACCGGGACTCGGATCGCTACCGCCCCCAATCCCGCAGCATGTCGCCCGACCGCAACGGCTATGGAAACAACGTGCCGCTGATGTCCTCTGGCTATAAGAAGCTGCCTCAAAGCACTAATTCAGACAAACCCATCAAAACCACTTTGATCAAAAAGAAAGTCACAGATGGTAAAATATACACTTAGTTCAACAATCATATCCAAACTTTAACACCCATTTATGTATTGATTTGAACACGTTTTTTCATTGACATTTTTTGCAGAATATGGACTCAAGTTGGGCAGCCAGATTTTTATAAAGCACATGACTGAAACTGGCCTAGCTGCAAAAGAAGGCACCCTGCAGGAGGGAGACCTCATTCTCAAGGTGAAGAAGTGCTACAGTCAGGGGTTGTGGACATTTTTGGGCCTAGTGCCATTTAAAGGATTCTAATCCACCTATGTTGATCCCTTAATGAGCAGATCAACGGCATGACAACAGAGAATCTGTCTTTGCTGGAGACCAAACACCTGGTGGAGAAGAGCAGGGGCAAGCTGACCATGATGGTCCTCAGAGATGACCGCAAGTTCCTGGTCAGCATCCCAGAAATGGATGATAGCCCCCACAACACGGAGGATGAGCGCCGCAGAGGCAGCAGCTCTGAACTGGAGGGTCAGTAAAGAACTTTCTTGGGCTTGATTTAAAAACCGAGAATCTTAAAGCAGCAGAAAAAGAACTTAAAATACTGCATCCTGTCCTTGCAGAAATTTCAGACATTGATAACGTCATTCCTCGCAGATCAGCACGTCAAACGGCTAAAGAGAAGCGGACACACAGGTACAGAGTGACACCATCATTTTAACCAAGCCACGTCCTGTTGATGACTAACTTTACTGACGAAAACTTTATTTCCAATCCAGAACCAGAGCTGAGCCGATTCCTCTAGCAAAGTCCCGTGACTCCTCGCCGATGCGTTCCACTTTGGGAAAGCCTCCTGCAAAACACTACTCCCCTCGCAGAGGTCAGTCCTGCTGAGGATCACTTTCCCTTCAAAATAAAAATACAGATTTCATTACTATGTAGAGGAACTCGTTTGCTGATGACAGCAGTTATTGACAGGACCATTCTAATGTTTCAATTGTTTCTTCAGCTCTGTCTGAGTCGGACTCTGACCGCAGCGCCTCTCCTCTTCTTGTCAGAAGACCGAGTCCTGAAATGAAGGATTCCAGCAGATATAAGTCAGTGCACCCTCATTTTTCAGCAAAGTCACAGAAAGTTCTTTCCACAGAGTCCATTATTTATTACCTCATATAACCTTGTACGGAGTCATGTCAGGTCCATGAGTATTTGAAAGAGATTTGACTGAAAGCAGGTGTGTTTTGCATTTTTATGTTTAATAAAAACATACAATAAGAGGCTCATTAATCATCTTACAATTTTGCTGTTGTTGAAGGGTTAATTTTATTTGAATCAAAGTTGTTTTTGTCATCCACAAGCTCTTGTAAAAGCCTCTACGATGTGAATTGATCAACTTGCATTATTGATCAGTGGTGGTATCATCAACGTTGAATGTACCATGTGAGGAGGGTGGGACCTGAACTGCTTTTTGTTTTTTGTTTTACAGACCTCAGTCTGTAATGTCCACCCTCCCCAACCCGCGGTCCTCCCCTGTGCATCAAAACTTTTCCTTGCCTCGCCCCTCCAACACCTCCACACTGCCCCGCAGACCTCTGTCGGATTCTGACTCGGATAGCACCCCCCCTCCTCCACGCAGACAGACCCCCCTTGTCGACAGCAGATACAAGTACGGATATTTCTATTGGGTTTGGATCAATCAGCCAGCATTTCACCTCAGATCGTTCGTGACTTATTGCGTTTTCCTCCCGTCTGCAGAGTCCTTCCTGATCTTCATGGCGCCCTGAAATCCTCTCCCATTCCTGTTCGCCAGGAGCCACTGAGGAGAGTTAACTCTCCCCTGAGAGTTCCACAACCAGGTTAGAAAAACAAACGCACATCATCACATTTCCTCGTAATGGCACACGCACGATTCCTTATAAAACATTTCCTCCACAATATTTAAATCTCCTTTCCCTGGAGGTTTGGCATTTGTTTTCACAGATATGCAGATGACGTACAGCTTTATATTACTGTCTTCTGATGACGAAAAGTCAATGAATGGACTTTAAAGCAATATTTTAGACATAAAGTCATGGGCAACAGATACTTTCTTGCCACTCAACCAGAACAAAACTGCTGGTTTTAGTTATCAGTTCTGAAAACTAAACCAGTTTATCAAAGCTATAAAATTATGTAACTTCTCTGTGTGTGCGATACCTGTCTGTCTTAATTGCTTACGAAAAGCTACTTCAGAACTCCGCTGTATATGTGCAGACGAGGACCAGAGGGCAGGAACACATTTCAGGTGTTTTGAAAAGGCTGCATAGATGAAACTGTACATTACATATATTTTTCTTTGTGAAGGCCTTTGTTTTGCTTTTGCTTTTTGAAGTTTGAAAGATGTTTTTTTTCCTGTAAAGCACTTCGTGTTACGTAAAGCAATAAAAGTGCTTTAATCTTGATTACCTTTTTTGGTTTTTTTCTCAGATTCTGATTCTGATTCCGATAGCACCTCACTGCCTCTGCAGAGGCATAGCACCTCCTACAGTCAGGACTCGCTCAGCAAATACAGGTACAGATGAAGGTCCTCCAAACCTCACCTCCTAACTGAAACTCAACAAGAGCTGGAATGGAAACTGAACAGACCACAAACCTTTCTCAATGTTTACCATACCTAATCAAACATTACTGGCTAAAAGAAACTCTTGATGCTTTTTTTTTTTTGTCTCTATATTTTGTTTTCATTTGATCAGGTTTTATTGGTTTTTATTTTTGTGGGTGTTTTTGATTTGTACGTTCTTTGTGTTGACGATTTGTTAACTCTGAAATAAAAGTGGCTTTTCATTGTTAATCAATGAAATAAAAGAGGCTTTTCACTGAACGTGTTCTCCTGTATGTGGCTTGGTGGTGATTCAAAAAGAAGGCAGCAAGACTCCAGTCGGTCATCTGTTGACCACTTGTCTGTGTGTTGATCAGCTTCTGCCAGTCTGCATGTGTCGCAAAAAAAAAGTTGGCATTTTGAAATTGAACCTGACCAAGCAGCTAAAAACTGCACAATCTATAAAGGTTCATGTTGTTCGGTCACAAAGCACTTCCCTCACAGACCATCAGGTGAATATGCAACATTTCAGTCTCAGTTTCTTATAAATAATCATCATTTTAGCCAATCCACCTCCCCCGTTTTGCCAAACGTAACTGAGGTTTGTTCCTCCTCCCTCACTCCCGCCTCCCTCTCTTCTCTTCCAGAGCTCTGCCTGAAGTTTCTCTGCAGCCTCAGGTGGAGCCGCCACAACGGAGCGCTCCAGACGCTTTACCGCAAACAGGTGTGTCCATACGGAGCTTTACCTGCAGTTCCAAGTTTGGAATCGTGCAAGGACACGTGTCATACTTTTTCTATATCAATCATTCTATATTGTTCGCATTTTATGAGGAATTTTTGCCCAAAACAATCCAATCATTGTTTACATTTTAGTCATACTTTGGTTCATTTCATTCCGCAGACTCTGATTCAGAGCCCAGCTATGCACCTGTTCCCCGAGTTGAGACCACAAAAAGCAGACACAGAGCCAGCAGCAGACGCAGGTGAGAAGAAACCTGCAGCTTCATGCCCTCAATTCTGCAGCATCTAAACCGCCAGTTATAGTTTTAATATGGGAAAAACTAGATTGAAACTTCAATCAATCAAGAAGTCAAAGCCTAAACTCCTAAGATTCAACTCAGTGATCCTGTCTTACTGGTTTCAGTCAAACCACACATTTAGTATCGAGTATCTGGATCAGAAAGGTTTAAGTGGCATTTTTTTTAAATACTGTGAAAGTTCGTGACACTTCTGGAAAAAAGGGAGTGAATCAAATTATTTTATTGAGTCATCGATTTGTTGATCAAAATGGGGAAGCGTGTTCAGCTGGTTTATCAGTAACACAAAGGTCATGTCTTTGTGAGCCACATGACTTCCTGCTAAAATTGCATCACTTCAACTGCTTGCAGTCAAAACAAGAGATTTGACGTTCACAAACGAATGGAATCTTTTGAATCTCTCCTTAGCATGAACTATGGGAAGGACTCACAGTGGGCAGGGAACCGGTATTTATTTAGTTCTTTTTCCCCTCCCTCTCCTGAGTTTAAAACATTCACATAAATTCTCAAACAAGCTCATCCTTCTGACTTTAGAGGCAAATATCACAGGAGAACACGGGATTCCCGGTTTACTTTCATGAAAAAAGAAAAGAGGACAGAGCCTTTGAGTCGCGGCGTGTGCAGGCATCTGCCGCAGACAGGGGAGGGGAGGTGCCCTCAGTTGTCGTTCTGGAGTTGTACTCATGAGTATGAGTTGTTCTGTTAAAAATATTCTTGTGCTAAAATGTTTCTCCAGAAGCTTTTGCACGGAGCTTCAAAATAATCTGATTTGTTTCTTTTTGTGCATCAATAATAGGTTTGTTAGTTATATTTTGTTACCGTATTTATGTTTTAATGATATGATCTTATAGCCTTAAAATAAACTCATTTAAACCACCACTCCTGACATGACACTAAATTAAGAGGCTTTATGAATTTTACCAATCCTCCAAAATGCACATGTCAGATGACTGAGTGAGATCTACTATCAGAAGAACTGTCTTATTATTAGAATAAATGTAAAGCACATGTTCCTTTTTCTGCTGTACCTATAGTTTCTGTTCAGAAGCAAAGTTTGAATTTAATAAGAAGTGCAAGTAAATTTACTGCTTTAGGAAGATCTTTTTTTACACTGAATTTTACTTTGAAAGGAACTTTAATGTGCTGCTGTCAGATTAAAATACGTCGAAATTCTTCTATAGCCATTTGAAAAATTTAACATTGTTATAGTTTAATCAATTTAAAAAAATCTACATGCTATAAATAAATGGCCCACTGGCTGCAAAAAAAAAAAGTGTATTTTTCCCAAAAAAAAAGTGGAGTGAGATTTTGTGTCTCTAGCTCGGTTTTGTCAGTAAGAAAATTGACCAAATGGTTCTTTTAGAGGTTGCAGAGCCCTGGTTTAGTAACATTTAACAATATAATTCAAAGTAAACATACACACTTGTTAAACGTGTTTTCTGCATATGCTGGAATATAAACAATGAATCCATATCAGATTTCAAATGAAGCTATAACTGATATTTCAAAAATCATTAAATTATTGGTGGGAAATCTGAATTTGAATTATTCTGCTCCAGATTTCAGCCCGCCGTCCCTGTGATTAATTCCAGGATTAAATGAATAACTTTCAGGCCGGCTTCTTAAACGTGAATAAATAAAAAAAGAGCCAGTCTTTTGAACGAGTCTTTGAAATGAACTGATCCCAAAGTTCTGGGTCCCATCTCTAAGCAAAACAATGATTGACATTTGACATGGTCACACTAGGCTTGGCAGTTAATTCCCAATTGATAATATCTCTGCTTGGATTTTCAAGAAATCTGCTTTTCGCAAGAAACAAAATGGTTTCACAAACATTTCAATTTGTTTTTGTCAGAGCTTCTGCAAGGAAGTCTACAGTGAAGCAGGACGCTCCACGTTCTGTCCCGCCCCCTGCAAGACCACCTCCTGATGGTCAGTCCACTCTTTTGTTTTGCATCTCTAGCCATCATTCTTTTCTGGGGTTAGACTTTGACATAATACAGTGCTAAAGTAGTTTTTTTTTTTTTTTTGCCTTAAGAATCCTCAGATTCAGATCCACTTTCACACCTCAGGAGGTCTGGCAGCTCTGAGCGAGAGGAGAGCCACCGCAGGTACTGTGGAGTTACCGTAATCTGCAGAATAAGTCTAGAAACTGACAAGTAACAGGCCTGCATGGAAGGTTAAATCTAAAGTTTCAGGGTTTGGAAGAAGATTGCAATAAACAATACTAGGCTTCAGGACTTTAAATGACTTTTCTTTTTTTTTTTTTTTTTTTTAGCAATTGGTACCTTTGTTCATAAAAAGGTTCTAATGAGTTAAACTCTTTTTATGAGCAGTATCAGTTTCAAAATTTTCTGAAGATGCTAATGCTCTTCTCTAGCAGTTTCTTCTCAAATAAAAAAAAAAGTCTTTACTTTAATAAACCAACCAACTTAAAGCGTTTAATAAACTGATTCTTGGATGAAAATAACTGCTCACAATTTTATAGTAACTCTTGTAATATTGTACCTTTTCCTCCAATTAAACAAAAAATAGAAATGATAAAAACTCTAAATAAACCTATTGAGTCGAAATAGTTTTTTAGGTTGACATAAATTAATTAATGCAAGTACTAGTATCCCTGATATACATTTTTTTTGGACAGTACCAAGCGTGCTGCTAATGGAGAAACCTCTCTTCGGTCTGGAATTTCAGTGAAGAACAACTTATCGCTTCAGCGTAAGGCAACCTAAACACATCAGTCTTTTAATTTCTTCTTATAATGTTTTATTTTGTTTGTTTGCTTTAATACTAGAATTTGCTTAACACTGGTTTTTGTGTTGTTTTTATTTTCTTTGGCTTAATTTGTCAAAAGCTTAAATTCTAACAAATGTTAACTTCTCTTCCAGCCAAACCTGTAGAGGAGCCTCTCTATTTCTTACCTCCAGATTCTTATCCGTCATCTAATCCAGAGTGGGTATTATAGAGACGCAAAAGCATGTTCTGTGCTCTCTCTGTTTTACGCACTTCCATCTCCTCTGATTCTCTAAGGTACAGTTCAGATATTCAGACGGTGAAGTTTGCGAAGGAGCGAAGTTTGGGGCTGAGACTTGTGGGAGGCAACGATGTGGGTATTTTTGTTGGTGGAGTTCAGCCAAACAGCCCAGCACATCACAAAGGAATGAAAGAGGGAGACCAGATCCTACAAGTGAGCTCATTGAGGTTTTAAAACCGAAAAAAATGTTCTTCATAACCTCAACTGGATGTGTAAAAAGGACTAAAATTAACTCATTTCTCTCTTTATTTAGGTAAACAAAGTAGATTTTAGCCATTTTACACGAGAAGAAGCTGCCAACTTCCTCCTTAACATCAAGACAGGAGAGCAAGTTGAAATCCTTACACAGCATAAGAAGGACAGTAAGTGTGGATCTTCTTTATAAGGTCCAGTTAGTCGACAATCTACAAGATGTTTCAAATGCTCGGTTGCATTGTTGACATGTTTAATAAATAGTCCCCAAATGAATTTGAAAATACTTAAAGTACTTTTTGGAAATCTCCAAATGTGTTCTTATAGTGCAGTTATGATTACAATTATGATTACTGAAAATATATATTGAAAAAAAGCACCAAAAGACCATAAATAGGATTTAAGGATCTTTATTGACGAGATGAAACAAAATTTGTGTCTTTGGTCCAGGGTTAGCCAATTACAGAGCAACAAGTAAATATAATTAAAATATAATAGAGTGCACTAAAATACAGCTTAAAATAAAAATAAATGACAGTATAAAGTTATAGAATGATATGTAGCTGAGAAATATTTATTTTAAATACTTTGATACACTTGATAATAATAAAACTACTTTAAAACAGTCACTTAAAACAGTAGATTTTTATAAGTGTAAAGATAATTTTATTAGTAGTAGGAGTATTAGTAGTAGTAACCCATGTTTTAAAATGTCTCTTTTTTTATGCTCAAAATGCTCATTAATCCTTTATTGTAAAGTACACTAAATACTGTTTTTCATAAATTGCCTACATTTATACAAGTATAAGCTTTTGTTCCTTTGATAGATCAGACATTATTGACTAATTAACTAATATTAATTGACTAAGCATTTTCTGAAAGCTATTATTAGCTTCACATAGAAAACAGCAGAGGAGTGTTAGTTCTGAGCCATTCAAAATTGAAGAAGCAACTTAATCTTATCTGAGTGACATTTGCTCTGCTTTAATGATAGATTTATCACAGCTCAAACCACAGTATGATACAATATCTGTGTTCTCTTTCGAATTTGAAGTAATCCTCATTGACATGTAATTAAGAAGAAGTAAGGTGTTGTAAAAAAATTCCATCATTTCCTCTCCAATCATTTCTCATACTTTGTTTTTATAGTTTACAAGAAGATCTTGAAGTCCAGCCTGGGAGACAACTTCTACATTCGTACTCACTTTGATCATGTGTCAGACCACCCCATCGGCCTGACGTTCACCAGAGGAGAAGTGTTCAAGGTTATAGATACAATGCACAAAGGGAACATGGGAAACTGGCTGGCTATACGTATGGGAAATGACCTGCATGAAATGGATAAAGGAACTATTCCCAACCAAGAGAAGTATGGAAAGGGGCAACATTTTATTTTTTTCCTTCTTAACCCACATTTTAATGATTCGGTCCATCATGACCTACAGAGCGGAGAAGCTGGCCAAAACTGAGCGATTGCAACGACCCAGCGCAGAGAGGCAGGCGTCAGGGCCGAGAGCAGAGTTCTGGAAACTACGCGGTCTCAGGGGGAATAAAAAGAATGACAAGAACAGGTATAGCCGTGATGACCTGCTGCAGCTCACCATTCAGGGCAATTACCCAGCCTATGAGAGAGTCCTGCTCAGAGAAGGTTAGGCACCGTTTTTTTACTTCCTCACAGAAACTTGGCCTCTCGCCAGAAACCAAATCTCACTCAACAGGTTTTGACACAAATGAAATGTTTGTTTTGTGCAGCTAATTTTAAACGGCCCGTGGTCATCCTGGGTCCTCTGAATGACATTGCAATGGAAAAGCTGGCCAGAGAGTTGCCCGATGATTTTGAGGTGGCAGGTAACTTAATGGGTTTTGATTATTTCTTACGGGCAGCTTTCTTTTTATTATTATTTTGTCTAATTTGAACGTGTATTCAGTGGAGTTTTTCCCTGTTGCAGAGATGGTTCCCCGCAGTGGATCAGATAGCAGCTCTACAGTAATTAAGCTGGATACTGTGAGGAAAATTGCCGAAAAGGTAAGCAGTGACTGTCAGAACCTAATTAAAAAAGTAGAAAAATACTGTTGTTTAATAGCATTGTCTTTTTTTCCAGGACAAACACCCTCTGCTGGACATCACTCCCACTGCAGTCGAAAGGCTGAACTACATCCAGTACCATCCCATAGTGGTGTTCTTAGACCCCCGTAGTCGCAAAGAAGTCAAAACTATGAGGCAAAGGTACAACCCCGACTCCAACAAGAGTTCCCGACGTCTGTACTCACAGGCCCTCAAGTTAAGGAAACATGCCAGCCACCTATTCTCAGGTAAAAAAAATTCTTTAGATGATCATCTCTAAATTGCATTCTTTTACTTTTACAGTTCATGCATTTTTTTTTGCTGCACATTATTTCCATCCACTTTTTAAGCCCACTTAATCTTTTTTTGGGGTCACTGTAGCCTATCCTAGCCACTGTTGAGTGAAGGTGGGGTTCACCCTGGACGGCTTGGCATTGTGTGTGGCTGTACGACCCTCTGTAGAACGTTATGTCATTTTTTTTCCCCCTGTTTTTTTGACATTTTCCTTCAGCTCGAGTGGACCTGGACCCCGGTTCCTACAGCTGGTACGATTCTCTAAAGGAGAAGATCCGCCACCAGCAGTCCAAACCGGTCTGGGTGTCTGAAGTCACGGTACAAAAAGCAAACAGTAAACACAGATGAGCATGTCTACTTACAGATGCCACAGAGCTAGAATGAATTCAGTTCATGAATCAGCTTAGCAGTTTAGTTTGTCTTCTGAGCCCCTCACTGAATTAAGCAGCATGTTTGCCAAGGGGTTGGTCAGAGGACTCAAACCACAGGCGGCACAAAAGACTTCTGTTTTTTTCCTTTAAGCATGCTTGCAAAATAACAAAGATGTCATTTTATTATTATATTTTAACATTTAAATGTTAAAATAGTTCAATGTTCTTCTGTCCAGTTGGAGAGTGGAGGAGAACCTGATCTAGACACTCTGGACCAAAACCAGACCGACTATCTCAGTGCTGCCAGTGACCTGGAGGACACTGATGGTGAGATCTACACTGATGGAGAAGTCTACACTGATAACGAGGACCTGGAGGAGGCGAATCCTGGCCAGAATGCAACTTTGCACCCTCGGGAGTCCAGGGACCCTGGAGCTGCTCTAGCTCGATCGTCTGAGCCGGCTTTTGGCCACCACAGCCCAGCAATGGATGATGAGCAAAGTGATGACGGGTTTAAACCCAGAGAAATCCCGCCACTGATGCTTGTGCCGGAGCCCAAGTCGCCCCATCTGGAGCAGTACAGCCCACCCCACAGCGATGAGGAAGACAATCCTCATAATCGCAGTTTTTCAGACTCAGACTTCGGTGCCCTCGATCAGCCAGCAACAACCACTCCACCCCCAGATTTTGTTGCCCCCACGCCCTTGTCTCGATACTCAGTGGATGAACCATCGGATGGCGAGGACCAGCAGGAGGACTCACTACATGCCAATCTGTCCACCATTGAGAGGAAGCTACAGCAGGTTTGCACCCCGACCAAATCAGTGTTTTGTTTTAAAGATTAGAGACCGTTTATGTTGTGATCTTTATGTGGAACCCATACTTCATGATTATACATACTTTTAAATGGCAAATATTTAAAATATTAGAAAAGAAGCTTTAACTTTTGATCTGTTGCATTGACCTCACACAGAAAATGGAATTTACATACATAAGAATATCAGTCAGAACTAAATATTCAATAAACAAAATAGCAAAACAGCTTTTTTTTCATTTTAAATGTTTCTTTTTTGGGATTTTTCTTTTTTTTTTTAAGAATTTTTTTTTTTTTTTTTTTTTTTTTTTTTTAAAGATCCTAAGGTACATATATACCACATTTGATGCTTTTACCACAAATATATGATTATTTTAATAACTGGCTTCACTACTTATCGAATAAAGGTCTAAGTATCGAGAACGTTATATCAGTTGATTGAAATCTAAAGGTTTGTATTTAGAGATATAGCTTGCATTTTTGAGTGGTTTCAATTAAAAGGTAAATGGCGAACACTTACGGTTACGGTTGCATTCCCCCATGCACAAACGCACATCAATGCCGGCTTGGCTGCCATAGATGGCGCCAACCTGGAACAACATTACCAGGGACACTTGCATACAGGCAAGGTGGAAATCAAACCTGTGATCCTCCAATCAGAGGTCAACCGCTCTATCTTTGCATCCCAACAGGGAACAACTTTGATATTACAATCTGTCAATTACACTTTAATTGTGAGGCATGGATTCCTTTGTGTGTCAGTGTGTGCTTTTTTTTATTTTTATAGTCACTGTAAAAGACTTTTAATTTGAAATTATAATCACAATTTAGAAAGGTTTTTAAGTTCATCATCGTTTTAATTATTTCTGTCCTCTGTTGCAGACTCGAATGGCAGAGCCACAGGCACAGGGAGAGGGAAAGAAATCCCCTGCACTCATCATGTAAGCTTTTGGGGAATAATGGAAGACCATAGAATCCTCTGCTTATTTAACTGCCCTTTATATATATGTATAAATATTTATAAATATCCTTCTTGTTTCCAGCTTAGCTCATCAACACCAAGCGGTTCAGTACAGACGCACACATATCCGAGGCAGCGACAGCTCTGAGAATGAGGAGGGAGTGGAAGCTTTTGACGAGGACGAGGTGGATGACATTGAATGGGGTCCTGCAACTGAACTTTAGGCAAACTGAGGATTTTAGTCTTCGGGACGTCTCACCAAACATTTATGAAAGGCTTTGCTCTTTCAAGAAACTTTTCATTTGCAGCATGTAGATGTCTTGTTGTTTGAAATGGTGGGGAATGTTCAGAATGACCGCAGTTGAATATGATGATCTTGGTGTTTGATTTTTATATTTTACATTTCCATGTGAAACAGATTGTTTTATTGAAGCTTTCATAATACACAAAGTGTGACTTTAAAACAATATTTTTATCAATTTAGATTTTTCTCCTCCATTTTTAAAAAGATGTTTTCTATAATAAAATGTTCTGATTAAAAGAAATGCAATGTTCCTGTAGTTTTTATGGTTTTTGTTCAGTGTGAACTTTGAATCCTTTTGTAACCATCATTAATAGGAATTTAGAATTGTATGGACATAAAAATGTATCATTACTACTGACCATTGCTTTATGGTAGCATTTAAAACACAATAAAACTGCAATAGTGAATAATCAGATTAAGGATGGTTGGATCATTAGAGCCCACAAATTCACTATTTTCAGAACAGTTGAGCGCATTTTAATGTCATACCAGTTTTCTTAAAATTTTATTTTTTTTTATTTTTAAACAAACTTGGTTAGATCACAACAGCACTAAACTCATTATGCGGTCTTGCTTTGCTAAGTCGCCCAGTTGTTGGAGGTTATGGTTTCCTGTTGGGTTTTTAACTTTAGAAAAGAAAGTAGAATTACTTCAAAATTGCTGTTGTTTATTTCACTACTCAAGTAGAAGTACACAAGTAACTAGTTAAAGTTACAATTTAAAATGTGTTTGATTCATTGCCTGAGCAGAAAAAACATGTTTGGAATATTATAACATACCTGCAAAAACTAAATTCTCCTTTCCAGAGCAACAAAGCAAAAGTTGATATTTTTATTTATTTTTTTAAATCAATCCCTTAAGAACATCCAAATATGTAGTGCATGCCATGGCACTACAGTGCATTAAACAGATCCAGCTGTCTTAAAGTCTCTTATTTAAAAAATAAATAAAAACTGATTTAAACACCCACTGTGATTTTTAAAAAAAAGTCATTTTAAGACGTTCTTGTGGTATTTTTCTCAAACTGGAGGACATATATTGAGAAAGTTATGCCAGAATTGAATTTGAGTATTTCTTTTTTCAAATCTTTGTGAATCAGGAACAGCTGAAAAAAATTAAATTAATTCGAAGCAGAGCTTATTTGTAGCAAGAAAATTCGCTGGGCGGGCCACAAGCTCCCTGCTTGCTCTGCTGGGAGGAGAAGGGGGGCGGGGTTGCTAACGCTATCCCACAACCTCTGCCGCTCTGCAGAAACTATGTCTTAGAAAACGTTGTTTTTAAATATTGGCTAACAACGGCAGAGGCGTAATTAAAAGACCACTTTTAAAATAATCAAAAGATAATTGGAGTGTGACTTGAAGGAGCTTTTTTTCTTTCCTCAACCGCACTAGATGGGTTTTCTTACCAAATTTACTAAGATCCCAATGAAAAAGCAAAACAAGCTTACAAGTTTGAATTTTCTGTTGCTTTATTATGACTGACCGTGCAAGGAATTGCAAAGAGTGCAAAGAGAAGTCAGGGCTAGTATTTTATCCAAGATTTATATGTTCAATCTATAATTGAACATGACATACTATATAAAGAAAATTAAGCGTAAAACAACATTTCTGAGTATGTCTTTATTCAAATCACTGTGAATCAGAAGCAGATGTCAAAATGTAATGGCAGGCCACAAGTTCCCTACTCCGCCCCATTCTGATGCATCCACTCATACACGACTGGATCCACGTACGCCTTTGTTTTCCTTATCCAAGCTGGCATCTGGCTTAAATCTCTGCGGCTGGATGGCGCCAATACTGCTCACCATTTTTGTTGAACCACTTAGGTTAGGTTGGAGGTGTAAGGGGCTGTAAGCTAATGAGAGTGTAAACAAAAAGATGATGGAAAGTGGGGGCAGTCTCACTCATATAGTAGACCAGATTATTTAAGAAAAAATATGGATTCAATTATATAATGATACCCAGTTGAAATCTTAAATCCGAAAGTCTGATATAAAAGTGGAGATTTCATTCAGATTTAAGTGCTATGGAGTAAAATCAGATGTCAGTTTGGATGTCCTTCAACAAAAGTTGGAACTTCTCACCAGTCTTCTGTTTGTGCATTCTCTAAAAAAATGTCTAAAATGCATTGTTACGCACATGATTTAATGATAAAATGTTATAGAATATATTTTTATGTCAGTTTAAGTAATCCATAGAATCCAATTCAATTCTTTGGCACAAATGCCAAGAACTTCCCTCCCCAGGAAAGTTTCCGAGATCCAGGCTCAGAGATATTAAAATGAAAGCCAAAACACAGTATGAAAAGGATTTTTTGTTTTCAAATAAGCGCTAAAAACAACATTCCCGTCCATTTGTGAACAATTTCTGCGGCAACAATAACAATATCCTCGTTGTTTAGAATAAATGGCAATAATAAAAGCAATGAACTTAATAAATGAGTGTTTTCCCATCTCATAAAATGACATTGTTTTTAGAAGACTGTTTTATCTGATTTGTTCCTGAATGGCGCATCAGTTTGTGAAGAATGGTGGGAAGCGTCGAGGCTTCATTCCCTGTGAGCTTGTACCTGCAGCAGGTGCACCGCGCATGCGGGGTGGGACAATCCATTTTGGAAGCGCACGTGCTCCCGGATTGAGTGATTGCTGTAACTTCCAGTGTGTGCTCGTGGTTGGAACGCAATACGTTAAGTCGACTTAAAACTCACAAACCAGTTTTTTTTTTTTTAACTTGCTAAATTCATCTTATTACATTGTTTAAAAAGGTTGTGTACCCCCCCCCCCCCTCCCCCCGAGAAACTCTCCTCCCCCTGGAGGAGGCGGATGCCGCGAGGCAGTTTGCGGTGAGTTGTCTGTCTCTCCGCGTGTGAGCCTGCGCGGCTCGATGAGCGACAGCAGGAGGAGGAAGACAGCCAGACAGTCACCGTGGCTGCGAGTCGGCCTCGAGGGCACCGAGCTCCCGCTGAGCGCCAAAGCCAACAAGTGGCGAGTAGGGGGGTGGGTGGGGGGGCTGTACGTCAAGCTGAAGGCGGCGGGGATGGACGGCAAAGGCACCCTGAAGATGTTCACCAAGAAGAGACGGGATCTGATCAAAACGCCATCCATCTCGAAGAAGAGCCGAACAGGAAGCCCCGGGCCGCAGAGCGGAGTCTCTTCTGTGAGTAACCATCACTTCTGGTTTCTGAGTGTGCGCGTGCGCCTAGTCAGATGACCTTCAGCTGAAGTGGGCAGGCTGCAGAGAAGGACCAGGAGGAATCATTGTTTTTTGTTTATGGATCCTCTTCACACCTGCTGCCAGGTTTGTTTAGGCAACTGCAGCTTGTGTCCTTGCCTCCATGCCGCCATGATCAGGGTGAGAAGTGGTCACCTGCCTGAAACCACCTCAGCCACAGTGTAGAGTCATGGGGCTGGATGTGCAGATGGGCACCTGACAGGACTCAGATCTGGACGGCAGCACGTGGGAAGTACTCATCCTGGGGTTTTTGTCGAAGCAGCTGCCAGGCTGTGAGCTTCAGAGGCAGATTTAGACTGCGGTTATGATGCGGACCAACTTATAGGCAGGAACATGCTGAAACGTGGTGGGAAAAGTAGCTACAACCCCTACTCGACCGGTCAGAGGGTTAAGAAAGCTGACTCCAAAAGCCAGGACAAGCTTGACATTCTGCCCAACAAGCACAGCATATGGCTTAAGCAGGTACGTCTCAGTGTATTCATGCAGCAGGGATGCATATATGATCATTGTTTAACATTTAGGTTCTGTAACTGAGCTGACAAGTTGACATTTAAAAGCCAGCAAGTGAATGTACGCGTGAACTTAAAATTGTCTTCATGTTTTTGTTGTTTTTCCTCTTCGAAAAGGTAATCTCAACCGTCTGTATTTTAAACAGAACATATAGTTCAGCGCCATGCGCACTTGGCCACACCCAATCACAGCTCGCACTCAGGAAGTGTTGCACAACGCAGCGCAGGATCTTGTGAAAGTCTTCCTCTGTGTTTGCCACTGGATGCCCAGACGTGACCGTTTTTTTTGTCCCTCTTCCCTCAGCTCTCCATTCTCCAGGAGCAGCCTCGAAAGGATGGGGTTGACGCCAGTCTCTCGTCTTCACCATCCTTCTCCTCCTCTTCCTCAACACTCAACCTGAACTCCGCCGACTCCTCCATGTCGTGCCCCGGGACTCCGAGCTCTCAGCACGCCAAGGTGGCGACAATGCAAGGAGTGGGCTGCCCATCACCAGTGGGCACGCTGAAAAGGCCAACTGTGTTGAGCCGGCACGCCAGTGCTGCAGGTCTGCTTTCAAACACCTGCTAGAGGTTAAGAAATGTGCTTCCTTGTGGCTGAGAGCGGCAGAAATCACACCTGAGCTGAATCTATACATCCTGCACAGGTTCACAGCTAAAATAACAGAAACATTCCCAAATTAAAGACAAATCTCTTTAAAACAAATGAACTGACGCTGTCCACCTTAATCATTTTGGACACCATTGCATCAGCTTGCACTTATCTGTGCTAAACATTTATCAATTTGGATTTTCTTGTTAGTGCTCTGCCCAACATTTCTAAGATCCTTTGCTAAAATTAATCCTTTGACAATCTGGTTAGTTGTTGCTCCGGCCTGGCTGACCCCCTGCCCCGGCGAGTTTGCAGATCTTGGGACAAAAATGTGACACTTGTTAAATCTTCTGATCTGATTTTCCATTGAAAAATGATTTCAAGTGTCACCAAGTGTGGAACGAATGTGTTTAGAGTTTGAATGTAAAGAATGTTTGACCTCTATAAAAGGAACTTGGATAATTCATCAGATGTGAAGTATATATATTAGAATTTGTTAGTTTAATAGTTTTCTGGAAATCTTTTCCAATATTTCTGGTTTTACAGGTTTTCCGCTCCCATCATGGGTCCACACCAAAGGTCAGGGGAAGGGCACGTTGACCCCGTCTCCTCAGTCTGAGACCCCAGAGAGCACAGCCATTGAAGTGGAGGACATCCCGGCCTTGCTGAGAGATGTGGCCCGCTTCGCAGAGGCTGTGGAGAAGCTGAAGGATGTGGTTCTGGCTGAAGGTAAGACGGCACCCATGGGATGGTCAAAGCCTGTGACAAGACAACCCACACAAGAAGGCTCCAAATATTTACCGGCCTGCCTGTCACAATGAGTCGGGCTCCTGTGTGGCCCTCTGGCAGACGTCTGTTGTTCAGCAGATGAACTGTTTGTTTGAGACAAACTGGCTCATCGCAATCGTTTTTTGTTTTTTTTTGTCTGCACGTTTGGCACCTCTTACCGTTTTCCTTCAGCCAGACCTCACATGAATAAAACAAGAGGTGCCCACTGAAGACCTATTGTTAGTGTTACATCAGCCACGCTCACCAACACGACGCACAAGAGCAAAACGGGGGCGGAGTTAGTGTGCACAAGAGCGCTGTGAGCTTCCTCTCTCCAGCTGAAAGGTTTGTTTCCGTTGCACCCTCAGAGTCGACCGCACTCTTGTCTTCTTAAGGAAACCAGCTTCATGTGTGCCGCAGCGCCATTTGCACGCTCCATCCTGTGCAGAGCAGTTGAGCTTGACACAAAGAGTAACCCAGCACCCCAACCTGGATCTCACCTGCGGAACGCGTTGGAAACGTCTCTGCTTTTCAGTTTTGTTTGAGTGCCCTTCTTCTGTTATCTGCTATATGTAAATCTTTCAAACAGGAAGCAAACAGAAGGTCGTATTTCCCTGTCTCAACTGTTGTTAGTGTGACACAAAACTTGGGCCTCTTCAATTGTCTTGTTGCCTTTCTCTACTTAGAGCCTTCTCCTTGACCGTTTTTAGTTTTTGTTACTCTTCAACTACAAAGAGATTTGTGTCAGAAACTTGTTAGGAGTTCAGCACTAAAAAGTGATCCTCTCTCAGCAATTTATAATTTGAGCAATAGAAAGAGAAAAACCTGTTGTTCTGATGCACTTGTAGGAGTGACTGGCCAGGTGAGTGGCAGTTTCTTATGCCCACGGCCGTCAATCTGATTACCTGCCACTGTGCCACAAGTGGGTTAAACTGGACTGTTTTTAGGCCAAACAGTCCTTACATTAGGGCATTAAACTAACATTCTTCTGAAATAAAAATGTAATGAGTCAAATATGTTCTTAAAGTTTAAAGACCCGCTGATGACAAATTGATCCAAGTACGTTTTCATTTTTCTCATCTGAGCTGGCGTCTGGCTCAAAACTGTACGGCTGGATAGCTCCAATATTTCTCTCAAATTTTGTTTCTCCGGTAACGTTAGCTTGGGAGTGTGAGGGGCTGTAAGCTAGTGGGAGAATGTGTAAACAAAGGTTGTTATTGTTGTTCACCTTTCAGCACATTAAACCCAGGTTTCCTGCAGGCCAGTCCTACACCTAGCCAACTGAGCCATCCAGCTGGGATCATGGGAAATAAGAGAAGCCTTACTCCACAGCAAAGTCCCTGCCCACAACTCGGAGGCAAATTTTTAATGAACTACTGCCGCTCTGCATAAACTATGTTCTAGAAAACGACACAAGTTTTGTGATTTTGGCTAAAAACAATAAAAAAAAATCAAAGGTCACTTTTTATAAACCAAAAGATGATCGGAGTGGGACTTTAACTTGAACTAAAAAGCATTTTTGACCTTTCTGTCTCCATCTGTCACTTCCTCATTGTAACATGTTATGTTTTTTAAATCAACATTCAAAAGGAGCACACTTATGTTCATCTTTATTTTCGGCTTTTCCTATCAGGGGTCGTGACAGCGAAGCAGCTTATTAGTCTGTGTGCATATTTGATTTGGCAAAGATTTTACGTTGGATGTCCTTCTTGACCCAACCCTCTGTATTTACTTGGGCTGGGGACTGGGACAATGAGACCCCTGCCTGGACCCCCCTCGTGGATGCATTTGTACACTTATGTTCATAACCCTTTACATAGAATAAAATTATGCCTGTAGCGTTTAGAAACAGATTGTTTTGCTTAGGTTACAGGGTTTTTTCTTTTTGTTTTCTAACTGATGCAAAGATGTGTGTTAAAATAACAAACCCTTGACTGTACAAACCAGCGGTTTCTTGGTGCTCACAACTGCAATGAACGTCAACAAGTCAACTTTGTGAGCTTCTATAAGCTGTTGGCTTCTGAGAAAGAATCTTATCAGCCTCCCATGTTTGAACTTGTCAGCTGTTTTCTTGCCACTGGTCGCTCTTCTTATACAACACATTTCTCACACAGGTAAAGAAAGCCAGCGGCCGGTGGCTCACGAGTGTTTGGGAGAGGTTTTGCGGGTTCTCCGTCAAGTCATCAACACATACCCTCTGCTCAACACTGTGGAGATACTCACTGCAGCTGGAAAACTCATTTCAAAGGTTAAAGGTTAGTTGCCTGTTCAGAGAAACTTTCGCAGTCCTTAGATGATGAAAAAAACTGTTTTTGAGCATTAAGTAACATGAAAATATGACCAATTTTCAGGTTTCCACTATGAGGCATGTAACGAGGCAGATAAAAATGACTTTGAGAAGGCCATTGAAACCATTGCAGTGGCCTTTAGCAGCAAGTAAGTGTTTGCTTGATCTGCTTTTGTACTATAGCCTCTGTACACACTATCAGCAGTCAGGTGGCGCATGGAAGTGCAGACAAGTGTCTGCTTTTGGGAATGAACAAGAAGTGCAGTGATTGTGAGACGTGTGCATGAGACAAAGCTAAAAACCGGAAGTGGGTTTTTCTTCTGTCGTCACCAAACCGATAGTTGAAAATCTTCTCGTCTACCTGATTGCCAATAGAAGGAACAGATCACGGACACAAAAAAGCAACAAAAGACAATAACTCTTCATAAACCTGAGAGAAACCCCTAAAAATAAGTTCTGGATGGCAACTTAAAAAAAAAACAATGCTTGGCTTAATTTTTTCTCCATTATCTCTGACGCTTGAAAGAGAAAAATAAAGTTGTCTTTTAAGTGCAGTTTGTGCTCCATTAGCTTATCGTCTTCAAACTGTTTGGAAGTTTAGACAGCTGTCACAGAGCTTCAGGAGGAAGTGAGTTGGCAGAGACAGTTGAAATCTGTCTGACTAGGCGGTTTCCTCTTCCTCTGACTTGTTATTCCGTCAGTAGCAGATAATGCCTGGATGGCACAGCTTTCTTATCGTGGCTTGTTATGTTACAAACAACTTCAGTGCAATTTTTTTTAAAAAGCGTTCTATAAGAAAACAAAGTGATGATGTTTGAGTCTAGGAGTTGAAATTGATCACTTCCTGTTTGCGCTGTACCTGTCATGGTTTCCGGCTACCCTCTTCCTCTTTAAGCCCTGCTTGGTGTCCTGAAAGCAACCTGTTTCTGCTGGGTTGTAAAAGACTTTCCTGTGTGTTTTTATTTTTCTCAGCGTTTCAGAACTGCTTATGGGAGAGGTGGACAGCAGCACGCTGCTCTCTTTGCTGCCCACTGAGAAGAGCAGGGTGAGCCCCCCCTCACCCCCTTGCAAATACTTTACAGAGAGATATTTCAGTTCCCAGCTCTCCAGTCAATGAGAGAGAGAAAACAAATCCCCTTTGAGTCTGTTAAGTCATTTTTGTATTTGACAGTCGATGGAGAATTTGTATGCTGCAGCAGGAGGGCAGGGAGGGGACGGTGGACAGCTCAAGACTGACCTGCAGGACTTAGGTAGGCAGTGCCTCCTGAGTCTGCTAGTAACTGCTGACTCTCACTAAGTTCCACAGTTTACTGTATTTTAACAAGGATCACTTATTTGATTTTTGGGAGCTTTTTGTTTCTCTAAACAAAGAATAAAGGGTTACCAGTTAAAAATAATGCTTTGAAATTATTACTTAGCCATAGGCGGGAAATGTTTCATTTTAACGATTTGATTCGTACCATAATTTGTTGTTGCTGGAACAATTCATAGTCAATGTTGGTTCAACCAGTGCGACTCAGAGAGAAATTCCTGGTACTGAACACGGCAGGGGAAGTTTCCAGATTCCTTGTTTTTCTTGCAAGAACCAAGTGTAAATTAAATATGCGAACAAACAAGTAAACAAGAATTACATCCATTCACATTTTACCTTGACAAAGTTCAGCCCACTGTTGTTTTTTCCACATCAAATAATACAAAGGAAACATTATGAGAACATTCCAACACACTGTATGGTCATGTCTCTGTAAAATTCAAAGTGTTTCTAAGGGATGACTTGAGCATTCTTTGCTGCCATCATGTGTGTGTTGACCGCTGTGAAGCACTTGGTCCCCTTTACACCATAGTAAAATAAACCTTCCTAGCTTCAATCCAAATGGTATATTCCAATATTGATGTAATAGATGTTTTAATATACAGATAACTATTTTATAATGGTGTTGGCTAATTCACTTAAGTTAATTAACTTGCCCCAGAAAGATTGGTCATAGGAATATAAATTAGTTAAGCAAGTCAATTAATTGTACACCCCTACATGGTCAGCAGCAAATGAACTTCAATAAATTACGAGGATTTTAATGTAAACTTTCCCCTGTGACAAAAAACAAACTGTCGCCACTTTGCCCATGTTCACTGACAAATGTTTGGCGTGTCGATGCGTAGGCAGAGTTGAGGAAGTGGATGTGATCCTTCAGCACAGTGAGGGAGGGGTGGACTCGGCTCTTCTCTATGCCAAAACCATTGCCAAGTACATAAAGGACTTGATAAGCTATGTGGAAAAGAGAACTTCGTTGGGTAAGTGAGCTAACCGCATGTGTGCACTGTGAGAGGTCACAGCATCATAACATCACATCCTCTGTTTTTCCAGAGATGGAGTTTTCTAAAGGCCTCCAGAAGTTATATCAGTCCTGCAAGCACAGCATAACCCATGTAAACAACCCTCAATTTACTTTCAGAGATGAACTTTTTGACATGAATTATAACATTTAATGAAAATGTGTTCTCTCCCTCAGCCCCACATGCCGCTTTTCTCCATCTACTCCCTGGCTCTGGAGCAGGACCAGGAGCAGAGCGTGGGGCTGCAGCAAGCAAACACCACCCTGCACAACCAAACCTTTGTCCAGGCAAATGCAGCAACATCTCTGCTTCATCCTTGCTCATGAATTAAACTGCAGCATTGTAACTCCTGATCTTTTATTTCTTATATAAACTGTGTCTGAGCAGCCACTGACGCAGCGCAAACAGGAGCATGAGAAGAAGCGAAAGGAAATCAAGGAGAATTGGATTCGAGCTAGGAGAAAGCTCGTGAGATTTTTGTTTCACAATCCATGGATTAGAATCAGCTTTTTCTTAAGCAAGTGTGCTTTTGTGGCTCTCTATTTTTAGCTGGAATGTGAGGCAAACTTGCGGAAAGCCAAGCAGGCCTACATGGCTCGTTATGAAGAGTATGAGAAGGCTAAAACGGCAACCTCCCGGGCTGAGGAGGAAGGAGGAGGGTCTACTGCAAAGTCAGTGGAGAAGAAGAAACGTCTGGAGGAAGAAGCTCGCAACAAGGTTGGCTTTTTCTAATTCCTTCCATCTACCCACAAAATCTTCAACATCCCTTTCGGTGTCATATGGTTGCTGGAGCCTATTCCAGCTACCATTGAGCAAAAGCAGGGTACACCCTGGGCAGGTCGCAAGTCTGTCGCAGGACAACTTTATCTAATTGATGCAGATTTGAAGTTTTTGTTTAGTAAAAACCTGAGGCTAGGATTAAAATTTGAGAGGACAGCAATAAATTAAGTTTCTGTCTGTGCAGGCGGTCGAAGCAGAGGCCACATATCGCACTTGCATAGCGGACGCCACTACCCAACAGCTGGAGCTGGAACACACAAAGGTCACAGTGCTGAGACAGTTGCAGGACATCATCAAACAGAGCGATCAGACCCTCCGCTCGGTCAGCATAAGCCAAAAAACACTTCAGTTTAATCAAAAAGTTCTTTTTAAAAAAGCTTAAATTGTTTTTTTTTTTCCCTGCAGGCAACCATCTCTTATTACCAGCTCATGCACATGCAGACGGTAGCTCTACCAGTCCACTATCAGACTCTGTGTGAGAGCAGTAAACTGTACGACCCAGGTCAGCAGTACGCCGCCCACGTGCGAGATCTGCAGCTGCCTGGTCAGCCCACTGTCCACTACAACTTCGAGACATACACTCCGTCCAGCTCAGGAACATCGTAAGAACTTTAGTCTTTGCTTATTTCTTTCAAATGGATTGCTCCATACTCAGTGATTCTCTTATTGCACTCTAAGAATTTAAAGATCCACTCCGAAGAAATTTGTCTTTTTTTGAGTTTTTAACATGTTCTTTTGGCATTTTCTCAAGTTGGAGGACACGTATAAAGAAAATTAATCTTAAAATTGCATTTCTGAGTGAATCAGAAGGAGATAAAATAATTCTGTTTGAAAAAGCTTGTAGATGTGATGTAGAAACTACAATTGCCAGGCTATAAATTCCCTGCTGCGCTCCATGCTGATGCATCCATTTGTAGACGACTAGATCCATGTACGTCTTTGTTTTCCTCGCCTGAGCTGGTATCTGGCTCAAAACTAGGATAGCTTCAATGTTGCTTACCGTTTTTGTTGCACCCCTAATGTTAGATGGGGTTTGTGAGGTTTCTGTAAGCTAGCGGGAGAGAGGGGCTAATTTCTATTGAACTCCTGCTGCTCTGCAAAAACTATGTCCTTGAAATGGCACAATTGTAATTAAAATACCACTGAGAACGCTTTAACAATAGATCAAAAGCTGATCGGTGTGGGACTTAAAGTTATCAGAGTTAAATGTGAGGTCGTAACACTAAGGGTGAACTTTTACAGTTTAAAGAAGTAAATGTCACAACTCGCATACAATGTATGCAATGATTTTGTTGTAAATTTTTTTTTATTTTTACAATTCATTGCAGACATGGTCACAGACCCAGAAATGACAGTTTCAACACAGACGTGCAGTCAAGTCAGGCGGAGTGCCCCATCATCAGTGTGGAGGCCTCATCTGGAGACAGAGAGGCTCAACGCAAGAGTATGTGATGCTTGTTCAGACTGGGCTTTTTTTGTTGCAACAGTTTTTCAGTTCTTTTTTTATTTTGAATTCTCTGCATTAACAGAACAGGGACACAAATCATGGGGTTCAACTATCAGTAACGACAGTGTTGGAGGAGACGGAGGCATAGATTTTCTCACTGCCAGCACAAGTACGAGTGTAGCTGTGTTTTCCCTTTATATTGCAAATGTTTGCTTTATAAATTAAATATTTTCTTAACATTGTTATAGCCCACAAGTGAGTGGAAGGAGTTTGTCATAAATGTTTGAAAAACCTTTTTCCATTTCAGACGAAATTGAAAAAATTGCTCGGACGTCATCGACTGGAACAATGTCTTCAGATGAGGATGCAGACGAGAAAGATGGAAACGTCTCCTCGTTTGAAACTACAAGTAATTCTTTCAGATTTTGTCGGCAGAACAACCGTCTTTTTTTTTTAATTTGTGTGTCAAAAAAGTGTGTTGTGTGTAGACATGAACGGCATGGATCCAGACGTGGTCGTCTCTACCAGACCTTTCCGTAACATTGGCCTGTCCAAAGCAGCCAAAACCCACAGACTGAGGAAGCTTCGGACCCCTTCCAAGTGTCGCGAGTGTGACAGCTACGTTTACTTTCAAGGGGCGGAGTGTGAGGAGGTGAGTTTTTTTACTGTTGCACAAAGTAGACTCCTGTATAGGACATAGATTTTAGTTACAGTCCAGCACCTTTGTTGTATTTAGACAATGATAATTTTGATAGCCAACATTGTTAAGGCTTATTTGACCTTTTATGAAACACATTTAAAAAAAAACGTTTGGTTTGAAGAGATGTCCCACAAAAAACAACCCTCAGTAAAAACAGAATGCTAGTTAAAGCCATAACAATAACTCTTCTGTGTTTCAGAATTAGTTCGTTGTAAGGAAAACACCAAAATAAAAAAATTGGAATTTGTGTGGCTCTGATCGATGCACTTTGAGTTTATGTCCGAATGCTATGGTCTAATAGTTTTCATATTAGGGGACAATTTAATTTATTTATTTATATGAGAAACATTATGGTGGAAAGTAAGACAACCTTACAAAAATGTTTGTGCTCAACCACAGACCATGTAATCATTTAGAAAGATCTTTAGGTGTAGTGGACACCGTCTGACACTGGGTGGCCTCAGTAACTTGAATCATTCACTCTCCAGACTCAATTCTTTGTTTATTTTTAAGGCCTTCTGTCTTAACAGTAAGCAACATAACTTTTAACTTCAACCCTTTTTGCTTTCTAAAGTAGATTCCTTGCTTGTCCACATCCTTGTAAACAGTGTTTCTGTGTACACTTCTTTGGTCATTGGAGAAGGTCTCATGGGTTTTCTGCTTCGCTCTCAGTGTTTCCTGGCATGTCACAAGCGCTGTCTGGAGACTCTGGCCATCCAGTGCGGCCACAAGAAGCTGCAGGGCCGTCTGCAGCTGTTTGGCAGAGATTTTGCTCAAGTAGCTGGCTGTGCCAGTGACTGCATCCCCTTCATCATCACCAAGTGCATCTCAGAGATTGAAAGACGTGCGCTCAAGATGAAGGTAAGACAGTTCTTTTTATATCTGCTGATTTAGTTGAAGAGGGGAGGTGTTGAGCTGCTTCTTCCTCCTCACAGGGGATCTACAGAGTGAATGGGGTGAAGACGCGCGTAGAGAAACTGTGCCAGGCCTTTGAGAATGGGAAGGAGCTGGTGGAGCTGTCCCAGTGCTCGCCTCATGACATCAGCAATGTCCTCAAGCTTTACCTCAGACAGGTGCATACACACCCACGCAGGCAGCTTAAAGGTCCAGTCATTAAACACACATCTGGAAGTAATAACAAAACAAGAAATGTACAGTAAAGGCAAATTTACGAATGTTATATTACATTGTTTTCTTTTAATTTAATCTTGAACAAAATATTTTGAATAATTGTGGAGAATATTTTATCACTTTATATATTATATCACTGGCTGTTCTATTGTCTGAAATCTGAAAGATGAGAATGAAGACATGACTCATCCTTATGGACATTTGGCTGTAGATAATTTTAAATGTATTTTCATGTTTAAAATTTGGTTTAAATCTCACTTGTGTAAGGTTTTTGAATAATTACTATCTATATAAAAATACATTTTAATAGCAAAACATTAATTTTATCAAATTAATAAATACAAAGTGTAAAAAAAACAGCAATTAGATATAATGTTCTTGCTATTAATATTATAAATATTCCTTTTATTTTAATAGAATTTATTAGAAATCTTAGTTTTCATTCAATACGTTGTAAACACATCTTAAGTGCATTCAAATGTACCATTGAAATCCTAACTATCAGGGCTTATCTGTGAAGGTGGAAAAGAAAATTATGTTTATAATTTATTCACAATCTACTTTCAAAGTGGCTGATAAGAAAACCTTTGATGACCCAGCATTCTAGCAGAATTTAAACGCATCGTCTACGCACAAACCTAGAAAAGTGATGTCTCACAACCCCTCGTGCACTTGTAACTCTGATCTGTGTGTAAATGTGGTTTTGTGTGTATATCAGGTGATTGGTGTGTACTATTTAAAGATGTGTATGTGTCATACAGACGGAAGATTCATAATACAGACGGAAGATTCATAACACACCAAGAACTACAAGAAAAACATGGAATAAATAAATTCTTGGAATATCAGCAACTTAAATCTGTAATTACTAACGCTTCTACAAAATCCAGTGACAATGACTTAAAATTACCAGAACTAGTTACCTCTATGATTAATTTTTCTTCTCTGTTGGTCAGGGGGTCTGGTCCAGCGCCTGGGTGGGGCAAGCGCGGGGGCTGCATGGTCTCCCGGGCCTGGGCGTGGGGGAGTGTCGATGGTGCATTGGGTGGGGGTCTGGCTTGGCTGGGGGGGTGGTCTTTTTGCGTGTGCTGGGGGGGCTTGCGCGGGGCCCTGGCCCTGGGGGGTCTGCCTGCGCTGGATGGGCGGCCCAGCTGCACCTGGGGGCTGGGATCACTCCTTCTCCGGCCCTGGGGCGGGGTGGGGCAACCCTCTTGGGGCCTGCGTTTGCTTCAGGAAAAGCCTACCATGGCGGGGTCTGGGGGGAGTGGGCCAGGGGAGGGGGATATCTGTGGGCAAGAGGGGGGGGGGGTCTACTACCAGTACGGGACCCTAGGGGCTTCCTCGGGCCTGCTGGTACCTGACCAGGTAGCTACAGGGGCGGTGCTTGGGGGGGGGGGGCTGGCCCCTCTCTGGGCTCCTCTCTCTTTGTGTGGGGTGGGGGTGGGGGGCCTGGGGGGTTGGCTTTCGGGGGGTGGGGCCTCTGCCCTGGGGAGACTTGGGCCCAATGCTGGGGGGGGGGGGCGGGGGTACGGTTGTTTCATCATCGGGGGTCAGTTTGGTAGCTGTCCCCGACCTTCCCTCCTTCCTCATACGACCACTTATTAGGTTGGAAGGAGGGGCGTGCTTGCGGAATACCTCGAGGGGCCGAGCTACTTGGCAGTGGTCCCCCCTCCCATGGTCTCCGCACAGTTTCGCCCCCTTCTCTTGGTTTTAAATGCACCTTAGACATGTAGGATCCTTGGTGGGGGGTGCTAGGACATCACTGCCAGCAAGCAGGAGATGTCCTCTCAGTGCTCTACCCTCCAATTTTAACTGCACCGTAGACATTTAGGGCTCCTTGGTGAGAGGGCGATTGGACATCCCTGTAAGCAATCAGGAGATGTCCTCAGTGCAGTGCTCGCCAATTTTAACTGCACCCTTTATTACACACACCCATCAATCACAAGAAACACACCTCAACACACACACAAATACATTAAACAAGGAAGATGGGACTACTGATCTTCTGTCCCCTACCCCATCCCCGGTGGAGGGAACGGGGCCTTCAGCAGCGGTGGCCTTGTCTCTTGGGTGTCGGCCTCCTGGGCCCCCTCCCCACGCAGGGAGAGGGATCCCTTAGTCCTCTGGCAAGTCCATGAGCGGGGGATCATATTTCATCTGAGCCTGGAGGGTGTCTGTGTCCTTGTGGTGCGGGTTCTGGTCCTTACCCTCGGGTGCCGGGCCCCTTCTGGGTCACAACATTAGGAGAGCCTGGTCAGGCAATGTACACCTTCGGGGACCCCCACTTCTCTTGGTCATCCCTCCTCTAGATGGGGGTAGCTGACCCCCATCGTGCTCTCTTCTGGATCTCCGCAACTGCCTGGAGCTTTGGAGCGGGTCTCCCGTGGGGGGCCCCGGCTCGTACCCGGGGCTGGGGTGGGGGGATGCTCAGAACTCCTGGGTGGTGGTGGGCGGCTTGTCTGGGGTGGGGGGGCTCTCGGGGGTGGGGCCCCGCGCTGGACCATCTGGCGCGGTGGGAGGGCTGCTCTCCTAACTGGGCTGGGCCTTGCGCTCTGCGCTTCCGTACCTCACTGCGCTCGGGTGTTGGGGGCCCGTGTGGCTGTCCTGCGGGCCCTGGTCTGGGTACTTGGCTGGGCTGCCTGGCGGGTGGATCTCCTCCGTTGACCCCACAGTATGGGTGCGGGTGTGGGCCCTGGTCGGCGCTGCCGCCTCGGCGGGGGTCTTGGTGTGGGGATGGCTGGGGGTTCTCCCTCCTTTTTTGTGCATTCCATCATCCACTTCATCTTAACATAACATTCACCTGAGCACAGGCGTCGGCTCACCTTTGCACCCTCAAATAGTGTGCGTGACAGAATGTAATGCTTTACATGTGTTGGTTGGTATGCACAAGTGTGCGTGTGAACTGGATGTGGACAAGTTTGTGAACACTCTTGGAGCCGGCAGGTATGTAACAGCTGAGTGTGTGGACAGGCCCTGCCCATTTTAGACTAACACTCACTATTGCAATGGGTATAAGCTCCAGCATTTTGTTGCCTGTAGATTAACAACTCTACCTTCCCTTCCCAATAGTCCTTCTCTAACTTCTATAATCCCCCCCCCAACTCTCTCCTTTTCCCCCTTTACATTTTGTGTTCGCTATGATTTATAACCCCCGATTGTAAGAGTAAAATCTGTCTAACACAAGAGGCTCTCAGCTCATATCTGTTTGCTCAGCTGTTGGGCAGGACCCAAGGCAGACCAGGAAGTTTAAAAAAAAAAAAAAAAAAAAAAATGTGTATGTGTAGAAGCTGTTTTGAATTTGTCGTTTTAAGCTGCTGTCATTTCAAGTTGTGCGTGGCTTATTGTGTTTTGTATTAACAAGTTTTTTTATATTTGAGTTCACATGTGAATACGCAATTGCAAGTACACGCTTTTAAGCACAAAATGTATTGTATGAGTTACAAATCAAGAATTACGCACACTGACAAATGTTTTGAGACCGTTTTCTCGACAAATGGATCCCACATTGGAGCAGCTAAACTAATTTACATTGCATTTAGTACAAAATATATTTAATCATGCAATAAAGTGATACTAAATATAGTACAAGTATACCTAAGATTATTTATTACAAATAAGAGTAAAAAAACAGTATATTATGTATTAATCTTTGTAAAATTATGCAAATGTATATGTTTTGTGTCTCAAATTTTTTTTTTCCTGTGGTTTTAAAACTAAAATTGATCTGATAAAAGCCATTAAATGATGTTTTCTTAATCTTGGTTTATGGTTGCAGCATTTTGTCAGAAATAAAATGTTATCACCAGAAATCTCATTTGTTGTTAAAAGCAAAAATGCCCTCACAAAAGATGAGATGATTTAAAGAAGGAAAACATGTTTGGGAAACAGTCTCATCCAAAATAATTCAAGTAGCAGTAGACTACTTTCTGTAAACTAACCTACCAGATAAGAAGAACCAAAATAAAACACAATCCAGATACAATTTTAGAAATGCTTTGAACCCTCAAAAAACGTCTCATTGTGCATATACGAGCTAGTGTTTATTGACCCAAAGACAAAGCCCTCCATAAGCTTTAAAAAAGAGTTGAAAAAATAATTAGTAGATAATTTAGTATGAAACACTGAAGTGTTTAAATGTTTTTGCTGTTGAATGAAAACTGGTATTTGCCTAATCTGGACTAACGCTTCTACTCCACCAGCTGCCAGAACCCATCATGCCCTTCCGCCTGTACAACACCCTCATGGGTATGGCAAAGGAGAGTCTTCGTGGTGAGGGGGAGGAGTCCGAGGCAAGCGCCATCAACCCGACGGTGAGCAGAGGACCCGAACTGATGGACCTCGGCCCGGACACTGACCCAGATGTCCTGGCTTTGGTGGACAGCCTGAAAGAGATCCTAAAGGATCTGCCCAAGGCTAACTGTGCCACGCTACGCTACATTGTTCACCACCTTAGAAGGTCAGCAACCTCAGAGGCCCTTCAGGTGTAACAAGGTGAAAATCAGCAGCTCATGAATCTCATCCTCCTTTCAGAATCGCAGAGCTGGAGGAGGAAAACAAGATGAGTCCCAGTAACCTGGGCATTGTGTTCGGGCCGTCCCTGATACGACCCCGTCCAACAGGGGCAACAATATCTCTGTCTTCTCTTGTGGATTACCCCCACCAGGCTCGAATCGTGGAGGCCTTTATAGTTTTTTATTCATCCATCTTTCAGTGCAAAATATCCCAGTCCAACAAGCCATCTGACTCTGAACCCAGATCCACTCAGCAGGTAGGAATGGAAGAAAGCAGGCCAAAAAAGGTAAACGTCATTGTTTTGTGACACTGACAGTGTGTTGAGCCCTCACTGAAAATTTAAATCAGCTGGTGAAAGGGAACTCAAGCAAGGAAGCCTGCCAACAGGCACCGAGTTTATTTTTTATACTTGGTCTTTCCTCCCTGATTTGTTGCACATAGTCTACAATAAAAGAGAAAAACAGCAACTCTGAATGTTTGACATTCACAATTTTTTAAATATTTTTTTTCCTTTCAGGAAAATGTTGAATGTGAAAAGATGGAGAACCCTGCTGCTGCAGAAGAGGACAGCAGCAGAGAGGAGCAGAGCAAGCCCAACTCTGACAAACTGGAAGGATGCGGTACATTTTCTTAAGGAAGACCTGAATTTCCTAGAATTCTGACCTCCTTCAATAGAGAATTCTAAAGTCTGCTGTTTAATTTCTGTTTAGGAAGCTCTTTGGGCTCCAGTGAGCAGCTCCCAGACTCTGACTCAGAGCTGGACGACAGCAGCAACAGGGTCTACTCTCTGACTAAGCAGGAGAGCGTGGTTAGCACGGACGACGACCAGATTAATTTCTGGGACAACGAAGATCTCTCCACCCAGTCTGCAATCCAATCCTGCCTCGATCCGGATCAGGAAGATCAGGACAACTCGGAGGAAGGGGACCCCCCTGCTCTACCAGACAGCGCACCCCCAGATGAGGAGGCCCCCATAGAACAGGATCTGACAGCTTCTATGGCTGAGCTTAATGTGAACCAGTCTAATAACAACCCACCCCTGACCCCCACACAGAGTCTGTCAGGGCTCTCACTCACACGTCTGTGTGGAAAGAAATTGGCCCTGACCAGAAAGCGTAACAGTGAGCCAGAGTTTGTCTGATGCTGTGACTGTTGGAGTATGGCTGATGAGAGTGACAGGATCGTGTGGTTTTATACATTAGGTGTACCAAAGCCCTACAGTGAGAGAATGCTATGGCGTACCAGATCAGATTCTGAGGTTTTCATCCGTGTGGTGTTTGCAGCTGTGTTGAGCTATCGTAGCAGTGAAGCCTCTGCAATTCTTTTGCTCTTTGATGCACTTAATCCTTTCATTTCAAAACTATTACTTTAATGATTATTGATGTACTTTGTCTCAATTTTTTTTTTATTGTTTTGTTTTAAGCCTTTTTTTTCACAGTTGAGAAAAAGGTCGCATCAGTCTTTGAGGATGTCACTTCAGATCACGTCTACTTTTTTTTCTCAATTTTGAAAATGAGTAATTGTTTCTTATCAATGTCGTTTCCTTCATATGGCTGTTTGAGCTATTTTAATAAAAATCTTTTATGTTGAAAAGATTTCTGTTCTGAAATTCATGAAAATGGAAAAGGAGGCCATAAATTTCAACAGCTAAAGATGTTTAATTTGAAAAGATTACAATAAAGCTGCCAGAAGAATGCAGGTCAATCCTTTGGTCTGATGATGGGTCTGAGTTTAAGGTTTTGACATCTACATGTAAGCATATTATTAAGTGTTTGTATTTATTTGTGTGCAGAAATAACCATATGGTCTATGGCAGGGGTCTGCAACCCTCAACACTTGCAGAGCATGTGGGTTGATTTCTCACTGACCACAACCCAGTAGGAGCCAAAGTCTTTAAATTATTGTCATTTATGTAAAGGTTACTTTTAAATATATAATTATACTGCTGTTTTTGGCATTCATAAAATAAAGAGAAAACAGATTTTTTTCCCAAAGTATAAAATATTTTATATTTTGATAGTTCATTTGACTTCCTTTAAAAGTAAAATACACCCTGTGCCACATAGTATCTCTCAATGCAGCAAATGTGGTTGCGTGTGACTGTGTAATGTCAGCAATGGTTAAAAAAAATGTATTTCTCGTTTGTGGTGCATCTCAGCCAAATTTGTAAATGTAACATCCTGAAATTTAATCAGTGCTATTTAAGAGACCCTTACTGTATTTTTGGAATCATAAGGTGCACTTGAAATCTTAAAAATGTGTTCAAAAATAGAAAATCTGCTTTAAAATCTGGTGTGCCATAATTCTGGTTGTGCTTGTGACCTCCAATTGATTTTCTGTGTTACACAGCACACCAAAACCTGTCAGAATACTGTCCCTCAAGTGTTTGTGAATGGGTTGAATAAAGTTTGAGTTAGTTTGCTTTAGTTTTTTTTAAATTTACTAATTACTTTTTTATTTAGTTCCTTTTTAAAGTTGTAACTTTTTTTTCTGTAACAATGGAGGGGTATAAGAGTGGCTCCGGAGCCACAGGTTGCAGACCTCTGGTCTATGGCATCAACAGATTAATGTTAAAGTTTGAAGGGGGAAAAAAATCTACTTTTGATGTATTTTCCTATTGGCAAAGTCTAATTTTGCCCAGCAATTTATTTAAAAAAACAAAATAAACTTTATTAGTAGATAAGCCATCTTCAGACCCTGCTGAATCCCAGCTCCTACTGGGGAAAGGTGGGATACAACTTAGTAAGGCTTCCAGTTTGTTACAGGACCGCACACCTAGGGGGCCTGTGGGAGGAAGCTGCACTGTCCACAGAAAACCCACATGCTCGTGAGAATGCAAACTCATGCATTCCATGCAAAAACCCTCTATGCACAACAGATGCAGTCTTCACAAGTCCTCATGCACCTGTAACTCTGATCTGTGTGTAAATGTGGTATATGAATATCAGGCGATTAGTGTGTACTCTGAAGATTTGTATGTGTAGGAGCTATTTTTAATTTGTGAGTTTTAAGCTGCTATAATTTCAAGTTGTACGCACTAAAATTGTATTTCATATTTGTAGGTATTTGATTTTCAAGTGTACATGTGAATACACAATTGCAAAATGTATTGCATGAGTTACAAATCAAGTATTACACACACACAAATCTAGTGAGACTACCTTCTCTCCATAATCTATTGTCCTGAAGAGGAACTCAGTAAGTAAAGTCACTAAGATTCATTTACATATCAGCCATACACTGAGTTAAAATAATGTTCACCTTTTGGCATATCCTGTCTAAAGTCGCTACAGCGAATCAGCTTTCACACCCGAACCCATAGTGCAGTGTCATTGCCTGTCTAGTTTAGCCAGTGGCAGAAGAGGAAGATCTTGACGGTGATCAGCGACTAAAAAAAGTGCTTAGTGAAACTTCTTTCAGCATCAACAACACAATGCCTTTTAAGAGGAAAAAGAAGTTAAGCACCACGCCCCGTTCACTGAATGATGGTTTTTTTGCAAATAGAAAAAGCAAATCTTTTTCTGTAAAATGTTTTAATTCTTTTGAATTTTCCAACAAAAAAAACTTGTTTATTTTAATTTACAAAATTGGTCATCAAAAAAAGAAGTTTCACAGGTGTCACATGTTGATCAAAGAGGGCTAAAAAACAAAAAGAAACAAAAGACAAAAACAGAAAACTGATCAGTGACATTTTCCTATCAATTGTGAAATACATTTAGTTGTTCAACATGCCAGGCAACACTGAACACATCACATTTTGCCAAGTTGTGCCCAAGAGGAGCTTTGTTTTCAACTTAAGGAGAATAATCATCACCACATACGCACATCTGTCACTGAACCAGTCGGTATGTGATGTATCTTCCGGCTGTCTCGCTCGGTCTGATAATCTTCACCACCTGAAAGAGTCCATTAAAAAAAAAAAAAATCTCAAAATTGTGCTAAACACCAGCAGAAAACCAAAAAGCTCTAATTCAACGAGCACATTGCCCTTCTCCATGCTAGAAAGCATTCTTTCATCCAAAAAAAACCAGGATGCAAATAACATTTAAACAGAGTCCTGAATAAATTCCATCATTTTCATATTTGCATGCTTTATGCAAGCTCCACAAACTGTTACCTGTCCTCTTTTTAGACCAAAGTAGCGAGCTACAGGGTCCCCGGCCTGAATCCTTGGCAGCTGGCTTTCCTTCAGTTTACTGTAATAAATATGTTAAGGATTTATAGAACAAACAGCAGTTTATGTACAACATTGTCTGAATTCACGCACAACTTAAAGCACTATACATGGTGTTCACCAATTTGTAATGGTGTCCAAATATAGCTTTTCTAGTGCAGGACTACATAGTGCTCTGGATTATAAAAGCAATTTAGACATATAGAAATACAAAATTTGCTCACTACTTTTTTTTTTTGAACAGCAAATATGACGTCACCGATTTGGCAAAGTAAAAACCTAATAAAACGAACATTTTACAAAGACTATAAATCCACTGTGTTCTGATGATGAAATTGTGGCTGGTTAATAAAAATGCATTGTGGTCTATATTTGCCAATCTAGTGAATATCATCGATACACACTGGTTTTTCACAGAGACTCCTGGGAAATTTCTAGGGCACTCAATTTTTTTAAATTGTAGATGCGGACACCAATTCAAAATGGAGAATGCACTGCATAGTAAGAGAATTCAGGCACAACTTACAATTCTGAAATTCAGAACCTCGGAAATTTCCCAGAAGTCTGAGCGGTGTGTATCGAGTCACTCGATTGATAAATAGCGCAATGCATTTTAATTTGAAAAAATTAAAAATGATCTAAGTTTTTGTCATCAGAACCCAGTGGATTCATAAAAAGTCTTTCTAAAATGTTCGTTCTTATTACGATGCATTCACACCAGACGCCTTTGTTTTGACGCAGGTCAAATTCGCTGCTTGACGCTTGTCCAACAGTTTTCATATATGTGCCGCTCCTGCCACACGTGGGAAAAGCTACTGTCAAAAGTTTTTAGCCTCATGGTTGCATCATGGTAGACAAGGATGATGTTGTGATTATTTATTTTCAAGAGCTCCACAAAGGCATTAGTAATCATGACTACACTGGGTCATGTGATCATTCAAAGACTCTCCCAGTACAGTAAGAAAGATTCACCTTTTCCTGCAGGAGCTGTGTCTGAATGACAGCCGCTTTCAACTGTACTTCTGTCTCTGTGAACTCTGATCGGAAGATTGCAGGTTCCCGCCCATGTGTCAAAGTGTCTTGGGTGAGACACTGAACTCCACATTGCTCCTGGTGGTTATTGGTTGGCGCCAGATTTAGGCCTGGTTTGTACTTTAAAGCGATTTGTAATTGCTCGAGCTGCATTTGTCGCGAGACTATCGGAACGGAATTGCTTAAATTGTTGGGAAATGTGATACAAGCTGATGACATCTTCCGAGACTGGAATTTTACGCCTGAAGTGCAACTGCGGGCAAATCACGCCAAATAACATGAATTTATTTCAAGCAATTAGAGTACGCAGTGAAAGAGCAAACTGTATCCAGAAAAAATGCTTTTTAACACTGCAGATGATGAAAACTGAATTGAAAAAGTTAGGAAACAGAGAGAGCAGACAACTAGATAGAAAATACAGCAAGTTACTGAAAAAAAAATATATCTAATACCTCCTTTAGAAATATTTTATATCTCATATATTGCACTAGATATTGCAAATTGCCTATGTTTTTTTTGAGGAACATACCACTTCCTCCACTATCTCATCGTGGACCTGCGCGTTTGCAGACACAGCAAGTGTGTGAGCAAGATGTCCTTCCTATTAAAAATAAATGCTGGAGACAAGCATGTCGCTTGAAACTGATAAACGCCACTCAGAAGTACATAAGTTATCGCACACAGTCGCAAGCAAAACCAGCCAACGTGAGCATGAACTCAACAGCGTGATAGTGGATACAATTGATGTGATGGCTGTTCGCTGTGAAGTATAAAGCAGGTTTGAGGCAGAAGCTGCCATCAGTGTGAGAATGTGTGAATGGGATGGTGACTGTAAAGCGTTTTTGGACTTCTAAGAAGACAGAAAACTGATGGGTAAGTATAAGCCATTTACCATTTTGACTTGACTTTGACACTGGACGCCCCTGCCGTGCAAATCGCACTCAATGTGAATACAGCTATAGGTGATGTCATATCTGTCTAAAAAAAAAATCATATCTAAAAAATAAACATTATTATTATTAAATATGTTCAAATTTCATTAAAATCTACCACACTCGTTAGTCCCACACTGTATAGTCATTTAGGGGCTGGGCCGAGATAATGAGTAAATTTGGACATGGCAAGTGTGCAAAAGATACTATCTAGCGAGAAGTTCCGTCACTTCTTCTTTTGTCATGACGATGTGTTCTGGTACAAGCTGAAAATCAAACACAAAACAAAAGATTAGAACTCAGAAAGACATTTTCTGTAGCTTTATTTAACTTTACTGACTGATAACAGGATGTTTACCTCATGCTCTGTAATGTTTATTAGCAGTTCCTGCTGCAGAAACTGTTCCAGAATGTACTTTGGCGCCATGTCCACAAGAGACTGAAATATTATTACATTTATTATTACATTTTCAAGTAAATGTTCAGTGTCTTTGTTTCTTTTAGTAATATTTCAAATAAGGTTGTGCATTGAGTTAGATTCATTGTAGGCACTGTTGGAATCGTCTTAAAAATATGAAGAATTGATATCAAGATAGATAGAATAATTTTAGTCTAATAACAAACCATTTGGCAAGTGTCAGTGGGTTTGTACAATCCCTGCTATAGTCAGCATCACACATACCAGGTTATTTAGTACTGATCGACTTAAAGAAACTGTGTGCACTGATATGCCATGTTAATAACATTTTGTGCCTTTAGTGCTTTTTTGTACATTGGTTAGAGATAAGCCTGTGGAAAAACAATTAAGACTTTCAAAATAAGATAAGAATTTCTGCACTAATTAGTTATTTTATGAATATATTTCTTACAATCACTATCCAAAAATGTGATTTTGGTATTAAAATGTTTTGCATGACGTTTTATGGATGGATACCTGTTTTGCTGAAGGTGTCATGCCCATCTGAACCACAATGATAGCTCGAGTAATGTTCTCCTCCTGCATCCTTTGACAGTACATCTTAATTGTCTTGATCCCAACTTTGGGTTCCTCTGATCCAGAATAAAAAGTGTAATTTAAAAAAGGCTTTGTTAGGCTTTTTCAAAAGTATAAACACACACACTTCTCTAAAGTTTAAAAAGACCCACTCCAATGAAAATCATTGCATTTTTCTGATGAAGGACATACATAAAATGTTTTGGGATTAAGGATGTATTCAGACTGGAAAAGTCTGTTGGTTTGGACTGAGTCCGCTTAATCTAGTCTGGATAAAGTCATTTAGTTTTTGAACCGGTAATGTTAGCGTGGGGTTGTGAGGGGATGTACGCTAGCGGGGGAAAGTGTAAACAAAGGGATGATGGAATATCAGCGGAGGCTTACTTCCACGCCAACAGTCCCACCCACAACTTAAGAGTTGAATTTCTAATGAACTACTACCACTGCAGAAACTATATGCTAGAAAACGACACAAGCCTTTTAAAAATTACTATCATTATTTTGGCTATAAACAGAAAATAATAATTAAAAGATCGCTGAGAACAATTTTACAACGTATCAAAATGTGATTGGAGTGGGACTTCTTTGATTTTTAATTATTTTTTAAAATTTTACATATTTTATAAAAATATTTTCCAAACCCCAAATCTAGTATGAACCTACCAGGAAAGAAAACAAACATTTGATCTGTGGGATCATCATTGTGTGCAACCAAGACTGTCAGGTCTGTCCGTCTGGGACGACCTTCGCTGGGTTTGTCTCCGAATTGACTCTTGAACTCCTCCAGGGTCTGGTCCAACTCATCTTGTGTTACCAGATAGCCTCGATCATGGCAAAGCTGTAGTTATACACAAAAACGACGCCAAACATCTTGATAAAAACCCTTCATTAATATCATAGATGTGCTGAAGTTACCGTTTGTGACATGCTAACGTGCAAAGGCTAAGGGATGCGTTCACCAATAATAAAAAAAAAGTAATTAAAATACATAACAGTTTGCTCGAACGCATATTTGTAATAACACAACATATAAAACAAAAGTACAAAACTGAAAGAAAAGAGCGACAATTTTAACGATGGCAGTCAAAAGCGACTCAACATGAGCCACATGTGATGCTAACAGCTATTTGGCTAAGACGCTAGTAGGATGGATACTTTAATTTAACCCACCTGCATTATTGTTTTACGGATCTTCCACAGCCGGTATGTTTCCTCTTCATCATCCATCTTTTCTCAAATTCTTCTGTAAACTTTAAGGACTTTAAATCACTAATCTTTTTCTAAAATACAGTGCATTGATGCTTCCTAGCTTGGCTAATATATACCACAATGCATTGCGTTTAATCGATTGACGTTTGAAAAAGATATAAACGGTTTTTTTTTATCATTAAAGTTTTAACCTCAGAACAAATGTATTCATAAGCAATCTTCATAAAATATTTCTAAGTTTTTATTTTTACTTCGGCAAAAATCTAAAGATGATTTTATACTATGATAAAATCAATGGAAAAAAAAGTTGTTTCAGAATAAAAAAATGCTTTCTGAATGTATATTTTATTAACCTAATTTAGTTTTTAACAGCTTACTATATTTATTGAGATAATAATATTGAAATATGTCACATTCTATACTATAACTCTAACATTTGTTTTGAAAGATCCATGACGTAATTTCCTCAACTTCTTGTGCAGCATTTGGCTCCACCCTCTTGAGTTTCACAACACTGGCTAAAATTGGGTCACGTGCGCCAACGATGAACAAAACATTTTTTTCCCGATAACCGTGACCTTTAAAAAAACGTTTACAATTTTTTATTTATATCATTTTTTACTTTATTTTTAAATGAGGCCATTATTTGTTATTTTGACAGTTGGGGCTGTCGCGAGCAGCGGAGGACTGCTGGCGATGGTACTGTACTTTGTTTTATCCACCACGGTAAAGTATTACCATACGATTGCATAGCAGTGATTTGTGTGTTTCCATTTCAGTAAATGTATTATTATACATTTATTATATATATCTATATATTGCATTTGTAAGTATGCATCCTGTTGCTGTTGTGTGGGGGTTTTTTCCGTTGGTCTGAGTAACACCTTGTGACGAGATTTCTCAATAAGCTCATAAACCTCTTATATTTGTTAGCCAGCAGGTTCTCAATGATTCAGCAGCGCAGTCCAGGAACGTTCGCAGCTGCAGCGCCTGCTGCCAGCACTCCGTCTGCTCGCTGGCATCAACTGATAAGCTTATCATCAGTACACACAGTAATAATGTCAACATTAAGGTGTTTTTTTTTAGCATGACGTAAAACATCTGCATCAATTTTTGTATATACATTGCTTAATTCCATTTCGTTTTCAGCCAAAACATAAGTTTTAATACCAAGACAACACAGGAAAAACAATAAAAAGAACTCAATAAATTTGATAAAATCCTGAAATGTGTTAATTGCTGTGTCATGGTTTGTTGATTAGTTTGCAATCAGTGAATTTACTGTAACACCTCCAAACACTAACTCTCTTGTGGTCTAGGATTATATTGTTTTCCCCTAATAGATTTAATCATTTTGCACAATGTGATTCTGTTTCCTTTGCCATGGGCACATGGCTCCATTTTCCTGAGATTATGTCAGCTGTCTGACCTGTGGACTGCAGTACAAAAGTGCTTTTGATCTGCAGGGTTTAATAGCCAGCATGAAAGTAGGAAGTGCTAGACAACCCCATTCTATCAGTTTCGTTAATGATCACATGTTTTCTCTGTGAGGACACTGTGACGTGCTCTCTGGGAATAAAGGCAGAGTTACAGGGTGGAATCAGAGATTGGATTGTTTTCTGCCTTGATAGAGGCTAACTGAAGGGCAGCCATGCTCTTGGCAGGCTGCGGAGTGCTTTTCTCTGTCCTGCTGCAGGCTATGGTAAGAAATGACTGAAGCTGCATTGGACAGGAACCTAAATTTGCCAGCCCTGCTTTGGTTTTGTGTATTTATAACTTTAATTTGTTCTTTACAAAAAAAAAAAAAAAGTAATGTCTGGTGTAACTTGTTTATTTTTTGCACACAGAATGAAACCTCACATTCTTCATGTATCTATCTTTCCCAACAGTCCTCCCCGACAGAGGACTGGCAGAGGGCCACATCTATTTATGATTTCAATGCAACAGACATCGATGGCAATTTCGTTTCTTTGGAAAAATACAGGTATTGAGATAAATTCTTCCTCGTTTTGCTCTTCTGGTAAAAACGCCTGTCATTCACTTTCACGTTATGTGTGTTTTCAGGGGGAACGTTGTCATCATCACCAATGTTGCCTCTAAATGAGGCAAAACTGTAGTAAACTACTCTCAGTTTGCAAAGATGCACGCCACGTATGCTGAGAGAGGTCTACGCATTCTCGCTTTCCCATCTAACCAGTTTGGGAATCAGGTATTTGTGTTTTGTTGTCTAAAGTTGTGTGTTTGTGAAGGCAAAACATCCATTTGAGATATATTTGCTAACTTTCTTTCTTCATTGTTGCATTAGCTTTAAGTTCGACTGTGAACGCACTTTATTATCAGGGTATAGAAATGATAAAATATGGATTTGAGGTTGAAATTTATGATTTCCAAGTATTTGTTTTAAGTTTTCTGTACAGGAGTTTGTCATGATGCACAAAATCTGTTGTTTTTGTTTAAATTCATTCATTTTGCTAAATCTAATTTTCAGAATCATATCAGTGACGTTTGTTCATTTCTCTCGGCTGTCTACATCAAGATACAACCAAAACTAGAATAATGACCTATGAAACTTTGTGTTCAGTGGACCATGGTCAGGGGAGGGGAACATTGATTTTTGTGTGTGTTTGTGTACTGATGTTGTGTAGAATTGTGCCCATTTAGAGACTTTTGTTGAAACCTAATTTATGTGTGTTTTGACCTCTGTTCAGGTGTCCTAGATTCTCAGTTTTAATTCAATTTGTTGTTGTGCCTAGTTTATATGGAATAGATAGCACACAGCTCTGTCCTATTCTGCTTTTAAAACTAACTAAACCAAGTGTGGTTTAAGTCCTCTAACTTAACATTTTAAAACTGCTTTGACAGTTCTTGTATGTAGAAAGGGAAAAAAGTTTATAAAAAAAAGTTCAAATAAAGTATTAATATTGTTTTTATTTCATTCAAAATATTGCTTTTGTTAGAGTTTAGAGAAACTTGTACTGATGATTTCTTAATCTTTGTCAATAATGAGACTAATATTGACTCAAATATTTTGGGAGGGGGGCAAGTGTAAGGCAAAGGTTTTTGCTGGGGGAGCTCCACCCCTGAGTTGAAATATTCAGGAAAGTTTTTTTTTTTTTTTTAGGTTGTTAAGTAAATAACATCTACTTTTTTGCTGTGAGTTAGAATTGGCAAATAGCTATGGAGGGTTTTTTAATGCCAGTACTGTTTAGAGTGAGACTATTAAAAAATAATAATAATAAAGAGAACTTTTAGCAAGTGCTATAATAGGATGTATTTAAGCCATAACCTTTAGTTTCAGACATTTTTTTAACCAAAATTTGTTTTTTCAAAGAAGTGTAACGGTTGATATGATATGAATCGAATAGTTTGTGGCTGATACAATTCATAGTCAATATTGGTTCATTTTGAACGATCCGATTTACTGACCTAAAATGGATCCACGACACCTTTAGTCAAAACTTCAACCAGTGGGACTCAGAAATAAATACCTGGTACTGAACAGTGCAGGTAAAGTTTTCCAGATTCCTTGTATTTCTTGCAGTATAATCAATTGTAAATTAAAAATGTGTACAAAACAAGTAAACAAGAATGAATGTCAGATCCTTTCACATTTTAGTTTAAAAAAGTTCTATCCACTGTTGTTTTTCCACGTCAAAATAATACAAATAGAACATTATTAGAACATTCTACCACACTGCATCCTCACGTCTTTGCTAAATTTAAAGTGTTTCCACATATTAAAATGATGGTTAATCATTTTTGCTGGCGTCACGTGTGTTGTATTCTGTGATGCACTTGGTCATTTTTACATTATAGTAAAATAAACCTACCATACCTCAGTCCAAATGGTATTTTCCAATATTGATTAAATCAATTTATTTTATTGAGCAATGATTTATGATGGTATTGGTCTTTTTGATAAACAACTTGCCTCTGACAGATCAATCTGGTTGGATTGTTGGAATCTAAATTGTTTAATCAATAATTGATGCATCATTACACCCCTCTTATTTTATGTTATGATAAAATATCTATGTGGGCCTTTCTGTGAATCTATAACATGCCGTGTCCTAGAATAGCCAGGCTATTTTCAGCTCCTGTGTGTTTCAAACTTTTCACCCAATTGGTAGACCTTAATGATGCTCCGACCTTATGAGATTTAGTTATTTATTTTTTTGCTGCTCATATTGCATCATTCTGAACACTTCTTAATTTGTTTTCATCTTTTTTCCAATGTGAGAGTGTGACCACTGTCATTTTTTTTTTTTTTACTACAGGAGCCAGGTAATGAAACTCAGATCAAGGAGTTCGCTGAGTCTTTCGATGCCCATTTTGATTTGTTTAGTAAGATTGACGTGAATGGGCCCGACGCTCACCCTCTGTGGAAGTGGTTGAAGGAGCAGCCACATGGTAAAGGCCTTTTTGGAAAGTAAGTGCAGAAGAAATCCAGTGAAAGCAGAAATTTTGTTATTTGTTTCATCCTATCCTAGAACAAAAAGCTTTAAACCATCTGTATAAAAGGGATGCTGCCTTTGCTGTAAAGCATCAAGAATTTGGTTATTATGTTGTAACTAAAATTACAAGTTATCATGTCAGTTTTCATCTCACAAACTGTTACTTAAACCTATACTAAGTAGTATTAATTGTTTCTAACAGTTTTTTTCTTCATTCTTTGCAGTAGTATCAAGTGGAACTTCACTAAGGTAAATATTTCTTTCCGCAGTTAAAGTGTAGCTCAAATAAAAAAAAATATTTTTCTTAAACGTGCTTTTCACATTTCCTCCTTTCTATCGCCAGTTTTTGATCAACAAAGAGGGACAGGTGGTGAAAAGATACGGACCACTGGATGATCCAAGAGTGCGTATCAAACCTCTGCTTGTCATAAATATTGAATCACTGTGAATAAAACTAGTAACAACCCACCTCTGGAAGAAGTCACATTAGGGGGCTTTCTTTATGAACTGACATGATTTCTACTGAAATTTGTGCATTTTCTAATAATAGTTTAGATTAAAATTCTAATAAAAATGGTCTGTTGCCTTCTTTCTGCAGGTGGTGGAACAGGATCTTCCTAAATACCTTTAACCTTCTAAAAGATGGCTTATTCCTGTTTTGATGCTGTTTATTCAGTGTTTTTCCACTGCTTTCTCCATCTCTTCAAGCACCAGCAAACATAGTTGTAACTCCACCTCAGACCAATGATGGACTGTTTGAAAACCCACTCAGTGGGCAGAACAGACCTGATAAAAATGGCGTGCAAACCTGCTGGGAGGATTTACAAAGCTTATGTTCCCTTGGTTTCCTGAAGTGCAGAGAGATTTAAACAGCTTCAAGTCCTGCCTTGTGTTCTTAATAAATACATTCCTTCTACTAAAATTTTGTTTGACTGGTGTTTTTTTTATTGCTTTATAAAAAAAAGAGATGTTTTCTGGAAACAAAAAGGGTTACATAGGTCAGCTGAACAACATAGGCAATATAAGAGAGAAAATATCCAATAATTATATTTAAAATACACTTCATGAGCTCTAACTGTAATTCTTTATGTGTAAAAGGTTGCATAAAAAGACTAATTTTTGACATGACTGTATTTACTGAACAAAACGGCCAAATAACAACAAAATTCTAATTCAGTTGAGCACGATAAGAAAAAGAATAAATAAGAAGAATCATCATGAAAAAATGATTGCAAATCATTAAAACAATAAAAGAAAATAGTTGTGGGACAGTGTATACATTGTTGTTGCTAAAAATTTTATTCAATTAGAAAAATAACAAAAGCAAGCTTCAATGTCCTGGAAATAAGATACAATCACATTTTTATTGCACTAATGTTTTTTTTTTAATCAAACAAGCAAGTTTATATTTAGCATTTTTAGATAGAATAAAATATTTCACCTTTTGATTTTAATAACAGCGTTGGTGTACATTTGTTGCATTTTTGGTATTTGTTAATATAATTGTTGTGTATGTATTCAAGTAAAACGTGTAAAATATGATATACTTGTTGCCTGAAAAGGTTAAATAAATAAACAATCAAGGACGTTTTATCACTAGTTTACAGGTAGATGAATCTGTTGGGCGTCTGGGTGCGTTTCTTTCATCCGCCTGCAGATGGCGCCAGAGTTTCCGCCAGAAGCAGGAGCAGCAAGTGCTGCCGAGCGGAGAGGAGCAGCGAGGAGCAGACTGTCGTCAGGATACACCGCACTGATGAAGCCACGGCAGGAGATACCTATCACCCAGTCTTTCCTTTAAAAATCGTGTCGTATCAGACGGGCCGTTTTCCCACCCCGTCTCTCGTGTGGTTGCATAGTCGCGGTGGGCTTTTCATTTGAGGAGATTTTCTGTTTTTTTTTCCATCCGGGAGGCTGAATGGAAGCTGCAGCCGAGGGAGCGGTCGGGCTCACGGAGGCCAGGGACGGGAGCCCGCTGTCCGGGGCCGCATCCTCCGATGATGCGGACGCGGTGGTGGGGGTTACGTACGGGATGGACGCTGCAGACATGGGTAATTTGACACTAACACACTAATTCAGGTGCTCCTTGGATCCTCATTGTTTATTTGTTTTTGTTTTTTAGTTTCCGTTTATCCATTTTTACTCTTTTTTTCCTCCGCTTCTCTCTCCCTAAAGACCCGACTCATCTCTGCTAGCAAAGAGGTTGTTAGCTAGGCTAGAGGCTAACTAATGAACAGGTGAAGTGAGGCTACACGCAGCAGACCGTGAACTGTTCGCCGGAGTGTAAATGTATTTACCAATAAACATAAGCAGAATGCAGCATTCAATTAATTAAAAAAAACACAATTATAAAAAAAATATTAGTTGTTATTATGAGTTTAGAACGGATATAGCTGCACCCTATTTTAATTTACATTCTGATTGAACCTATCATAACAACAGAGCACATAAATCCATGTTTTGGGTTTAAATACATGTTCAAATCTTATTATGTGATGCAACTATACGCATAATATGAATGAAAAAGTATAAATTTATTTTTGATTTTATCTTTTTTGTAACTTAAAATATATTTTTAAAATGCATTTGTTTTGTTATTTAAATGAACTGTACAGTTATAGGAGAGTGTGTTATTCAAAGACCCACACTGTTTAAAATTGTGTTTTTAAACATGTTCATCTGCCATTTCTTAAATGAAAAAGGACATAGAAAAGAAAATTATGTTGAAATAGCACTTTATTCAATTTGTTGTGAATCAGGGGCTAATAACAAACGGTAATTTGAAAAAGCTTGTAGCTGTGACGTAGAAGCTACATTTAGGAGGTTACAAGCTCTCTGCTCTGCTCCATTCTGATGCATCCGCTTGTAGATGACTGGTTTAATGTATGTCTTTGTTTCACTTGCCTAAGTTGGCATCTGGCTCAAAACTGTACGGCTGGAAAGCTCCAGCCATTTTGGTTGCACCACTAATGTTAGCTTCGGGTTGTAAGGGGCTGTAATATAGTGTGAGAGTGTGTAAAAAGATGGATGATGGGAAATGGGAGCAGGCTTACTTTGCATCAACAGTCCCACCCACAACTCATTGGCAAATTTCTAATGAACTACCGCTCTGCAGAAACTATGTCTTAGAAAAAGGCACCGGTTTTTGATTTTGACTAAAGATGTGTTTTCCAGAGTAAAGCTGCTCCAAAGTGTGTCGCACCCCTGGCCAAACTATGCAAAATATAGGGTAATCGCTAGCTCTGGGAACGCTTTTAAAGTAGATCAAAAGATGATCAGAGTGGGTCTTTAAATCCAATCTGTTCAATAGTCAATAGAATTGATTGAATTTCCTGATTTCAGTTACCAGATAAGCACTTTTTATGTATGTATGTATGTATGTTTTACATGTGCTATTTATTATTTTAGCAGCATGTTTTCACCATAGGTTGTTTATAAGTTTGACTGTTGCACTGACCAGGAAGCACTTCTAATTTAATTGTACCTGTGACAATGACAAATAAAGATCTATCTATCTAATAATCACCAACCTACTGTAGAATAGATCCTACTGGAATGGATCTTTAGGCTGCGGTGGAACTCCTCCTACCTGATCAAAACACTGTAAACATGATCACAACACTGTCTGAAATACATGCAGACCTTGTTGGTTATAGACATTACCTGCTTCTGCTCACCTTTTGCGTGACTCAAACAAGTCAACAAATTTGTCAGGCCATCTTGTCAAAAAAAGCAGCAAAAGATGTCTCTTCTTAGGAACAACGGAGCACACTGACATAAACGACACACTTCGGTCTCAAACTAGAGTTAAAAGCAATTTTATAAAATGAGATAAACTAAAAAGATGCCATTAATTCACAAATGTGGAAAATAGCTAAAGACTTTTATCTTTTACCATTATGTTGTACCAGTATTATATCATCACCATAGTTGTGTACATATTCATAAATGACACAGTATTATATAATCAAGTGCACAGTGAACATATTAGATGTGAATATGCACATGACTGCCCTCAGCTACGAGTTCTGCCTTTGGCTCCAACAGACTCCAGCTTTATGACCATTTCTGTTGCTATTTGTCTATTTTACTTCTGACTGATGGAAAAAGTGCTGGTCACTTCCACAAAAGCGGGCTTTACTGTAAAACGATGGGAAATTGGTATTCTGGTGGCTTTTAAATGCAAGTAACAAAAAAAGACCATCTGAAGTCACGCACACTGGCGTGTATTGCTTTTACCTCGAGCAACTTAACAAGCACGTGTCTGCTCAGTCATTACCTCTCAGTATGATATGGCAAGGCTGGCCCTTGAGCAGAGCATGTGGTCTTAAACACACATTTTGATGCGTGCCATCTATAAGCAGGTTACCCTGTGCAGCATTCATGAAGTATTTGGCTTGAACAGAGCTTGATGTGATTGGGATTTTATCTGGATTTGCTTAGACTGTTTTGTTTACCAAAAAACAATCATAATAAAACATTTACCTGTATTTTGAGAATGACTGTTCCCACCTAGGATTAGGTCATCTGTAGGTAGGTTTAATGACAGATTTTGGACAAATCACTGCTAACTGATGGCTCAAACATGGCGCGGCATCCATATCACGATAAACTGAATTGACTTGAATTTGGTTGGAGCTGTAAGTAAGTTGTTTTCTATGGGTGACCGCACACACACTCTGTCCAGTTCTAATATACAGTCAGTGATCTGTACATAACGGGAATAGAGGACCCCCTTAAAAACGAGATGTTTCATCTCAAGGAAATGACATCCTCCTGTAAATTTAAATGTTTAAATAAAAATAAACAAAAAATATGACATTCTTCAGAAATTGGTGGGCATATTTTGCTTGGATGAGATACTGGTATTTTGCACTTTAGTTTGCTTTTTTGGTGATATTTTTTGGTTTTAGTCAAGTTATTTTTTGAGTTTTGCCCCTGTCACTTTCACACAGGGATCAAGCTAACCAACCACAGCTGTTGTCATTTGTGTTAATTGGCCTCAGCATATGCAAGTGTCTGCTTTTGAGTTAATCCTTGTCAGCTCATCTGCTCGTCATCCTTTTGTTGCTTCATTAGTTAATGTTTTGTCATGTTAAGGTTTATTTGTTTACTGTTTAGGTTTGGTTTCTTGCATTTTGGGTCCTACACCACCAGTTCCTGGTAGAGAAGGTGCTCTTTCAGTAAGCAATGAAAATCATTTAAAAACCGTAGAAGGAAATGTAGAAATAATCTTCTAAATTAATCAATTTTTCAATAATTAACAATTCAGCAGCAATGCAGTTAGTGTAGTTGTTGAAATGGTAATCCAAATCAGTCAAAGTGTGTGCTCATTCTTCATCCCTATAACCAATGTTTTTAACATTAAACTAGTGGTCTACTGTTGTTTTCATCCCCTTTCTATTTCAAACTTTTTGCAAGCTAATATGGTTTATTTAATGACAGACCTCTTGCGTTAATGCCATCTGATTACCTTGAGTTTGGGCTATATTACTATGACAGAGGCAGAGGTGCTGTCAGGCATCTGTCAATGTTGTATCTCCACATCTGAAGTAAGGAAAAGGATGTGCTCTTTTTTTAGATTTTATATTCAAAAACTATATTTGCTAGAAAATGACGTGATTACAATTTAACCTTTTGAGAACAAAAAATGACTTGTGTGCACTTCCTCTATTTTGTCTGAAAAAAGTGTATTCATATTTTCAGCAGCATATGAAATAACAGTCTATGAGGAAAGAATATGAGGAGCAATTGACTGAATTGTCTTTGCATCAAACATTTTAATGTCTTTTCTCCAGTTAAAGTGGGAAAATTAAATGTTTTTCTAGTGCAGTCTCTTAATCCTGTAAACTGGCGATTTTATCCACGAATGCTGCCATTGAGACAGGGATGAATCAGCAGTCGGAGTTTAGTAAACAGTGCTCAGTTTAGGAGAAAAGCTGCCAAATGAAGGTTATTGGATGTTTCTTCCTTAAACTAGAGCCATGATGTTGCATCACAGAGCCAAGTGTTGGAAAAATATGTGTCCTAAGGTAAATAATAACACAACATAACATTTTGGTAAAGATTTCCAGTGATCAGTTTCACTTGTTAAAATGTATAGGTACTTTGAGGCACTGTAGACACGGATCTGCCGCAGAGTCAGCGCGATGTGAAAACAATTTACGAGTACCAGAAAATAGATAGTGAGCTAGCCTAGAAGCCCAGAGCTAAGTTGACAAGTTTACCGTTGCATTAAGCAATATTGTAATTATTAAATTACATTAAATTTAATAATTAAATGTAACCTAAAGTCACAAAAACGGCCATAAACTGTTTAGAAACAACAAGATCAAAGAGGTAGCACAGGTTTATGGGCAGTCCGCCAAAACTGAAATTCTATGATGTAATTTCGGACTGCACATGCACAGTGAGTGCTGGTAGGAAATTTTCAATGATAGGAAGGATTTATAGAATACTAGAAACACAGAAATTAACAGCTTCTTAATGCCTGTGATTTTTGATTTTGCCTGTATACTAGAATCCATATAACTGAGCTTGTAAATGATTGTTACCCAAGCCCAGAAAGGAGGGAGACTGATGAAGTTTAATGGCATGACTGGCAGATAAACTTGACAAAGTTGGGTAACAAAGTCGTTTTTCCTATTAAAAACACCTCAAAGTGCTGTACAAAAGAAAAACAACACCCTTTACCACACATAAAAATAAAATTAGGGAAGCAACATCTTTTAAAAATCTACGATAACAAAAAAAATGGTTAGAAACTACAACTTTTATAATTTTTGCATTGACAGTCCATTCCCTGACAACTGCTCTCTTCAGTGTTCGCTTTATGTCACTGAGCAGAAAGTGAGAGCTGCATATTCTAGAAGTTCAGCACTAGCAGTAAGTATTTAGAAAACTACATGCAGAATATCACTTTCTTTTAAAAAATACTGGTATGTACAACCAACAACATTAGCCTCGGACGCACTTAGAATACGTGCGGGCAATGCAGCAATGTGCCTCTTGGTTGCAAAAATTACGTGTGATCAACGTGAATTTCCACCACTTTTTGTGCTAGTCCCACAAAAGCATGTTCGAATAACATCAGCCATCTTTTAAAACATTAAAACGTCAAACATTAATGACAAAAAATATACATGGACAATGAACCAAACCTTCATGCTATTTCTATCACCCACTTTAGCACACATGTCATGCTTCCCAGTCTGATTTTGTTCTGATAAAATATGATTACTATCCTGTGATGATTCCTCTCGATCAGATTATTTTGTTGTCATGGTTTTTGCAATTGATTGCAAAACATTGCGTCTCATTTTTGATTTTTTGCATACTTGTTCAAACCTCTTCAGTTCTTAACTTGGGAAAACTCAATGCGTAATAATGGGGCATGTGTCATGTCGTATGTTATGAGATGGCCAAGCCATTAATATATATATATAATTCTATATATATAATTATTTTTTAATGTGCCAAGATATTATCATATATATGGAAATTATTTACCTTGAAAGGCTTAAAATGACATAATATAGGCCTTTTGAATGTAAAAATGACACAAATCACCCAAAAATATTCAAGATGAAATGAAGAAAGATTCATAAACAATGCAGACATCATGACAAATGTATCAAAGGCACTCAGTTAAGTGCGTCATGCAGATGCAGAAAACAAAAGACTAACTGGCAACTCAGAAATGACAGAATCAAATCAAACCACTTAATATTTTTTAGAGAAATTATCGTGCTTTATATAAACAACAACAACATGCAAATTCAGACAAGGATGTACTGCTTTTATTCGATGTCAGAAGAAGTCGAGTTATCCACATTTATTAGGGCGAGACATAGATGTTCTTATTAAGAAGAATTGAGAGTTAAACTTGAGCATTTAAAATCAGATCATGTGTTCTAAGATTGGGTTATACACATCTATTGCTTTTGTATTTAAAGCCATTATGCCAACACAGATTGTATGATTTCACTGCTGTATGAAATCCAGTGACTTCCTCTCCAAAGAGAGACTTCTAGGATGTGTCTCAAAAAATCCCTCCAATCTCCTTTTCAAAGGCTCTTTGCAAAAATCAAGGGTCAAAGGCAAGGAGACATTTTAAAACGACCCAGAAAGAGGAGATTAGAGCACTTCCAGACTTTGTGTTCTCTATGTCTGCGTAAATAAGAACAGCTAGATGCAGAAATAAAATCAATTTTGCAAATGTTGACATATAATGCCAATACAAGTATGTGACTGTTACATTTCAGAATCTTTGCTCTGCTGGTCAGAGGTCAGTTTGGTGAAACTTCTAGATCAGATCAGAAGAATATTTTGTGCATTCTCTAATAGTATCAGTCCACATCCACATGAAGAAATCGGTCCAGCAAAGTAGTCCTTTTAGGAAACGTATACGTTTAAATAAGAAGTCAAAGGGCATCCCATGACATTTGTATAGTTATATTTTATCCAGTGCACTCAAGCTGCTCTAAATGTGGAGCTTTCTGAGTGTTACAACTGTAGTTAAAAACTGTCTGAGCGTTTAACCCTCTGAAAGCTTCTCATTGTTTGACTGCTATCATTTGTCCTCACTGGATCTGTGACAAAATGATCTCACTTATTACCTCCACACTCACATTTCCTCTCCTCTCCTCCAAATTGGACTACAGTTCCCCACCTCGCTCCACCTCATCAAATCTCCACCTCCAATATCCCTTTGTTTTTCAGTCTCTATCAGGTCCATCCCCCTCTCTTTTTTTCCCAGTTTTCTCTGTTCCCTTACGGTCAGCCTGAACTGCTGACGGCAGCACAAAGGGGTATGCTACTGTCCATCTGCTTCCTCCCCATCCGTTCCTTAAGGTCTCCCTTTGCCCCCTTCTGTCTGTCTTTCTGTTCTGACACGCTTTGCATGTTGGGGGTTCTTCTTAATGATGGCTTGTATGAAATGTTGACTGTTTGCCAGATTATCTGATGTCAGAATGTTTGACGCAGTATACGAGTAACTTTTTCCTGCATGTGGGGGGTCTGTGCAGGAGTTATTTAAAAACAGGGGGGAGAACATTAGTAAGGTCTTCCCACTCGCTTTTGCAAGGATTTTCTTCAGACACATTGATGAAGCCTGACTGCATTTTTCTAGTGACTCTGCAGATGTAAACGTCTCTGAATAAGACTCTGGCTTTGTTTCAAACATTGGTCCATCAGGACTTGCCCTGAAGCCATTTAAAACAAAAGCATGCTGTTTTCAATTAGGATGGTTAACGTGCTGACCATGAAAGCTGTGATCATTTCATAAGCATCACCTGCAGCATGACCACGGTCCGAAAGAAGAGTAAAGCCATCAGTCACATTAAAGCACTTGATGTTTTTTTTCACCTCAGTATTAGGCACTTTCTTTATGTTGTTCATGCTCATGTCAGTCTGAAGCTACGTTCACACCACCCTCGCCAGTGTGTGTTCAAGCGACCACTTCCAATAAAAGGCTATGTAAACGCGGGCTTCAGCCTTACCAGTTTGAAACTCCCACGTTCACATGCTTCTATGCAAGTTCCTGTGGCCATTTTTGAGCTCTACTTACAACATGCATGGCCACTGAATGTGGGTTAAAAGTTAAACCAGATTGAAATTTGACCAATCAGACCAACTCAGATTTGATAGTAACGTACTGACGGCGCCCCTTTTAATTCATGGAAGTTCCAGCCATTTAAAATTTATCATGGTGGAGAAACTAATAATTGAAATTTGTACCCAAACGGAATTCTAGGACACCAAGTCTTTTGTAAATTGCAATAAAGTAGTGAAAGACAAAGCCTGGAGCAAGATTTGCACCGCTTCGACTTTTCGCCCCGTCCTCCTAACTGTGGGTGGTGGAAATGCGCCAGTAAACAGAAGCGATAAAAAAAGAAGAAGAAGCCCATCTCTGCTTGTCAATTGCGAATACTATGGGATAAACACACATTCAAGAATGCGCGTTTAGATGCCCAGTATGTACATAGCATGAGATTTAATCTTTGAACATTTTTTTAATTTGTGCTTTTCTTTTTTAGTTTGTGCTTTTTTGATTGACTTTTTTCCATTTTACGTTATTAAAAATAGACTGGACTTTTGGATTTACGGTTGAGAAGGACTTCACACAGACGTGCACTTCCTGTGTATTCTGTACAAAACTGATAAGGCAACCACAAGGGTCCAGTCCTTTCGTGTGATAGTCCTCAGTCCTGGTAAATGCAGAGAGTTGCTTCAGTAAGGGCATCTGTTGTAAAAACAAAGCTAATTCAAAGCGAATCACAAAAATGTCATACTGGAACAGCCATGACCTGGGTTAGCAACAATCACCACCATATCTGTTGACTTACAGGCTCCTGCTGGAAGTTGGATTAACATTGGTGGAAGAAGGAGAGAAGAAAGTCATGTTCATAGGCAGAAGGCAGAGAGAGGAAAGGAAAAGTAGGGGTGAAGGACTTGAAGTGAGAACTTGGAAGTGTGATGTGAGGAAAGTAGAAAATGCTTGATGGTGGAATGATTGAAGAAGTTCAAGAATATCTGTGTGTAAATAAGAGGAGCTTAAGTGGAACAGTGAGGTTACAGCGAGTAGAGGTGAAGAAGGGGGAGGACTTTAGATACAGCCAAAATATAAAAGAAAAGATACAGGCATGCTCATAAAAAATAATCTTTTTTGCCCTAAAAATATAAAAGGAATAATTGTGCTAAAACTAAAAGAGAAATTGTGTTGGTAATGACCTCACCTATTAATGAAAATCCTACGTTTTTTGTTAGAGACAGTTTTATTTTAGATTACAGATTTAGTGAATCTGGAAGAACCAGTTAATACTCTAAAAGTTTTTTTTAAATAGAAATATGCAATATTCACATGTTTGATTGTCAGAGAATAGCAATGAGGTGTTGGTGCAAAGTTCAAAAATTATTTTTTTCAAGTAAATTTTATTACCTAGTTTTGACTTTTACTATCTTATCTTTTTGTAGATTTGTCATGACACCTTATTTAGAGGATATTCTTTTCCACATTACGGCTCTCCTAGCAAACCTGAACATTGGTGACTGAGGTTTTCTGTGTCAAAGATGCTGTTGCCAGGTTCTATCAGGTTCTGCTCCAGAATAACATCAGTGTTGTGTGTGATTGTTCATTATCTTGCAGCCTTGTCTGTTAGCAGTGTGGTATAAAGGACACATTCTGTACAATGGTGAACTAAATCAGCAGCAGTGTTCTTTGTCATTGGTTGCATAGCATTTCACCAAAGGCCAAAGCTGCTGCTGCCAGTGTTACTGTGCAAAATCATTTTGAGCTCTGGTAGCTGTAAAAGTGCTTTTTCTTTGAATCCAGACCTGCTGCAATTTCAGACTGGACACAAAGGAAATAGCTTTCTGTAGGTGAAGGTACATAAATGAACAGAATGCAGCTTCTGAGTTATTACTGTAGGCTTGAGTATGCAGCAGGAGGGCTGGAGTTTGGCTGAATCCAAATTGCTTCCCTACCCCTACGGCTTCTCCCTTTCTGTACATGTATTCCTTCAAGCAGAGAGATATGGAAAAAATAGTGTCTTGAAATTCAAACGCTTGATGACATTGTGAATGGTCGCCAGTCATCTACAATAGTGCGTAACTGCCAGCTATCGAAAAATACATAACAACATCGGTTTTATAACTTTAAGAGTTATGCAAAAGCAAAAACTCAATACTGGCATTTATTTTGAAACTTCTGTGCTTTAGAGCACACCCATGTGAAGAAATGCGCTTATCCTCCACAATTGGAGCAATAGGGAGTAGCCAGGAGGCTAGGGAAGTGATTTGGATTTGTCTGTTGACACGGCAACCTGCAAAGGTAGTTTATAGTCCATGATTCATTCATTCATTCATTTTCCAATCCGCTCTATCCCTTTCGGGGTCACGGGGTTGCCGGAGCCTAACCCGGCTACTCATGGGCGAAGGCAGGGTACACCCCTGGACTGGTCGCCAGTCTGTCGCAGGGGCCACAATCACACACCCACACACACTCATATTCACACATAGGGTCAATTTAGAGTAACCAATTAACCTATGAAGCATGTTTTTGGACGGTGGGAGGAAGCCGGAGTCCCCGGAGAAAACCCACGCATGCACGGGGCAGCACCGTGCAGCCCCATAGTCCATGATGTATAAAATAATCAATTATTAAAGTTTCTTAAAAATAAATCAAATGTTTTTTGTAAATAAATCGCTAACATTCTGAGACCATTCTTATGCATTTTACTGTGTTAATCATATTACCACTAAATTATTACTAAATATTACCACTAAAACTTTGAAAATTTAAAATGTACTTGGTTAAGACATTAATACACAAAAAATAATTTGTCTGTGCTGTAGCTGCATCATAGTAACTGTATTACTATTATCTGTATTACTATTATCAGAGCTTGCTGTGAATCTTTAAGGTGAATTTGTGACATTGAATAAGCATAGTTAAATACAGAAATGCATTACCTTTAGTGAAGTTTATTTTCTTACTGAATAAATGTTTTTATCTTTACTCGTTGAGCATAATCCTTATCTACAGTTCTTCTTTTCAGTTGTAAGAATATTTTGTCTGTGTTTCTCAGTATTTAGTCATCACTTTTTACAGAAAATGCTCTAAAAATATTCAAGTGTGCACACCTCTGTGAGGATCTCTGGATGATAGTCAAACCTTCCAGTGTTTTTCTACTGTACTTTGAACTAAAGGCTAATGGTCATGACAGTTCTTATTTGTTGAAATTAAGGATAATAATCATGGATGTGGAACTATAAAACCATTTGTGTTATAAAATTGACACTTTGAAAAAAGTCACAAGATCAAGAAAACTGTAAATAATCATTGTAACGTGCTGACAAAACATTTTGCAAGCTAAACTCGAGAAACCTCTTAATTAAAAAAGGGTCCGGCTGTGTTTGTTGATTTGTGGTTGGGTATGGCGGTCACTATGTGCACTGTAGTTTCAATTGTATTCTGGTCTCCAGCCATGCTGTTGCTGCAGTAGTGACCTGCACTGTTGTGCAACCATGATGCCCCTTTAGTTTGAGTAGATTAGACTGAGTCACCGGCCTCTGTCCGAAGGTGCTACTCTCAGCAATAACAAAAGAGTAAGGCTGAGTAACACTTTGTGTATTTATGTCCATGAAAGCTGCAATAGTGTAGATTCATTACATTTTGAGAATTACCATCTCTAAACAGTATTCATGTGAGCCTTCAACACCATGGTATTCACATTCCATTCATTCATCATTCAATCATTTTCTGTACCGTTTTGTCTCTTCCGGGGTCACAGGGCTACCGGAGCCTAACCTGGCCACTCATGGGGGAAGGAAGGGGACACCCCTGGACAGGCCCACAATCACACACCCATGCACACTCACATTCACACCTAGGGACAATTTTAGAGTGACCAATTAACCTATGAAGCATGTTTTTGGATGTTGGAAGAAAGTTGTAGAAAAACCCATGCACCCACGAGGAGAACATGCAAATTCCACACAGAAAGGTCTCCCATTGGTGACACTGTTTCTAGTCCCCCAGCCGGGACTCCAACCGGGGACCTCCTTGCTGTGAGGCAAGAGCGCCAACCATTATGCCGCCATGGGGCCACTTATTATGAATTCACATTCCCAATTAGGTAAAATTACACTATTTGATGATTTTATGTGTATTCAAGTGGTATTTTTCCAGGAGCACTAAGCTGCTTTCAGTTTTCCTCAGAAAATATAGTTTGTAAGAGCTTCTAACCGAGACAGTTTTTCCCTTAAAGTAAGAAGTGTAGTGTGAGATTGAGATACATTTTGAAGAGTCAGATTCAACAACAATCAAGTGCTTAGATACACAAAGATACTGTATTCTGTGGGCTGTAAGGCATACTTAAAAATATTTCATTTTCTCTAAATTGACACAGTGCATCTAATAATACTCTGTGCTTTATGTATGAATTCTGGTTGTGTTTTCTGATCTGGAACATATTTTTTGTGATAGATGCTGCTCAAACATGTTTTTTTAGTATTACTTTGGTAAACTACAAATCCATGCCACTTGATGGATTGTTGGAGCATTGTGGGTAGTCAGGATCCTGATGGAGTAATGCTCTGCGTTTTGACACAATGAGCTGAAGAAGTGAGAGTACTGTTTTGTATTTTATGTGTTACAAATAAACAATGATATTGTGAATAAAGTTTGATACAACGGTCATGTTGCACTCTCTGCAAAGGCTGATTATTGCAGATAAAAGAGACAAACATGAAGAATAACACAGTTCACAAGAAGAACTTCCCATCAATCCCCCTGACCAATAGCCTGCCACTATGCACCTCTAGGCATTCTAGGTAGTTTAGTCAAAAATATTACCTGACTGTTTTGTTTCTCTTAATGCTCTGTATAAGCTGGTGCACCTCATGGTTCAAAATATTTAAATATCAAAGAATCTAGTATTTTGTTCTGAAATATTTCATTTATAAATTACTCAGTCTAAACAATACTGTTGCAATTAACAGAGAAAATACAGTCTTTTAAAAAAAAGAGAGATAATGACAGATTTTGAGAGATGCATGTGTCTCACCACAGAGAGGCACATCTTCTTTACAGCAGTCTTATAAAACCGTTTACAGTATTGCTGGGACATTTTGTTTTTTTTTTGTTTTTTTTACATTTCATTTGTATAGACACATTGCTTTCTGACATGCAGGGAAAAGCATTAATTTGAAGGGAAAATTCATATTCTTGTCTGTGTCTTCAACCTGTTACCTAATCTCTAAGTTTGGAGAACGAGCTACCAAAACAATTCCCACTAAGAGTGTTGTTGTGGTATTGTTGTCACAGGTTTACGCTGCTGTCAAAGAAGTCTTTCTCACAGATGAATGTGCTTCTCTTCATAGTGGCCAGTAATCTGTTATTTTCCAAGCATAAGCACTGGTTTTGTTTCGAAGTCTGGCGCCTCTCACTGAGTGTAAATCAACAAATTCAGCTCCTAATAACCCCGTTTGAAAGTAACCAACGAAGCCCAGTCTGTAAGAGTAGAATGTTTGGAGCCAGGGTCAACCAAAGTTTTCTGCCTTGTATAAGTAGCTTTCATTGTGGCAGGGTGTTGCTTCTGTGATGGGTCCACACACACAGAAGCTATGAGGAACAGCCATGAGGGTATTATTATTCTGTCTGACAGAACCTTGATTTCTGGGAACACGTAAAGCTGCTTTAAAAAGCTTAGCATTTAGAAATCGCGGACTTCTTAATTATAAGTGTCACCGTCCAAGTTTCATTAGAAACGAAAATCCATTTAAGAAAATACATAAAATATTTAAACCTGATTTTTTTTTATTACATATTACAGATTAAATCTGTCAAAATTCACAGATCTGGTAGTTTTTCACAAATTTTAAGGCACCATTTGTGTGCAAGGAAGTGTGTAGGGAAGTATCAAGGACAAGACTCAGATTGTTAAACACTTTGAAACCCAGGTAGTTCTTTTCACTCTTTCCACTCACTCATTCTGGGACGAGGCCAGAGGGGGAACAGTGAGAACTGTGATAGCTGCTTGCTGTGGTAATGGAAAAATACACAGCCTTGCTGGTCAAAGAGATCAAAGGATAAGGGCTGGAAAAACCTTAACACTCTGAATTAGATTCAGTTTGACATCTCTGTCACTAAATGGCAGACATCACTCAAACTCAGAGGCCAAAAGGATCATGACTTAAATATTATGTAAATAGAAATTAGTCTAGAGACTTTTCCTGAAAGATAAAACAAGGTCTTTCTAAGCTTCTCACCTTCTTTTTAGTGATTAATTGTTACATTTCAACTGCTTGTATATTATTCCACCTCCTGGTTAGCTTCTCATATGTTTTGCAAACACTAACTCATAAAGCGAGATACTGCCTCACAATTGACCATTTTTCATTAAACTGCTTATCTTAGCCATGGTAGAAAAATGTTATCTGTGTTCCCAGAATAAAAGGATCTTTCAGATCAAATTTGCAAAAAGCCCAAAGCCTGATTCCTTACCCATATCTGAATGTATACATGGCTGTGAGGGGAAGTTGCACCATGCACTGCATGCTGTGTGGCTGGGCTAATGTCCTATTTAGCAACACCATCAGTACAATATGATGGCAACCTGTTGATTCCTGGCATATGTGTCAAAATGTAAAAAAAAGTTTGTTGACCTCAATTCAGGTCACCATGGCAACTTTGAATTAGCTTTTGAAGTTAGCTTGTGTCATTGTAAAGCTTGTTTCAGCAAATATCAGCTCTTCGTGTTTGCACGTCCTTCATTTCTTTATATGACTCTATATAGCATCTTAAATTGATAAAGCTTAGTTAAAGTCCATTTTTAAATTTTTTGTTCTATTGCAGGTACGTTTCAGGCTCTGTTTGACTGTTTTCAGTTGCTTTTTAAAATGTGTAGCTCAGTTTAACCATTTGTGAGCCATGCATTTTGCAGTTAATACATAAAATAAAATGATTAAAATTTTTTCTTTATTTTGGAAAGTAAAACTGAAGTGTTTTTTTTTCCTGAGCAACAAATAAATGGTTCTGCTGTACACTATCTGTGCATTTCACTTCCACCAGCTGCTGATGGTTTGTTTACATCTTTGGCTAATGCTAATAGCTGTTTAGTTATTTTTTTCTCGCATGAGTTTTAAACACCAACAAACAGCACTGAACAGAAGCATTGAGCATCCAGCTGTCATACTCACTCAGGTTTTTGGTCCACAGAAAACATATCAAGTTTGGGCTTTACCTACTTATTAAGTGTTCTTTTTTGGTCACAAGACGTCTATACGTCATGCTTAGTGTACAGCATAGACATATGTTGCAAAGACATTCTGCTGTCCTTGGTGTCGTAGAGTTGAGATCTGATTTAGATGAGCCAAGTTTTAATTCTGAGGGCTTCAAGCTGATTTCACAGAACTAAAAAACAGAAGCTTGTTGAAGTATGATTAAATAACATCTAACATACAATGTACAACACATTTAGAAGCTAAAAAAAGCAGATATAAAGGGAAATGAAGACAACTATAAAGAATTTATTTACATTTGTTTATTTTTAAAAAGTTAAGTAATTTAATTACTTATCTGAGAAAAAGAAAGGAAAATTTATTTTAAAAAAGTAAGTGGAGAAAGCCTTGATGACCATAACAACATCTACCTATTTTCAGTCATATTTTAAACTGTCAAATGTGCATTAATATAGTTCACACAAAACTTTTTTATTCTTTGAATTAGATTGTGAGAGTGGTCTTCTGTGCCGCAGCAGAATAGCACATGTTCATATGAGTTAGCAAACTGTAACATCGGATTCCACATAAATGAGTAGGATGAAAACATAAAAAATTGTATGCGTCATCCACAGGCTCTGCAAGAGATAGCATAAATAACCCTGTGTTGCGCTTTGCTGTGAAGGGCAATTACCAGCCAGTGATGGGCCGCTCCCACAAGGGCTGTAGGGAAAAGCCGTAACCCAACACATAGCATTCCATCCAGGCAACAGACGGAGTGAATAGTTATTTATTTGGAAGGGTCTGTTTGTTGTTCCACTCCCTAAAGAACACCAAAGCAGAACGGTGGAGCCGCAACCATTTTCCCTTATACTCCCAGCATTCACCCTCCAATTACTATAGTCCCTGTTAAAACTGAGGAAGTGAGAGTTATTAAAATACTGGAATTCTAATACATCTGGAAAAAAAAACTTCTCCTTAGCAATTTTATGACTTCAATCACCAGCTCTCACATTTGTGGAAAAGTGAGAAATAGAATTTATAGCTCAAGGGCACCATAGTCTTCATATTTGCCTAATTAGTTTGTTGTTTGTAATAATGTCTATTATTTTTTGGTAATAATTATTACTTTAAAATGTTTTGCCATTGTTTTTACAAGACATTTTCATTTTTCCTTATTCTCTACATCGCTTATCTTCTTAAAAAAAAGATAATTGGAAAATTGTTTTAATGTTTCCTGTTTCCCTGAGCTACAAGAAGTTAAATCTTTGCTATTTCCTCTACATTCATTCATTCATTTTCCAATCCGCTTTATCCCTTTTGGGGTCACGGGGTTGCCGGAGCCTAACCCGGCTACTCATGGGCGAAGGCAGGGTACACCCCTGGACTGGTCGCCAGTCTGTCGCAGGGGCCACAATCACACACCCATGCACACTCACATTCACACCTAGGGACAATTTAGAGTAACCAATTAACCTATGAAACATGTTTTTGGACGGTGGGAGGAAGCCGGAGTCCCCGGAGAAAACCCACGCATGCACGGGGAGAACATGCAAACTCCACACAGAAAGGTCCCCCAGCCAGGACTTGAACCGGGAACCTTCTTGCTGTGAGGCAGGAGCGCTAACCACTGCGCCACCGTGCAGCCCTCCTCTACATTCATATTCATTATAGATTCCATAGACTTCCATAGATTTAAATTAGATGTTTTAATTCAGAGCTCACTTTGTAATGTTCACATCTATTAGCAGCATGTTCAAAACTCTGTTACAAATTGTTGTGCTATAAAATGATGTGCTTTTAGCAGTTTCATTGCAGTTCATGTGGTTAGATGCGAGTCATTGAGGTGTCCGATGGAAATACAGTCA